>CM057008.1:5088183-5688183 GCA_029891345.1 Dryococelus australis
ACACACACACACATGCACACACACACATAGGAACAATCATCCAGTTCCTCTCGTTAGCTATTGTATATCGACACGCTTAGTGGTAGCACAAGTCTTCTTTGTGCAAGTGCCCTACACATCCAGTTCCTCTCGTTAGCTATTGTATATCGACACGCTTAGTGGTAGCCCAAGTCTTCTTTGTGCAAGTGCCCTTTACATCCAGTTCCTCTCGTTAGCTATTGTATATCGACACGCTTAGTGGTAGCACAAGTCTTCTTTGTGCAAGTGCCCTTCACATCCAGTTCCTCTCGTTAGCTATTGTATATCGACACGCTTAGTGGTAGCACAAGTCTTCTTTGTGCAAGTGCCCTTCACATCCAGTTCCTCTCGTTAGCTATTGTATATCGACACGCTTAGTGGTAGCACAAGTCTTCTTTGTGCAAGTGCCCTTCACATCCAGTTCCTCTTGTTAGCTATTGTATATCGACACGCTTAGTGGTAGCACAAGTCTTCTTTGTGCAAGTGCCCTTCACATCCAGTTCCTCTCGTTAGCTATTGTATATCGACACGCTTAGTGGTAGCACAAGTCTTCTTTGTGCAAGTGCCCTTCACATCCAGTTCCTCTCGTTAGCTATTGTATATCGACACGCTTAGTGGTAGCACAAGTCTTCTTTGTGCAAGTGCCCTTCACATCCAGTTCCTCTCGTTAGCTATTGTATATCGACACGCTTAGTGGTAGCACAAGTCTTCTTTGTGCAAGTGCCCTTCACATCCAGTTCCTCTCGTTAGCTATTGTATATCGACACGCTTAGTGGTAGCACAAGTCTTCTTTGTGCAAGTGCCCTTCACATCCAGTTCCTCTCGTTAGCTATTGTATATCGACACGCTTAGTGGTAGCACAAGTCTTCTTTGTGCAAGTGCCCTTCACATCCAGTTCCTCTCGTTAGCTATTGTATATCGACACGCTTAGTGGTAGCCAAGTCTTCTTTGTGCAAGTGCCCTTCACATCCAGTTCCTCTCGTTAGCTATTGTATATCGACACGCTTAGTGGTAGCACAAGTCTTCTTTGTGCAAGTGCCCTTCACATCCAGTTCCTCTCGTTAGCTATTGTATATGGACACGCTTAGTGGTAGCACAAGTCTTCTTTGTGCAAGTGCCCTTCACATCCAGTTCCTCTCGTTAGCTATTGTATATCGACACGCTTAGAGGTAGCACAAGTCTTCTTTGTGCAAGTGCCTTCACATCTGATTATTCATACCACGTTATTTCCGCGCTTATACTCATAACACTGTCTGAGAAGTAGTGTATCACCTGCATGGTTACAGCCGATATTCGCTTATATGTATTTGTGGTATGAGATAAGTATGATTCGTAGAACCTACTTAGGCTTGCTTTGGCAAAAAAATGGATATGTTAAATATATCTCGTTTTTCCCTTGAGTATGCTCTCTGTGCTTGAAGCACCCTTCTACACCGGTTGAGGCGTTTTTACAACACTTTACCTTCTAATACTAGATGTATTAATGCCGTCACACACTAATGATACATTTTCCATCCCATCTTCAGTTAGTAGGTCTCTACGTTCCCATTACCTCTGTAGTTATATTTTAGAACGCCCGAAAAGTTACCGGCCGATGTTTTAATGCATCGACCAGATCTACCGAGTTCTCGAGCCGGTTGAACTGACGCATCACGTGGTTTATCCGGACTCGACCGAAACAACAGTTGTGTTGTAAGCAAGTTCTGTACTAGTGTTGAGTCTGTGTTGGGGGCCATGATGGAGATGGCCTGCAATGGTGTAGCGTCATACAGACACGTCCAAGCTACTGGCGTCAACCTTTCTGCAACGTTTAGCAGGCAGCACGCACGATTTTCCTCTCTTGTTTAATCTATTTGCGATTTGTTCACACTTTTTGTTCAAATCACCCTATGTATGACGTGTTTTGTTGTTTCCTAGGTATGTCTGCGTGTATCACAACCATTTTATACCCCTGTTAACATAATCTTATTTCTCCTTACATTGAAGATTTACCGATATTTTATTTATAAATTATAAAATTTCATTTATAGTAAATATTTATAAAACCAGCGAGTACACGTGTGTTGGTAGCGCCTACTAAAAATAGTTTTTCGAACAAAATATGATGACAACTGATTGCGCACGATTTCGGAGCGTTATCCTTTGGTGTAGTTTTCTAGACTTATTTCAGAGTTAGTTGGAGCTGCGCGTCCAAGGTCAACAAGCGTGGGAGCAATGACCGTATTCACGAATTTTTTCCCTCCAAGAATATAGTAAAATAATAGTGACATAGATAATTGTTTTTGATCTTTTCTGGCAAAAAGTCGTATTTGCAGAACATTTATTTACCAAGATGCGCGTATACGCGCATACAACTATTTCACAAAAACAAGGCAGTCGTGGGTGATGGTGTTGAAGAGGGACAGTGGACAATCGGTCCTAGGCGATATCATTTGTTCGCTGTATATTGAAGGTGCGTGGAGTTTAACAATATAGGCATTCCTTTCTACCTCGAGGTCCGGCGATGGTGAAGATATCCATCCCATTCTCTTAGCTACTTTCAAATACTAGTTCATGAACAACACAAGAATGATACTCACATATCATTTAAAATTTATTCTTGTTTTATTAATGCTGGGAAGATGATTATTATTATTTTTCGCGATTCTGACCAAATCAGTCTGTAGGAAGTCTAGCGGGTTGTAACTGATCTAATTGCTGTTGATTGCTAAGATAATGTAATTTATATTGATTAATATCATCTGAATTATTTTGTATGTGGTTTCTTAACAATAAATTATTTTGTCTTTGTATTGTTTTGATAATTCTGTAATTTGACCTAAAATTTATAAAAGTGAATTTCATCAAGTTTCTAAATAAAATATTCTTACTCGTAGATTACTTATATCAGTGCTGACAATTTAAATTAATTCTTGTGCCGCCAGTGTGCGGTGCGGGAGGTTCTGGTTTCGAATCCCAGGTAAGGATGGGGTGTTAATTTAAGTTAGGCTATAAGTTAGTTAGTTAGCCGTCCCCTGATAAGGCATGACACTGGGGGACGTTAATAAGCTCTTTACTATACAATTAATTTGTCTGTTGTCCTCAGTATCATTCCACTATCAATTTGCTGGTTTCGGTACTCGTTTTCTTAGGCGACTGTATTGTCGGCAGATAAGGTAGTGATTATGTTTGGAGAGAATTTTCATCGGGTTAAGAGTCACTCCGATTATTTGCATGCTGCCTTCGTGCTTTTTGTAATCTCGAAAAGTGTAATATCAGGGTATTATTTCTATGCTTGAAAAGTGAAATTCTTTTTTGCAGAGAACCATTGTGGCAGTTATTAAGTTTCCAAACACTTTGATCGCGTGTTTAAATATGAGTATTTACACTCTTAAAAAAATTTGTAATTTTTACTGAGAAATTCTTGTAATTTTACAGTACCAAGATTTTTCTTGTAAAAATACTCGTTTGTAAAACTACAAGGTGTGTGTTTGTAATAGACCTTAAGAAATGTTTGTACTATACTGAGCCGTATCCACGAGCTTCAGCAAATTGGCGGGCACTGAACAACGTAAAACCGTATATAGCTATTTGCGCAAAAACTATTGGTGATGTAAATTGTAGCTGCGTGCAAAAAGGAATGTATTGCAAGTTAGAATTACGTAAAACACTTAAAACAACTCAAATTATCATAATAAAACGACAATATCAAAATAAAAACTGACCGTATTATTCATTATTTGTTAGTGTTTTCTAGGTACACATAACTCTTAAATCGGCTTTTAATACCCCGTTTACGAGGCGTCCAAATCTCTCAACTCAACCACTGAACTTTTAAAAAGAAATAAATGTACCCATTCTTCTTAGCCGTGTAGCTTCGATATTATTTCATATGTACTTGCAACAATATTGACAGTAAAAGTAAGCGTTTATATTGTAACTCAAGATGGTCTTGTAGTTAAATGTACGGGCTAGTATTACATGGGGTTCTATCCAATACGCGTGTTGGCGAAGTGTAACTTTTTCTTGTAAATCATATTTTGAAATATTTATTTTTTAGTTGTTTTCTGTTACTAATTCATCACATTAGTTTAATAAAAGAAAAAAAAAGTAATTTTATGTACACTTCTCAATAATGTCTGTTGTAATACGATGCTATCATCAGTCATATTACAAAGAAATGTTTTGCAGATTTTACAACAATTTTTTTTGTAGTTTTACAAATTATTTCTTGGCGACTGGTTTTCTAAGGATTTTTCTTGTAACAATACAAAATATATATTTTTTTTTTATAGTGTAGAGTTTGAATAGGTAGGGAATGGGACACGTGCGTGCATTAAAACAATTACATAATTCTTGTTCACTTCTGCTGTTGTAGCCTTCCACCGCGTACACCATGTCGCTCATGTACGGTTCCATGCTTGTGAGATCCTGATACGCCGATAAAAACATTGAAAATATGTTATCAGTTACATTTTACAAACAAAATGTTCGTATTTTTCTGTGACGAAAGAAATGGGAACGGGAGCCTCAGATCCATGTCTGACTAATTAAAAGAATTCCTGCAGTAATACGCTGCACGCACTACGTCACAGGCGGCTGGCCTGTCAGCATAGATGTGACCAGCCATTAGGACTCGCTAGTCAGTCCCCTATCACGTGATGGAATGAGGCCTATAATACAGGTAGTTATAAAGTCCATGAAACATTTAAAAAAATGGTTGAGAAATATTGAATAACTGAGACACTACGTGAAAGACAAACTCTCAGAGTTAAGTTATTGTAACGTGGAGCTGGCTGGGGTAGTTGTGAAAACCGCCGACAGGGGCGCCAGTAACCGTAGTTGCTGTAAAGGCAGCGAATCAGGTAGAGAAAGCGTTTTGTGTGCTAGCATTAGCTCGCTGCCAATCGGTAATGCATGTGCAGAGAGCTTTCCGTGCCAAGTACCACAAGACACCGCTAGTTTACAACAGCATTGTGAAGTGGTAAAGAAATTCAAAGAGGAGGATGGTTGTTTGTGCGATAGAAGAAACCTTGCTTGTTGGAACAGACGGTGGACCATGTGAGGAACGTGATGCACCGTAGTCTCAGAAAGTCAACCTGCCGAGCTAGTGTGGCATTGAACATACCTCAGCTAAGAGTGAAGCCGTACTAATCGCAGCTCGTGCAATACATAAGCCACGACGACAAACTGCTCGGACTGCAGTCGTGCATTGATATGCATAACCACCTGTAAGGTGAAGACTTCCGAAACAAATTAATCTTCCATCTATCTGGAAAGGTCAGCCGACACACGCGTATGGGGAACAGAGAATCCACATGCAACTCTCGAGCAGGTGCGGGAAACATGTTCTGTGCCATGTCTAACAAGCTGAAGAAATTGTCAACGGCATGACCTATCTCGACATTCTGCAACTGTGGCTCGAGCCGCTACTGTAAGCTGACACTACACATTGCATGAGGTTACCTGAATGACCTTTGGACTTGAGACCCTGCCATTTTTCTTGTGGGGTTACGTCAATGATCAAGTTAATGGCCCACCTCTGGCACAGACACTGCATCAACACACTCTTGATATGCTGGGTCGGCTATGGATTACAAATGTGTTCCGTCTGACGAAGGGTAAACATACAAAACATTCAGATTTGTCTTTCACATATTGTGTGAATTGGTATACGTTTCTCAACCAATTAGGTGTACCGATTTTTTAAAAATGTTTCATAGACTTTATAATTATCCTGTATATATTGTTTTATTTGTTGGTTTCATTGCACCAAAGTTATATACGTCTTGGTCACATTGTTCTTTCTTCTCAGGTTGGCAAGTTCAAGGCTGTGGAACGTTTTCGCCACCGCGCTGCGCTGTCGCACGTGTTGTAATTGCTACAAGTGGAGTTTTAATTAATAACAATAATTGTGTGATTTCTTTCGAGAGTTTCGGCGCTAGAACCCCCGTAAAGAATTAACTATGAACTTCGCACTGGAGTGGTAATATAACGCGGGGATGTAGTGGTTAGACTACTCGCCTCTCACTGAGGGTCGCTCCCGGATCTTCGCACGTGGGAATCGTGGCGGACGATGCCGTTGGTCTGGGATCTCTCCACAACGCTCTCTATATTCGCACGTTGTTTCATAAACTGTGGCGTGTAGTGATGAGTTTTTTTTTACATGGTAATCAATATAATAGCCCCACTAATTTGAGTTATTAGATAACATTTAGTTAAATGCCATTAAAATATGATCCATTACACACTTTACAATACAGTAAATGGTTGACATAAGCCGGACTGTGGTTCCATTTTTAATTTCTACTAACAAACGCAACTTCCAACTTTGCTTACCCTCCACATGTATTTACCGTTTTATAATACCTGACAATAGCTATAAAAATGGAAACGAAATGAATGTAATAATAATTAGACTGACTATTATTTAGCGAGCATATTACAAATTATAAGAAAACTCCCGTTTTCCCGAACTCTCATCGACTTTCCAAAGGAAATATTAGAACTGGAGGACGCAAACAGAACGACTGCGTACCCTGCCTGGCGATTCATCGCTAGTCGCTCTCGTTTGTGGAAATAAATACTAGATAGCAGCACTATGCGTTTACTCGGAAACGGGAAACTTAAAACTTAATGTGTTTAAAGTTAAGGTGAAAACTACTATAAAGGGTCAAACATTTCCAATATGTATAGGTAAGCATTGCTTACCTTGCGTGTATGGAATAAACGCACGCCACTGTAGCGCAAGGATGAGTGTTGACCGTGTGACTTTGGCAGTTGTGTTGGTGTGGGGTAGGTTAGTGTTGAGTACGTGCACACGTCTCATCTGTAGTCTGCGGTCGTAACACGACGTGTGCTGCACAGTGGCACGCACACTTACTTGGCAGCGATTCCTGTTGTCAGACTTGGCCTGACAGCGTGAGACTGACACAACTATTGCCCTGTAGAGCGCGGGGTTCCCTCCTCTGGTTCCTCTCTTCCCGTAGCTTGCGTTATGTTAACTTTAGGGTGTATGGAGAAGGACATTAGTGCTGTGTACTGGAACAACTTACGCGTAAAAGCGTATCTCGTTAAATGAAAGTTCTGGAAATACGAAGTTTTGCCAGAAAGGATTAAAAAAAAAAAAACTATTGTCTATGTCGCTATCATTTTACTTTCATCATATAAAGTTTATTAACGGAGGAAAAAAATCGCGAAAGGGGTAAATATCGCATTTTTCAAGTTTGCCTATGCAGGTTCCTTAAGCGGCAAAAGAATAGTACGATTATACGCATGTATCTTTATCTGTGGGTTTTTCATCGCGTGTAATATAACCCCTATGTTACAGATCTAATTTGCACAGTGCAGCGTTACGACGGAAACACTGAACGCCATGCGCTTAGGAGCGATGAGGCGCTAGACGTGCGTGTAACTGTCGCCCGTATCGCTCCCTCGCATTTTGACCGACGCGCAGCGACCTTAATCTTGATTCGAAAGAAAATATACTGCGAAGGAAGCTTGGGAAAGAGGAACTGGTTGGGGCATTACCGTGGAGGATTGTACTGTTACAATTGATCAAAGCCAGTTAGCTCATGCAGGGTATTTAAGGGGTGTGATTCTTAATGAAATTAATATTCATTATATATTCCCAATTTATTTACAATAACTACAAGGAAAATATTCTCTCAATATATTACTGTCACTTTATAAATTCAATGAATGCTATTTACAGTCACCTCAAAGAAATTAATGTAATCAAGTACCTAAAATAAGTCCCAAAATCTTTAGAATTATTTTATAAATTATATGCCCATATTTGACAGTTTTAATATTTACAATCAAGTCCGTATCACATAAGGTCGGACTACCTTAGTTCAGTCAAGATTCCACTGTAACGAAATGTTCTAGTGATCTCCGAGTGCCATCTCGTCCATTCAAACCACAAGCACATTGTCTGTCATCGTTTGTACCATCCGTTGTCGGCCGTCCTCTTGCAGGTGTCTCGCCGCACCAGACTACTCCCGATTACCGCACTCGGCCATATGGCTTCTATGATGACTCCCTAGTCTCCAGCTGCGGTTGTATTTATAGTGTCGGGCCATAGTCCAGAAACTTCTCCAAATGCTACGTCGCGCCAAGGGACAATATTACCAGAATATTTCTGGAAATTTATTTGCGCAGAGTTGAATTTCGGGGGAAAGTAATAGATTTATGAAATTATTTCGGGGTTAAAACTGGATATTTTGATCCACGATGGCGGCCGCACGCTGTGATTTCACAAAAATCCTCATTCCTCTTGTTTCATGATCCATGTTTCCGAAGAAACCAAATCGTACAACTTACGTCCGAAAAACTGTAAAACTGTAAAATTGTGAACTTGACTTGCTAGAATAAAAAAAAAAAAATATTAATTGTGTTTGTACGTGGCAGGAAATTGTATTTGTAAGCGACTTTTTGGTGACCGCGACATCGTTTATTAACAAAAATGTTTACATGCGGTGAATTGACAAGTGTAGTAGGTTTGCGGTTGGGTAATACAAAAATAAGTGATTTTGAGGCCACTGACATAATTGCATTTAGCCTAGAACTTTAAATGTATGAGAGAAAAATATTGATAATATTGATACAATAACTGTGAAAGATGGCTCCTAGCGAGCTTCTTTCCGCGTTTGTGTCGGAGAGGCACGGGCGTGTTAAGGGTAGGGCGACACTGCCATGGTTATCAAGTGCACCACCGCCCCTAAGCGCAACGCACTGAACTGACGTGGCACGGCGTGGAGCAGTTTATAATGGGTGTGAAGCGTATATTAGGGCGACACTGCCATGGTTATCAAGTGCACCACCGCCCCTAAGCGCAACGCACTGAACTGACGTGGCACGGCGTGGAGCAGTTTAGAATGGGTGTGAAGCGTATATTAGGGCGACACTGCCATGGTTATCAAGTGCACCACCGCCCCTAAGCGCAACGCGCTGATCTGACGTGGCACGGCGTGGAGCAGTTTAGAATGGGTGTGAAGCGTATATTAGGGCGACACTGCCATGGTTATCAAGTGCACCACCGCCCCTAAGCGCAACGCACTGAACTGACGTGGCACGGCGTGGAGCAGTTTAGAATGGGTGTGAAGCGTATATTAGGGCGACACTGCCATGGTTATCAAGTGCACCACCGCCCCTAAGCGCAACGCACTGAATTGACGTGGCAAGGCGTGGAGCAGTTTAGAATGGGTGTGAAGCGTATATTAGGGCGACACTGCCATGGTTATCAAGTGCACCACCGCCCCTAAGCGCAACGCACTGAACTGACGTGGCACGGCGTGGAGCAGTTTATAATGGGTGTGAAGCGTATATTAGGGCGACACTGCCATGGTTATCAAGTGCACCACCGCCCCTAAGCGCAACGCACTGAACTGACGTGGCACGGCGTGGAGCAGTTTAGAATGGGTGTGAAGCGTATATTAGGGCGACACTGCCATGGTTATCAAGTGCACCACCGCCCCTAAGCGCAACGCACTGAATTGACGTGGCAAGGCGTGGAGCAGTTTAGAATGGGTGTGAAGCGTATATTAGGGCGACACTGCCATGGTTATCAAGTGCACCACCGCCCCTAAGCGCAACGCACTGACGTGGCACGGCGTGGAGCAGTTTAGAATGGGTGTGAAGCGTATATTAGGGCGACACTGCCATGGTTATCAAGTGCACCACCGCCCCTAAGCGCAACGCGCTGATCTGACGTGGCACGGCGTGGAGCAGTTTAGAATGGGTGTGAAGCGTATATTAGGGCGACACTGCCATGGTTATCAAGTGCACCACCGCCCCTAAGCGCAACGCACTGAATTGACGTGGCAAGGCGTGGAGCAGTTTAGAATGGGTGTGAAGCGTATATTAGGGCGACACTGCCATGGTTATCAAGTGCACCACCGCCCCTAAGCGCAACGCACTGAACTGACGTGGCAAGGCGTGGAGCAGTTTAGAATGGGTGTGGAGCGTATATAAGGGCGACACTGCCATGGTTATCAAGTGCACCACCGCCCCTAAGCGCAACGCACTGAACTGACGTATCAAGGCGTGGAGCAGTTTAGAATGGGTGTGAAGCGTATATTAGGGCGACACTGCCATGGTTATCAAGTGCACCACCGCCCCTAAGCGCAACGCACTGAACTGACGTGGCACGGCGTGGAGCAGTTTAGAATGGGTGTGAAGCGTATATTAGGGCGACACTGCCATGGTTATCAAGTGCACCACCGCCCCTAAGCGCAACGCACTGAACTGACGTGGCACGGCGTGGAGCAGTTTAGAATGGGTGTGAAGCGTATATTAGGGCGACACTGCCATGGTTATCAAGTGCACCACCGCCCCTAAGCGCAACGCACTGAACTGACGTGGCACGGCGTGGAGCAGTTTATAATGGGTGTGAAGCGTATATTAGGGCGACACTGCCATGGTTATCAAGTGCACCACCGCCCCTAAGCGCAACGCACTGAACTGACGTGGCACGGCGTGGAGCAGTTTAGAATGGGTGTGAAGCGTATATTAGGGCGACACTGCCATGGTTATCAAGTGCACCACCGCCCCTAAGCGCAACGCACTGAACTGACGTGGCACGGCGTGGAGCAGTTTATAATGGGTGTGAAGCGTATATTAGGGCGACACTGCCATGGTTATCAAGTGCACCACCGCCCCTAAGCGCAACGCACTGAACTGACGTGGCAAGGCGTGGAGCAGTTTAGAATGGGTGTGAAGCGTATATTAGGGCGACACTGCCATGGTTATCAAGTGCACCACCGCCCCTAAGCGCAACGCACTGAACTGACGTGGCACGGCGTGGAGCAGTTTAGAATGGGTGTGAAGCGTATATTAGGGCGACACTGCCATGGTTATCAAGTGCACCACCGCCCCTAAGCGCAACGCACTGAACTGACGTGGCAAGGCGTGGAGCAGTTTAGAATGGGTGTGAAGCGTATATTAGGGCGACACTGCCATGGTTATCAAGTGCACCACCGCCCCTAAGCGCAACGCGCTGATCTGACGTGGCACGGCGTGGAGCAGTTTAGAATGGGTGTGAAGCGTATATTAGGGCGACACTGCCATGGTTATCAAGTGCACCACCGCCCCTAAGCGCAACGCGCTGATCTGACGTGGCAAGGCGTGGAGCAGTTTAGAATGGGTGTGAAGCGTATATTAGGGCGACACTGCCATGGTTATCAAGTGCACCACCGCCCCTAAGCGCGATGCACTGAACTGACGTGGCACGGCGTGGAGCAGTTTAGAATGGGTGTGAAGCGTATATTAGGGCGACACTGCCATGGTTATCAAGTGCACCACCGCCCCTAAGCGCAACGCGCTGATCTGACGTGGCACGGCGTGGAGCAGTTTAGAATGGGTGTGAAGCGTATATTAGGGCGACACTGCCATGGTTATCAAGTGCACCACCGCCCCTAAGCGCAACGCACTGAACTGACGTGGCACGGCGTGGAGCAGTTTAGAATGGGTGTGAAGCGTATATTAGGGCGACACTGCCATGGTTATCAAGTGCACCACCGCCCCTAAGCGCAACGCACTGAACTGACGTGGCACGGCGTGGAGCAGTTTAGAATGGGTGTGAAGCGTATATTAGGGCGACACTGCCATGGTTATCAAGTGCACCACCGCCCCTATGCGCGATGCACTGAACTGACGTGGCACGGCGTGGAGCAGTTTAGAATGGGTGTGAAGCGTATATTAGGGCGACACTGCCATGGTTATCAAGTGCACCACCGCCCCTATGCGCGATGCACTGAACTGACGTGGCACGGCGTGGAGCAGTTTAGAATGGGTGTGAAGCGTATATTTTGAGAAAGCATGTTGAAATGTTCTGAAGTGAAGTTTGTGTACTGTTAGTAGACCAGTGCATTTCCTGCGCCACATGCACAGTAGTCTCTACTGCACACACTCGGCGTAGGCGGGATGTGATGTGAGCCATCTAGTCATGTGAGCACAGTCCGGCTAACATCTACTTGTATGCACGTTATGTTATGCATTCTTCCACCTTATGCCAAACTAAAAAAAACATTGCCAAGGGGCCACATAACTTTACATATGCGTCGGTCAAGAAAAACAATGCAATCATTAGAAAAAGTAACCATTTTATAAATCTGCTCATTTTTACACACAAAAGAGTGAAACAACAACAGAAAGCGCAAAAAAAAAAAATTTAAATTATCACAAGTGATTACTTAACACTTTTTATTCGACGTTAACATACGGAACTACTTTCCATCCATTGTCACCAACTCTATCGGGCGCATGTCACTCAATGCAGTGCGCCCTTTAAAATACATGCTGGCAAGGGCAGTGACATTTTTCTAAGGTTGATTTCAAAAGTGATCACTTTATCTGGAACAGTCTTTACTTTACATTAAAGCCGCGTACTTTACATTAAAGCCACGTACTTTACATTAAAGCCGCGTACTTAAATGCAATGAATTTCGAAGTTCATGTAACTTGAAATGTGTGATGAGATCTGGAAAAAAAATGGAAATACTAACACGAATGTGTTATATGTATTTTTATTTCACGGAGCGTCATAATAGTAGGTGTGAATTTATTGATGACGACGTGGAATTTGACCATGGACCAAGTTCTGTTTGTCTGACTATCGGTGGAATATTTTCGCATGTGATTGGCAGGGCTATGGCTTGCAGGAGATGCGCTCTCGAGGGAGCAGAGCACGCGGTGCGAGAGCAGAAGAAATGCTAAACAAAGTGCGGTGCAAAGTTCACTCTCCATGCATTCTGACATGACATGACACGGTGCTGTCTGTTACACGAACGAGGTCACTTTGTTGACAGTTGCAAATGTAGACGCAGTTTTCTGCATGGCGAGTATTAGCGCTGACGTCCTGGGCAGTTTGACAGGTGACAGTCACATGATCTGCAGCGCAGGGAGACTCTGTTGTTACCTTCAGAATTGTTAGTCAAGTGCGCGCGTGTCTCGAACACATCTATAAGTTTCAACTCTTCGGGCGTGAAAATGGCTGAATCAGTTTTAGCTGCAAAGTGTTGTATAGAGAAAGTTAAGAGTTGGGGTATAAATAAAGTGACGTTGAGGCGGGGGATGGTGGCCCAGACTACTCGCCTGCCAGCCGGGCTAACTGTGTTCGATTCTCGCTCACTGATCTGTCTGTCGTTTCCCCTGGCCCTGGTGTACTGAGTAATACTGCTGCGAGTGTATAATATACTCTGTTTAAAATTGACCAACCTACACAATATGTAAACAGCAAATGCCCCCATTTGCAAAGTACTGTGTCAGCTGATGGTTGTTGCAGGATTTGTGTTATTATGTTGGCGCTCTTGGCCATGATTGTAAAAGAAAACAGTACTAGGAATTAAAAATTATAATGTGGAAAATTAATGATAGTTACAACATTTATGGTTAAAATTACGCTTACGGACTAAAAAATATTTAGAAATATTATGGTAGAGCATGCGAACATCACGATTATGTGAAAGGTCTCCACCAATCTCCGTTGAGTTTGTTGTCTATGGTCTTCACCCCCCCCCCCCCCCCGCGGTTGAAAAACCGTTGGCATTTTGCTCACTTCCGTCATAACTCATCTATATGCGAGAATTCATTGCTGGTGATGTCGGAGTATTATATATGCAGTTAATTATTTTTTTAGTCGCGTATTTCATTAAGTGTAGTGTGTCGTAGGTGCCTTTTTAGAACAGTCTCCTCAGTGATATCAATTAGCGACACGTGTCTGCCGCTTTGTAAAATAGTTTCTTGTATGACAACTGTGGCGGAGGGATATATGGTGGCCGCACTACTTTTCGAGAAGTTTCAAAATGTAGTGAAGTGATATGAAACAGAGTATAGCAAAGTACAGCACAGAGGTAACGCCAGCTTACCTCGCGACAGTTCACCCTCGGCGGCTCTTCAAGACTTCGATGTTACGAGTAGCTCAAATATCTCCACATGAACACGAGTGTGAGGAGCATGAGGTGAGGATGGAGCAGTGCAGGGATGTAAGGCATCCTCCGGCACGATTCCCACACGTGGAAATCCGCGGGCGGGAATCAAACCACGGTTCGTCTAGATGAGAGGCGAGTAGTCTAGCCACCAGACTACCGCGGCCCTGACAGTGGCGAATGAGTAGGTGTCGATCTTACGAAGTAGCTGCAGGCAGGATGAACCCTCGAGTGAGCCATGTGTGGCTTTCTTCGTAGTCGGAGCCGATAACGGGAAAACAACGTAAAATACAATAAGCTCATAAATTTTTTTTCCAAGAAAATGTAACTTTTAAGCAAAAATGCTAATAAAAAAATAATAGCCCCAAATAAATACACAAAAATTATTACGAAAATTAGAGAACGCATTAAAAGGATGACACAAACGCACAATAGACAGGACGGTGTAATCACTATCGGCAATGGATAGTATCCCAACGTATTTGCGAGTTCCCTTCAGTTGCGCAATTGCTACAGAGTTTTATAAACATGTGTATCACACATTAGAGTCCCACCATGGCGCCTGGGTTCGATACCTGGCGGAGCCGGCGCTAATAGTATAGGCGGTGTAGGACCACCGTGACGTCACTTCTCCCCGACCCTCTGTATACTTGGCCAAGATATATAGTTACAGCAGCAGGCTTTGTAAGGCACCGTCAGTTTACTGCTCTTCAAACATTCTGAAGCATCTCCTCTTACATATTGATTTCAAATGGACGAGTAGGTTTATAACACATTTAATATATTCAAATATCTTAGCGCAATAAAAAATACGCAACACAACTCGCTTTTTATCATTTCGGTAGTGTGTGTAGTAGTTTGTAATGAAGTGCCGTGTCCCCTTGAGACGATACTCACTAGAGTATTCGTTCGTGTGCGGTGTAGATGCCCTTACACCGTAGAAAACTTTAGTATTTCACTTTGCATTTTGTTTCCGTCGGCGAAACCACCCATTCAAGTTCAGACAATTGAAAATCGGTTCTATTAGCTTTGTAAAACGTATCTTGTGTAAATCATCAGCATCATGTTTGTTAATCAGTAATGCATTTACGTGCCTTGTTTTAAATAGGACTAACATTTATATTAAAAATTCATTTCATTTTAAAACAAAGATCCTCATTTTTCTACTTTGTTCAAGATTATCATTTCATATATTTTCTATTCACATTATATTCGTTTTCCATTTATTTAATTCATACGAGCTCGGTTTAATATACCGAGGTTAAAATCGCTCTACAATAAATTAACACTCATTCGACACATAACCTCAGATTCTCGGCAAAACGGCTGCACAACTTTTACCTTAAATGTCAACTTTTCGAAACCGCAAAGTCGAGAGTGCTTGACTTTGCTGTTGACAGTTCCATTGTGCCAGGTTCCATAAGTAACATGTCTGAAAGCAAACGTAAAGTCAAATGTCAAAGTTTTCAACTGTGCATTTCGTCAGTCGCGGACCAACGAGCCGAACAACTGATCCCCCCCCCCCCCCCCCGGAATGCTGAGATGAAGCTAGACTTTTGTCTGTGCCGTGGATAGGTATAGGCTTTTTACGGTAAACTGGCCACTTCTTAAGGCCCTCACAACATACATTAACCACTAATAAATATATCTTATTGCAGCCTTAGGTGTTAGTTAAATTCTGATAGTTAAATGTTTACACTGTGTTTACTGGTCACGTTGCAAGTTTTATATTAAAAAGTTGCAGGAAGATAGAAATTGTGCGAAAGGGATTATTTCGAATGGCCTTAAAAAGTGCTCACTTTGCTGTGAACAGCCTATGCGTGTTTTCGCAACAGTTCGGACGGGCTCTGAGTGGCTTTTTGATGTGATCTGCGCCTCGTCGCCGCCGCCTCACCTCCTGGGGAAGCCAATGAATGATTGACAGCGGCGAGACCAGAATGGCGTCACAGCCCCTCCTCCACTGGTGAGGAGCCGCTGAACATGTCGGAAGTGCAAGGATATCTGGGAATTAGGACACACTCCACAACTCGGGATTTAGCGAAACTTCTGCGTAATGGCGTGCGTTCCTATAAATACCGCAGCTGTCCAGTGGCCAGTAGTGTTCAGCGAAGGCTAATTATCAGAGTGCGGGCGTGAAGTTAGGTGCGGTACGACTGCGGACGAGATGTTAGTGCGTGGTGTGAACCGACGAGTGAAGCCTACTGTGCGTGAAGGCGCTCGGAGAACTCCGGAACATTGCGGACTGGCGCGACATGCGCTGAACTGAGGTTAGACCGAGTGAACATGTAATACGGATTTTAATGTAAATATTCCCACTGTCAAATATCGACACAATTCATAAAACGACATAATTGAGTGGGTTTTGATACACACTCTATTGGGACTATTTTTTAATTATTTCATTTCATTGGTTTCATTGGATTAATTATAAATTGTATTAATTTAAGTCATTAATTGTAAACAGTAAGCGATACCAATTTATTGTGAGATGTTGACTTGAGAGAATTTTGTTTGTAGTTGTAAATAAAATTAGAAAATTATGATTAACTCTTATTTAATTAAGACCTCCATCCCTTAACGTACCCACGGAGTCTTTAGAGAGAAATTGTAACAATATCCTAAGCACACTGCTTCATGTTTTGTTAAATTAATTGCAAACCCACACGTACTGTGCACTATAGCAGTCAGGTAGGGGCAGCGACATTTCTCAGGGGTTCGTTTGGAAAGTACCTCGCTCTCCTATTTGCGGAGGGAAAATGGCGGGTTGTCAACTTCAGAGAAGTGGCTCTCATCTCGGAGCAAACTGCTTCCAGGAATGTCGCTGCCAACTTGGCGGCAGCAGCGATAGTTATCGCACTTCCTCACCAATAGTTACGGTGGAGCGATAAGGGCGACTCTGCCACGTTCTTCAAGTGCCCCATTGCCTCTAAGCACAAGGTTCTGTACTGGTACAGTGCACTGCGTCTACCTATGGCACTTTCAGCGGTGACAATACTATTTTACAGGTTGGTTCTATGCAGGGCCCTCGAGTAGTTTTGTATAGTCTATTTCATGTAATTGGGGTAATATCTGACAGACAATGTGACCAACCTACACACTATGTAAACAGTAAATGCTCTCGCTCCTACAGTATTGTATCAGCTGAGAACTGCTGCGGGATCCGTGTTGTTAAGTTAGCTATTTTGATGATGGCTTTGGAAGAAAGTAGTACTCTGAACTAAAAGTTGTAATTAAAAATTTTGATTATTCTTACAATATTTATGGTTTAAATTATGTTTTTAAAGCAGTATTAAATTTTCTCGCCTATTAGTGTCTGGACTTTAAAAACATGTTTAGCAATTATGACACGACTATGTCGACACATACGAATAGTAAACGTTTCCAACTAATGGCTAGCCATGTTTGTGTTTCCAGTTTCCAGCCCGGTGAAGGAACTTGTGAGTGCGCTTTTTTTTCATCGTGTTTATTATACGAATATCTTGTTAGTGTTGTCGGAATATTTAATCGGTAGTTAATTATTATTTAATGGTTTTTTTTTTCAAGTATAATTGGTTGTAGGTACCGTTGTGCGTTTTTTTTTTCAAGTAAAATGTAATATTAATCGGCACGTGTTTATCGCCTGCTCATTCCGCCATTTACCTTACCGCTGTCCGCAATGAAGTGACACGAATATAATTTACGTATCTAGGTTTATGATTGTTGGTTTCTGGACATGTGCGCAGTGTTGATTTTACTCAATGATTCTGCAAATTAATTATTTGATGCTACTGGCGAACAAACGTGGTTTTAGTGAAGTAAACTTGAAATGATTTCCATTGATATACACGTGTTTAAGTGGTTGCGAATTTTACAAACAGTAAGTTTGCATGTTTTATAAATGTATTTGTAAAAGTTAATATAATTATGAAATGCACCTGGCCTGAAAAATCTGCACTTTCCTCAGTTTTGTAGTGAATGAATAATAGTTGTTGATTTGTCTCTATCGTAAATTCAACGAGTGTAAGGTTAACTTCCGTCAAAGTGTGTGCGCTTGTATATATTGCTCCATCTGTACGAATATGAACAGCGACGTACGTATCGCGTTTTGTTTTTATCGTAAATTCAACGAGTGTAAGGTTAACTTCCGTCAAAGTGTGTGCGCTTGTATATATTGCTCCATCTGTACGAATATGAACAGCGACGTACGTATCGCGTTTTGTTTTTATCGTAAATTCAACGAGTGTAAGGTTAACTTCCGTCAAAGTGTGTGCGCTTGTATATATTGCTCCATCTGTACGAATATGAACAGCGACGTACGTATCGCGTTTTGTTTTTATCGTAAATTCAACGAGTGTAAGGTTAACTTCCGTCAAAGTGTGTGCGCTTGTATATATTGCTCCATCTGTACGAATATGAACAGCGACGTACGTATCGCGTTTTGTTTTTATCGTAAATTCAACGAGTGTAAGGTTAACTTCCGTCAAAGTGTGTGCGCTTGTATATATTGCTCCATCTGTACGAATATGAACAGCGACGTACGTATCGCGTTTTGTTTTTTCATTAAAGTTATCATTTCCGAAGTTAAATAATTTTAATGTTATATATTCACACGAGTAAAATTTTCCACTGCTCTATAGAAACAACATGCAACTCAAAATACCACACACTCACTATTTCCTTTATCCCTCGGTTAAAATAAACAGAACGCCGACCAATTTAACTTGGTGATTACAAATATATAAAAAGTTGTAATGTCAACCCAGCTATAATATTCGACATTAATTACTGAACGGAAGTTAGCTAACTCAGTGCCTGCCATGAAAATGCAAGTGTGCATTGTACTGTAAACATTTGTTTACAAACGTCTTTGCCTCGAGAGACAAAACAGCTGTGGGGGAAGGGAACATTGTGGCCGTGCTACTTTTGGAGAACTGTCAATATTCACCCCTCTTACATGATATATACGACGTGGTTTATGTATATAATACACACACACACAGCGGTACAGCGCTTTGTTATCCTCCACACTCCCGTCTGAAGTGAAGTGAAGTATGTGTGCATGTTCGTAGGTCAGTGCATAGGACGCACGTGTAATAGTTTCGTTGGGAAACACTGCGATGCAGGCTTAGGCGGCCCTGAGTTTCCCCAAGGCAATCCACGAGAATAAACTAGAAAATATTGAAAGACCATGGCTACAGTGCTGCTAAATCTACACAATCTTAAAGCTGTTCACGGTAAAGTGAGCATTTTCAGCCATAATTTATCCCTTAACCACAATTTTACATCAATATGGCCACGTGTATTAATTATTCACAGTGTGCATATTTCACCGCACTGCAAAGTTAACATCCAAGGCTAAAATTAAATATATTTATCGACTATTATTCCAGATGAGAGAGATTTCAAAAGTGATATATTTACTGTGAATAGCCTGTAGTATATTTGATTAAATCAGCCTAAAATAATAGTGGTTTTTAACGATACTGGAGGTCTCGAATATAGAGCACACGTGATATTTTGAAGCCAACGTTCCATCCTCGTATGGGCCGTTCTCGTTTCTTAAATTACCGGTGATGGGGGGGGGGGAGATATATTGTAGGCGATCGTTTAAGTCCACCTTTCCATTTCTTCTATAGTCAATTATTTGTGGTCTCTCCACACGCTTTGAAGCAATCCTAAAAAAAAAACACCCCTTGTATGCATATGACGTGTTCGGTTGTTTCCTAACTGTCCTGTATCACACGTGTGTAAGTACTGTTACGATTTCTTAAAAGTCATTGGGCTAAACCAAGTTCGTTAAGTGATTAAATAAAAGGGTTAGTTATAGTTCGCTAATTTATTTACAGTTACTAAAAACAAAATTCTCTTGAATCAATACCTCACAATAAATTATCGTTTGCTATTTACAATTAATACATCCAGTCACTACAGTTTACAATTACCTCAAAGAAATTAAAGTTATTAAGTAACTAAAATCGGTGATACTAGGCAGTGTATCAACACCTAATGTATTACTTCATAAATGATTATATAGCTGCAATAGAGTCCATATCATATGTTAATACTGCCCCACCTCAGTTTAGCCGTCGTTCCACCAGTCCGCATTGTTTTACAGTTAACCGTGAGTGGACTACAATATTGATGGTTATTGTCATTTAGCGATCAAAATATATCATTCGTATTTTTGTGCAATCTGACCGACATTTGCGATATATAGTCATCGATTCTCAATATTTTCTGGAAGCGATATATCGCAACGAAAATTGTATCCTCAGTGTGATTAGAAACGACATTGAAAAGTAGATATCGCAGAATGTTTAGTGCTTGGCCGCTTTGCCACGTGGTTCTACGCGAACAAGAAAATAGAAAGTGTTTCTCTTTTATTGATCTCGAAGTATGGCGGTGCACGGATATAAATATGGGTTTTGAAGTGTACAATACAATGAAGCAGCTGACGAACACAGAATGGTCTTCGAACGTTAATCTCTGAAGAATTATTAATAACACATTCCCAAGATGAATTTTATCCATACTCTAAAACTTCAATAAATTTATATAGGCTATTGTTGCTAAGTAAACACTTTTTGAATGTATTTCATTGTCACTTTAGATGTCAACTTTCGAGTCTGGTTACTATTACTTACATGGCAAAGTGATGGAAGGATAAAAAATGGCTAATAGAAAAAAGTAACTGTGGCCTCAAAAATGATGACTTAACCGTGAACAGTTTATAGTAATGTGTAGTAGTTAGCCGACGTGAAGTGAAGGCACTTGGAACGAGAGATTGGTCGGCCTGTGTTGTGTAGAGAAGAATGACGTCTCGCTGCCTGCGATCTCGTGGAACCTAGCGTGTTGTCAACATTCGCTTGTCCTACCTAACCAGGCTCCTATCCAGTCACTGAACAGATTTGGGCTATGGACCACTGCACTCGACTGTGAAATTTGGAGAACTAGTACAGACACCAAAAAAATGCAATTTATGCTGTTTATGAAAGAAGAATGTATATATTTCGCAACATTATAAAATATTGTACTAAAATATACTTTTTAAATGTAAAAAAAATAATCTAGTTAAAAGTACAGACTATTTTAATAAATTTAAGCGCATTTCCATTCTGGATGCTTCAGAAAGCAGAATTTACAACAAAATCTTCGTCATAGAATATCTTCATAATATTTACTAAGATTGTGTAAGAAAATTGTATTAATAATGTAGGAAATAATTTGTAATTATTTTTGTGTGCGTCCAGTTGTCAAAAACAGTGGCTTAAACTGATGTAAATAAAGTTAATTATAAGATTGATATAATACATCATTACTATGATATTCTTACACACAATCTTAGTAAACATTATTACGATATTCCATGACGAGGATTTTCCTGCAAGTTCTGTTTTCTGAAGCATCCAGAATGGAAATGCGTTTAAATTTAGTTTAAAATACAGACTATTTAAATCGGTTATTTTTTTACATTTAAAAAGTATATTTTAGTAAAATATTTGACAATGTTGCAAAATATATACATTTTTCTTTCATTAACAGAATAAATCGCACTTTTTTACCCCTAACTATTTGATGGTGCCTGCAGAGTTCTTCAAGTTGTATAGTCCAGTGTAGTGCTCTATAAGCAGTTGCTTTACTTCAATATTAACAGTTTGCTCTTTAGAGCCGATTAGGATGATTCAAATGAGTATACACCTCGGCTATTATGTTCCGTCATTTCATATGACGTTCACGTGATGAAACAGCTTGGTACGTGATTGCGTCACATGGTCTTGCTGGCCGATCACAATAGTGACGTTGTTGTGTTTGCCTTTGTTTTTATTCTCGTGACGTCATCTGCTCACGTTTTTAATTCATGTACTCAATATATAACTTTCTCAGGACGAAAGTGTAATAGAAATTTGGCTAAAATGATTCATCTTTAATCATTTAGGGAGCTTTAAATTACCGCCGTTTATTATTAATTATGTTTCTCAGAGGTTAAAAATTAATTGATGAAATACGCAATGTTTACCGTTAAGTTCGAAATGTTTAGTACGCTTATTTCAGTATTCAAGATTTTGATTTTCTCTGCAGGTGCAAATTTATTACATGCGATTTATTGTATGCACACGAAAAATCTGTCTACATCTCCCGGAGACATTTCGTTCTAGAAATTATGAAGATGTCGTAGCTATTTCCAAAGTCTCTCTAATATCACAAATGTCATACTTTCGCAGTCTGTTTATGCTACATCAATATTAAAATATAAATACGCCTGTATATCAAGAATTTTGAGAGTTTTCAATCTGAAAAGCAACAAACCTTATCACCTACATGTTTATTCGGTGCTCAAAGGTTACGTGCTTACGTGAAGCATCATAATACGCAACCCAATAAAATATATTTATAAAAACTAAAACCCGACTACTCACAAGTTAAAAACAAGTCTTCAGTTAAGTGTACGAGTGTAAAGGCTGTTCATGATAAAGTGAGCACATTAGAAACGAACCTTAGAAAAATCCCACTGTGCCAGCATACATATATTTCAATGGGCGCACTGAGTGAAATTTGTGCAGTGAGGTTGGTAACGATGGATGGAAAGTAGTTCCATATCTTTACGTCACATAAAAAGTGTTGGGTAACAATTTTTGAACTGAAATTTATTTCTTGCGCTTTCTATTTTTATAATGCGTCGAAGTGTAAAACTGGGCAGATTTGTAAAGTAACTATTTTCGTAATAATTTTAGTTTCATTTGACCGACGCATGAATATAGTGATGAAGCCTATGGCAGTGTTAATTATACATACGACAAATACTTAACGTGTATACACGTATGTCTTAAGCAGGGCTTTCAAAAGTTCTGATTTTACAGTGAACAGACTATAATATTAAAGCAGTGTAGCCACACGTCGTGCCGTATAAGACACTTTACGTATAGGAGAAACATCCATTAGTACTTTTATGTCACTTTTACATTTAACTATGTATGGCTCAAGACCGTAACAAATGGATGACACAATGGGCGATAGCAACACCGTTTTATGGTTCCGTAGTCAATAAGGAGCCTTGAAGAGTATCAGGTCCGTCCGTTTGTCCATGCTGAAGTGTCACAGCTACCTTGTTTCTACAGCACTGAATTGAAATGCGTGAACTACTTTAATGAAATTTCTTGCCCTGTACCTCCGCTATATGTAAAGTGTCTTATACGGCACGACGTGTGGCTACTGCTTTATGATTACACTCGTACACTTAACTGAGTAGTACTTGTTTTTAACTTGTGAATAGTCAGTTTTTAGTTGCTTATAACTTTATTTATTTACCAATTGTTTTCCTACCTACAGTGAAGACATGGTTTTTTACTTTTCAGTAGTAGGTTTTTTGTTTGTTATAGCTTTATTTTTTATTTATCAATTTTTTCTACCTACACAAGTGTATATTGATTGTGATCACGCTTAATATACATATTATTAATCTTAGAATGTGTAAATATCGTAAAATATTAATGACACACGAATGAAATGCTTGCGCTAGCTAACTCCACTGTCTGTCTGGTGTAACTTGACAAAATTTTGACAGTTCGACGAAAGTAGCGCGAAATATTTACTTTTCGTTTATGTATCCTTTCGCCATCAGCTGGTGCATCAAGTGGAGGCTCTATATAGTATCAACACGTTGTCAGCTAACCCATTTGCCAGTGTATTGTAATGCTAAACTCATTGTAAGGTATTATTAGACTAACATCTGTCTAAATAATTCGTAGATTATAAAAGTAAACATATAAAACCTTGCAAAAAATTTAATATTTGCTAACTAACGTGTCACATTTTGGATGTCATAACTAATATAACTAGAACTAAAAAAATTGGGGGAACTTCCTTAACAATGCACTGCTATACACCACAACTACTATAGCAAAGAAGTAATTCTTCTTTTACTGATACTCAACAGTTCGAGTTGGAAATTGTGGCTTGGAAAAACGTAAGAATTGCTTAAAAACTATTCACGCATCCCACTTTCTTTGTTTTATTAATACAATACAGTGAGAACACGAAAACAAAGAAATGGGTTTGCTGGAGAAAATGATGGCGTGTAATGGACGCAGGCAGAGAGTAGCTGCGGCGCCATCTAGTTTGTCAAGGCCGCCATCTTGAATTTTCTATGACACTCGGGTTATCGAAAGAAATCGATAGAAACATCATTTATCAAAATCGGTGCCATATCTGCGAAGCTACAGTGGAACATCCGAAATTTAACGTACATATATACACATCGTGTTAAAATCATAACCCTTCCTTTCTTTCTTTCTTTCGCCGTAGTCGGGCAAAAAGACGACTTTTACGTCTACGTGAAAGTGTACCGTGTTACGTGAAGTTGTCGTAATCCCAGTCTGACAGTTACACATTTGTCTGTTTAGCCCCTATAATGGCGTAATAAGCACAAACGAAACTCCAAGAGCTCCAAACAATTATCATATTTCGTTAGTGGTAAACACATTGTCATTCATTCAGGGTGTGGAAATATTAACGCCTGGCGTATATTAAAGTCTTGATAGGTGGAATAAAATCTCATATTCGTAAGTTCTGCTATACAGAACTGTGTTATCTGCCGTTGGTTATGTGTTGCTCTTATTACGCAGCACAGTCCAGCTGTCTGTTATCCGGTCTGAGTTGTACCATAAGATACAATAATGACACATATATCGTAAAAGTCAACTTGCCACATAAAACCCGCAATTACCGGCGTGGCTTGCTTGCTGCAGCAGGAAGCGAGATACGAATCCACCTGGTAGGCCAGTGATAAACGGCTTCCTGTACTTTCGCCTGCAAAAACAAACCTTCTACTATCGTGGGAAAACAAGTTGGATATTCTCTATCATCCTTGTTAGACGTCCGTAGGTCATTGTTGAACAATTCGCATTTTATACTTTGTCGTGTCAGTGGGATTAGATTATTCCTACACTACTGTGTATATGTTAATGTAATAAATGTTTTACTCCAGCATCCGTATTTCCAAGACGAATTTGTAATATAGGATGCACAATCATAGATTATGAAAAGCATAATTTTAAAAGTAAAAAAAAAGTCTTGTATTTAAATAAATACATTTTAATTTTATTTTTAAATTTTTACGTCGAGCATTACGTCCACGAGTGCATATTTTCAAAGAGAATCCGAATATTACCTAAGAAAATGTGATTTGAGGCAATGACCAACGCCATATTGAAATTTATAAGCATAGAACTGTGTACGTAAATATACCAAGTGTTATATATTTTCGGGCTCGCGTTTTCGAGTCAAATGCTAATGTGATCCCATAAATTTTGATTATTCGCATGTGTTCGCTGCCATGTGTTGGCTTTAGTAGGCATAGGCATGATCATGGGTTTTTTGACGTAATGAGCCTGAGCCATGAGTTGTCTAACCTCTGGTCGTGTTTGAAGTACAATGATGATGTCTGTCAGACACACACAGCTGGGCGTCATTCAACAACTGCTGGATTTAGGCACATGTAAATTGGAACATACACCACTACAAGTCTAACCAAGATGGAAATTTAATTTCACCTTAAGACTTTTTATAAACATAAATTGACACAATTTTCCATTCCTCGAAGTTATAGTCATCAAATACAGATCAGTCATATGACAATTATGCCTTAACATTGCTTATAAGCATAGGAGACAACATTTTATACCCATTGTAGTTATAGTCATCAAATACAGATCAGTCATATGACAATTATGCCTGAACATTGCTTATATACTTTCGATAAAAGTAACTTCAATGTGTTTGCATCGTATGGAAGGGCCAGTATCTGGCATGAGTCGGACACAAAGCTTGCAGAAAAATATACTCTGGCGACGATGAAACACTATGGTATGTGGTTGTATAGCGGCTTCAGGTATGGTGAAAATCCTTTTCATCAATGTCATTAAAAACTTGGGGAGAGTGATAAAGGAAAACATCCACAAACATCCCATATCTAATAGGAATTACCCTTCAAACCAAATGGGATAAGATTGGAGCCCTCTTATAGTGAAGGAAGGGTTGGTTCGATATATGCCAGATAGACTTGGAGATGCAAAAGAGCTGTGGTCGTGACATTATATACTAACTTTCCACACATTCCCTTCAAGGACAGGGCATACGGACTGTACCATTTTCATGGTGCTGTAGGCCCTACATCTTCACCTCAGAATGTAGTTTTTCTTGTAAACTTATATTCTTTTGTGAAGATGTTTTCTCTTTGTTGTATGTTGGTTGTAAATACACTATTCATCAATATACTATATCTAAAAGACTTGTATTACAACAATGAAATACAGGATAGGCATACCGCTGTCACTGTACATTCATTTTATGCTGTCATTTTAATACATATTCCATGTGACTTGTGTAAAAAATACATGTTAAAATAAAATACTTATACAATTTCTCTATCGAAATTCAGTGGGTTAAACCAAATTCGTTAAGGTATGGGGGTCGTAATTAAATAGAATAGTTAATTAATATTCCTAATTTTATTTACAATATCTACAAACCAAAATTCTCTCGACCCAAAATTTCCCAATAAATTGATATCACTTACTGTTTACAATTATTGACTTCAATTAATACAATTTATAATTACCTCAAAGAAATAATACACATTAAATAAATAAAAATCAGTCCTAATAGACAGTATATAAACCTATTCAACTATTTTATAAATTATGCGTCCATATTTGAGTTACAATATTTACAATCAAATCTGTATTACATGTCAATTCTGTCTCGCCTCAGTTTAGTCCTTTTTTCACCGATCTTCAATGTTCTAGAGTTCTCTGAGCACCCTCACACAAAAGGCTTCACTTGTCGGGTTTCACGCCCTCTCGTCCATTTATACCACACATGGACGCCTCGTCCGTAGTCGTACCATACTGGACTTCGCCCCCGCACTCAGCTAGATGGCCTTCGCCAAAGACTGTTGGCTGTTGAATCGCAGCAGTATTTATGGGATCGTAGACCATCACCCAGAACTTCCGCTAAATCCATTGTTGCGCCGGGGTCCTAATTCCCAGAATAGTCTTGTGCTTTCTATATGCTTGTCGGCTACTCAGGAGAGGGAGGAGGGGCTGTGATATCAGGCAGGTCTTGCCACTGCTAAATCATTCTGGGGCTTCCCCAGGAAGTGGAACAGCGTGGCGGCGACCACTGTTCGTTCCGAACAGACTATACATCAGGACCTTCTTGCAGCCCAAGTTGGTCGATGTTAACAGCCTTAGGCTTCGCCCGAGAGCCCTGTCGACAAATCCAGTAGACCACATAATTTACCTGCTTCAGGATCCTGCGCGGAACTTCCCAAGATTTCTGTAGGTTCGTGCAATATTCCTTCTTTCTTTGAGGGCTGTACAACCACACCAGCTGTCCTTGAAATGTTACTTTCAATATATAGTTTTTTCATTCAGCCACTATTTATTTTAGGTTTCTCCAGGTAAACTCATTAATGTCGGTTAAGTTTTGAGGTAGTTTAATATCATATTTTGGGGTGGCTGCTTCTTCCACTGGACGTCTAAACAGCAGGTCACCAGGGAGGCGGAGCTCTCGCCCAAACAGCATCCTTGAAGGTGTTGCCCTTGTGGACGCTTGGACCACCGAGCAATATTCCAGGAGAAATAAGAGTACCTTAAGAGTCCCAATCCTTAGGGTTTTCTTCTACAAAGATCACCAGATATTGTTCCAGAATACGATTCTCTCGACCATCCTATACAACTGAGGGTGTAATGCTGTGGTATAAGTTTTCTTCATTCCTAAAATTCTCATCACGTCTTAGAAAATAGTTGCTTTAAAATTTCGTCTTTGAGCAGAATGAAGCTCCAGTGGCACTCCAAACCTGGCGAAAACATGATCTATGAGAGCATAATCTACTGTGCCTGCCTCTTGGTTTGGCACTGGTATGGCCGTATGGCCTCGGGCCACTTGTGAAATAGTCTTGTGCTACCAGGAGGTATCTACTCCCCCTCTCAGTGAATGGTAGTGGTCCGAAAATGTCCACTGCCATCCTCTCGAATGGAGCCCCAACATTGTATTTCTGAAGGGGACCTCATTCCTTAACCCTCGGAACCTTCCTCGCTGTACATGCATCACACAGACGGCACCACTTTTCAACATCCTCCTGACAATGCAGCCAATAGAATCTAATTCGGACTCTGTCCAGGGTTTTATTTACACCGAAGTGACCACCTGCTGTGTTGTGCAGTTCTCTTAGCACTTCTGGGATTCGTCACTTGGGTACTCCAATTGTAAATGACTTTGTTTCCCATCATTACTTTCTCAGTTCCTGTAAAGTACACCATTCTTCATAATAAGGGGATCCCACTGCCCAGTATGCCTTGACTGTCATGCCTATGCTGGATATCTCCTCCCATCTTTGCCGACGCCCAGTTTCTTTCCACTCCAATATGTGATGCAAGGTTGTGTTACCAGTTGATAATTCCTTGTACCTATTTCGCCCCATTTCGCACTCTTTCTTGGTTACATTACTAAGTTGGTGGTAATTGATACCATATATAATAGTCATCTTCCTTTTTATCGAGCACGCTGGGAGGAGATCATGGACTGACTAAGGGCTCTATCACATCTAAATCCCTTATCTATTTCAGAATACCACCAACCTCATCATATGATGCTAGTGTTAGTCGCCTTGGTGGCTGCTTTCTGGGCCTGGTGTCCCCAATGTCGATTTGGTGGCAGCAACATTAATTCTGCCAAGGTCATTGGACTCACAGGAGAAAGCACCTCTATTTCTCTGTAGCATTTCTGGCACTGCCATCTCCTGGCGCCAGTTGAGGTTCTCTCTTGTTCTTGTCAGCAGTTTCTCCAGAGAATCTGGAAGAAGACATTCAGTATGTAGTGGCAGTGGAACTTCTGGAACATTTCGAGATACCTGCGAGAATTGCTTGCAAACCCCTGTTGTGGTCCCATCAAGATGGATAGCACGGTCAGATAAATTCATCATCCCAACAGGAAAACTGACCGATATTGTAGAATTCAAAGTCCTTGGAACAGTGACACCATCTGAGAAAATTACACGTTTCTGGGCTGGTTTGATTATTCCCAACCACGTGGCAAATTTTCGCTGGCATCTACTAACACCAAAGTGGAATTTTCCGAGCTATATCGTTCGGCAGCTACTGTAGTATGGCCAATGCATCTCACCTTAGTACAGCCTCTAGGTCAGTCCAGCCATTTAGGGTGGCAACAATCTTGAACTTGTGCCTGTCCATCGTAGGGTGCGGGCTTTATTGCGATGCCGCCTTTACCCACCCCTGGTCACGGCACCTGCACAGGTGCTGCATGTCGTCCTGCCATACATTCTTGAGGCCGCTTTACACTCAGCATTGCCCAATTTTTCATTCTCTTTGCCTCTCGCACTGTAAATTTTCTTGTTCAATTATACGCTTACATCATCTTTCCTTCGGTCTACATTTTCGTTAACACTGTATTTTTCTATCCACATTTTCGTTTACACTATTTTCTTATCTACCACTTCACTGGCACTAATAATAATAGGGTATTTACAGATTCACTAACACTATCCCTCTTACTTTTTTCATTTTCATTAACACTAATAATGTGACTATTTACATTTTAGTATTCAAAATTAATTGTGTATATCATTCTATATCATTCGTTGACCTATCATTACAAAATTATACCACCGTTAAATATTATACTGTAATGTTATCCGCAATTATTGTGTGTTAAATGCAATGCCCCCATCCCACTTCTGACACCAGTGTTACTATTTTTCTCTTAGTCATGGCTCTTTATTAAGCCACGCCCCTAAATATTTCATGTATGAATATAACAATAACTCAATTCATAACAATGCACGATGTCAACGACTGAGGCTTCGGACAAGTACGCACGGGAAAGGTATATAACATGTGTATAATTACGTCGTTTTCTATGTGGGTTGTGCGGGGTGAAGTTGCAGAATTATTTACGTTGTACATGTGACATGGAAAATATATTCAAACTGCAGCTTACACTGAATAATGTATGTATGCGATCACAGTTTTGTATTACATTTCGTGGGCCTGCGTACTGTATTTAGTATCCTTTGGTCATCTTTCTCGGGGAAACAATGTCATCAGGGAATCTTTAAGACTAGTACACGCGGACATCTTTCATGTACAAGAAAGTGAAAATAAACTAAAATGCGTACCAGCTAGTATGTACGGAATTGTGTGATCCATACACACGACACTAGCCGGTGAGCAAGAAAGTTGATGGTTGATGTCAACTATGTATAGGTGTAATTTGTGTGATCCATACACACGACACTAGCCGGTGAGCAAGAATGTTGATGGTTGATGTCAACTGGTGTAATTTGTGTGATCCATACACACGACACAAGCCGGTGAGCAAGAAAGTTGATGGTTGATGTCAACTATGTATAGGTGTAATTTCTGCCTTATCAATAGCATCTGCCATAAGAAAGAATAAAATATTTAGTCCAATCAGACATATTTCTAGTAATCCCAGAAAAAAAGAGAAACCTCGCTATTTTTACTACTCCTACACAGCATTATTTACGATAGTGGGACTATCGAACATTTTATCGTATTAAAAAAGTTAACATATCTGCTTATTGCCAGCATCAACAGAATATATGTTTTGTTTACAGTAGACTTTGTACTAATAAATATGGTGAAAAATAGGATCGTCTCTATATGGCACTAACTAGTATAGTTGATTCACGGTATCTTCTGAAGCCCTGCTAAAGTTCTACTTCCCGGATATTCCTCAGCCTCGTGCAAACTAAGCTTAACTAAGTATGGAAGATTACACGGGAAGGACAACGCACCGGATTTGTGCGCATTCTGTTGTAACAATATTTTGTATAAGAATTATTTCTTACTAGGCGCTACCAACACATGATTTCTAACTGTTTTTATTCAAATTATTTATAAACGAAGCCTTTTAATATAGAGATAATATATGAGTAACATTTAAATTTAACAGAAGAAAAAAAAGTAACTTTTACGTTAACACAAGTAATAAACGATTGTGATACATGGCATATGTTGGAAACAACCAAGAACATCATACATGATATGATTTTTGAAAGATTTGATTAAAAAATGTGGAAGAAACCGTGAATAGACTATATAGAAGTTCTTGTATGCTAGTAAGTAGCATACTCGGCGGCCGTTCACACGATGCAAGTCGGGGTGTAGAAGAACGATGGCCGTGTGTAGTGGGCTTAAGCTATATTGTCGAGAGAGGCGGTGAAGGGTGTTAGCTGGCAGTGAGTGACACCACAGCCAAGGTTTCTTACGGAGTTGCGTGAGCTGAGCTGTAGCTCTGCTTAGGATTTGCTTGTACTTCTCATTTGTATTATTGCGGTGTATTGTATTGCCATGCCTCTGGTGAAGCTGTAGCTGGGCCAGCGGCATGTAGTGAACTGAACTGTCGTTCGCTCGCATAACTCACAACACGCCACTTAGCTATGTAAATAGTGTACTAATGTGCACATTAATAACTTAATGTTTGCCAAAACAAGATATAATTGCAACCAAACATTTAAAAAGTACACCATCTCCGCCCTTAGGGGCACATTGCCTCGCACCCTGGCAAATATAAGGAAATTTATTTATTTAATAAAAAATATTAATAGGATATTCACGGTAAAGTGAGCACTTTCGAACGCCCTCTCATTTTGAATAATAGTCAATAAATATATTTTATTGTAGCCGTAGACGTTAACTTCCGAGTGCGGTAAAAAATACACGTTTGACTTACATGGCTATATTTATTTTAAAATGGCGTAAGGATAAAAGATGGTTGAAAGGGAAAAGTAACGCCGACCTGAGAAAGGTCTCACTTTACCGTGAACAGCCTATAGTGAGGGCGTGGGTGCAGGTGTGACTTGCAGCGCTGGCCGGGCGCGCCTAGCCACTGCGGCGTTGCCAGATGTAGGCCGGAGCAGAACAGCGTTGCCAGCTGTGGCCCGGCCCTCCGCCAGCTTGTATTGATCTTTAGCCGCTGCCCAACACCAGACGGGAGTCGAACCCCAGCTCGCTGCTCTACATCTGGCACTCGCCACTCCAAACCTTACAAAGTCCAGCTTCTACCGTCACTTATCATTTAGGGTGTCTCGTAACTTATGTTACAGACTTTGGGAGGTGATACCTTATGGAAAGTGCCGATTGACGTGTGTCCGGAAACGATGTCTAAGGGTTGAAAACACCCCTTTAAAGTTGAGGTTTAAAGCCAATTTTATTACTAATTAAAACAAAAAAGTAATGTTAAGTTACAATATTTAAATACTTTAAGTTAATATTAATTTGTTTCCACTTTATTAAATAAAAAATAATTTTAAAGCCCAGCTTTTGGGGGTGTTTTCCACTCTTAAACGTAGTTTCCGCACATAAGCCAATCTGCATTTTCGTAACGTTTTTCCGCAAGGAGTCGCCTCCCAAAGCCTGTAACATAAGTTACGAAACATACTGTATATTATTATAACATACCTCAAATTTTTAATTAAATAATCATGTAGTTTCTATCTTCAGATGTTAGTATAAATTCATGATTGATTTGCATATTTTAATTTTGATGGTGTTAGCACAATGCTTTGTGTTATATACAATCGCGTTTCGAGCATTTTCAAGAATACACGCGTACAACGGGTTGTAATGTAGTGTCCCACTACAAGGTTACAGTTTACATTCGCTCTAATGTATTTGTAATGGGAAATAACTTCGGATAAGTGAAACATTGATAATATTGCCTAGAAATCTTAGGCAGATTACAAGAGTGATTGAAGTGAATTTGGAGCATCGCCGGAATGAAGGGGCAGCGGAAATGGGAGATCCCAGAGAAAATCCGCCTACCAACGGCATCGTCCGGCACGATTCCCACTTGATAAAATCCGGTTAACCGGCCGGGGATTGAACTCGGTTTGCCTTGGTGGGAGGCGAGCGTGCTAATCGCTCAGCCGCCGTGGCTCCCACGGTTGTTGAAGCGCGTGTAATAACACACAGAATCAAGCAAGCTACATTGTGAAGTGAGCACTTTTGAAAGCCCTCTCATATGGATTAATATTCCATATATATATATATATATATATATATCGGTGGAATCTACACACTGTGTTTATTACTTACTTGACAGTATTTATTTGAAAAGGTGGCTAAAGGATAAAAAATGGCTGAAATAAAAAAGTAACTAGGCCCTCATGTGCTCACTTTATCGTGATCAGCCTATAGCAAACAGCGTGCCAATCCTAGCTAGTCCTACTGTATATGCACATAAGACGTCGACTTCGTCAACGACGACACACGAGTATAGACCGTTCACGATAAAGGAAGCCCTTTTGAAAGCCCTGCTAGAGTTCTATTTTCTTGCCCATTATGTATCCTTCCGCCACATATAAACAAACATTGCCATGTGACTGCCACATGTTAATAAACTCAATGTTTACTTTTTAAGGACTGCTAAATGTAACGTGTATAATATATATAAAACATGTAACATGTGATATATATCACAGATAAATATATGTATATATGAATTCATATATATATATCATGTAAAATATACAATATATATAACATATATAATCGTTTGGGTAATGTCAAAGCTCCTATAGACAAAAACTTTACACCACAAACAATTGAAAAATGAACGCCCTAGCAATGAAGTCACGGAAACCGTGAAATGGGAAACATAAATCTTGGGCGGTGAACAAGGACCAACACGACACATTAGTTAAGCCGAAAAATAATTTGGAAGGGCAGCCAAATCCAGATTTTGAAATAGACTTAGCACTATTGCACACCCAAGGTACAACACCACTTGTCACACAATTGACCAAACATTTAAAAATTGTACCACAAACTTAACGTTTCCCATGACTCACTATTTTCTAAGTGCTCCATGGCTCTGTAGCGTAACAAGTAAAACGTCAGCTTGAAAACATGATAGCTGTGTTTGGCCTCAGCTGACCGAAGTGAAGTGCAATCAAGCCATCAGGAAAAAAACATACATAGGTATGTATATATAAGGTAGCGGCGTAACGTAACAGACGTCTGAAGCGTAGAGCGAGGCTGTGCAAGTCCTTAAATAAACAACCACGACAAATAAAAAATAACGTCGCAGGGAGGCAGAACAGCGAAGAAAAATGAGGGGATCTGAGCCAAGCAAAGAGTACACCACTACACAGAAGTAAATGGTGCTAATAAACTTAACGTGACGGCGCTAACGTGGCAGTATATAAAAATATGTAATATATATAAAAAAGTAAAATATGTCAAATATGTGCATGTATATGTACATTTTAAGGATAGTTTTATATGCGCCTTTATAAATGAAGATAAATATATTTCAACATAGGCCTATTATGTATATATAATATAAAAATATACACTAAAAATATAAATGTATCAACAAATGCATTTGTGTATGCATACATTTTTTTGACATGGGTATATTATGAAATTTGTTAGTTTAATCAAAAAACAACTGAACATTTATACTGTGAATAGAAGTGGTAACATAAGTGTATACCAGGCTTGTAACTGGAACCACCTTCATTTATACAAAAATAATTCTAAAGATAAAGTATATTATTTATAGCTAAGTGAAATGCCGATCTGGCGATGGCCACATTTCCTGTGTCTCTTGTGGCCCAATTGGGTGCGACATTTCCTTTTTGTCAAACCCACAGAGACCTCGAGGGACCAATTTTACAGGTAAAGTGCATGTACGCTCATTATTGTTGTGGGTCCTTCATTGCAATGACTGTTGCAAAACTAAAAACTTAAATGAGAAAAGTAGTACCTGAAATGTTTTACACAGCAGTGACAGTAAAAATCGACTTTATTTGTATTTAACAATGTAGCATACTAGAGCACATATTGTGGGACTGGTACAGTTAAGGCCGGGCTACAATTGCTATAAGCATATCACTAACACAACACAGTGATATACATATGAGTTAAACTGCTTGTTTTCAGTTATACTGGCTACAACTGTGCATAGCTATAAGCACTTGGTTTAATTTTCCTTGTTACTATAGCTGTGCGTCAGTAAACAGCCAATCAGAAGCCCCGACACTTATACTATGTTATCAATTGAAAAACTTATTTACAAATCAAGAAAGTGCGTGTTTTGACTTCATTCCTTGGGAAGATATTTTCTTTTGTTTATTTCTGGATAATCACAACCACGGAAGTTTTGTAACGCTTCTATGTACAGACCTTAATTTCTTCAGTACAAATGTAGCAACATAAACAAACTAATGTTATTATCGTTACATCAATTGTAGCCAGGCCATTGTGATTTTGTGTTTTGGTTGTGCTTATCGTTATAACTGTGAATGTGTTTGGTATGTCAATTGTAGCCCGGCCCTTATTGAAAGCTAGCTCATACAGCTTCTTTAGAAATACTTAATTTAACACATACACTGCATAATGTAATCCAACCTTTACAAAACATGCACTCACAAGTAAACAGGAGCTCTGGGAGTCTGGGGTGTTGACTATGACGTGTATTTTACAGTTACGCTAAATTTCAAGAACGCATAGTATCTTCGTTGATATTTCTCAAAAGGTAGCAAGTTGTCTTGTCGAATATCCATTTCGAAATTTAAACATGGAATTATTCGATAACTGTTGACAATAAATTGTAAATACTTTTTAATTTTACTACGGCAAGCATTACCAAATAAAACAATTACACTTGCATCAAGAAATAATGTTGGGAACAAACACAGCTATAGGTCTATAGTTAACAAAACCAGCTTCAAGATTTTATAGTTTATAGGATGTTTGAACACCTTTGGTGTAGCATCAAACTGTGACGTTTATGTTATGTTAACAATAGTAAAACTTAACACTGTAACTTGGGATGAATAACTACATGAACGCAAGTTTAAGGTTAGGCCTACATTACAAAACAACAAAGTAATATAAAAACGTGTGAAATTAACGTATAATTATTGACGGCTAAATTTTCACTCATTATCAAGACAGATGGGCGTAGGTACATATGTATATATAACATTTTATGTTATTTCTCAAACTTAGTATATAACATGCAATTCGCAAACGCACATGAATATATTAATGTCGCATTTGTGCTGTCGTTCATTTACTTTCATTATTGCTATTTAACTTTCCGTTTATAAAATCACGTTTCCAACTGTCGATTCCTACTTGTTCTTTTTCAACGATTTACTTTAATAACGTACTGGAGGTAAGCATGGAAATCACGTTGTAAAACCTGTTTGGGGAAATGCGTCGTAAAAACTCGTTTACACTTACCTCCGGACAGATGCAGTTGAGAAATTTTCATCATTTCTGCAACTAGTTCGATGACCGTGCACTGCTTCATCTCTCCTCCACAAAATAAGAATAAATACTTTCGGCGAGATTTATAATGTCTTCCTGGCGCTGACTATTCGTACGTAGTTTGTTGGAACTCATGACTTTACACAAAATCACTGCAACACAAGCACTATACGACCTGTAATAAAACAATGGTTGTAGATAAGCTGAAAAATAAACGAGAAATATTAAAACACAGCAACTTCCAGCTCCCAAATTTGTAATAAGCAAAGCCAAGCAACAAGCATGAAGGAACCACAACAACGGGCCGTTGGTTTTGACCATTGCGCAGATCGTGACACAATATAAGTATGAGTTACAGTAAATAAATCATCTTTACTCCAATAATTACTTTAAACTGAACAAAATAAACTTCAAACAACTTAAGTAGCCATTAATTTAAACATTACACTTGCAATACAGTGTTATATCTTAGAACTACTTTTCACATTTCATTGCCAACTTAACTGGGTGTGTTCATCTCCAGCCTGTGCGGTAACACGCATGGTTATACATACGCAGTTGCGGACAGTGGTTTTTTTCGAAGGTTGATTTCTAGAGTGCTCACTTTAACATGAACGGCCTTTACGCAAGTGTTCGCACACAAAAGGTTCACAATGTGTGCAGTTACGTGATTGGCAGTGTATATTGTGCTTGAAATTACAAAAGTATATATATTTTTATAATTTATATGTTGAGCACGCGTCATAGAATACTATTCAGACGACAGCAAGAACTGAGTTTATTTACGCGCTCATAATTATGTATTTCATTTCCTCCGCCGTTCTCTATGCACTAGTAAGGTACATACTATATCTGATGGCAAGTGTGCACTACATGCTCGGGCTAGTTTTATACTGGAGACCCGTACTTTTAACTTGTAGGTTAATGTGAATGAACGTATCTGAGAGCAATACATGTTGACATACAATACAAGCTAGCGGTGAATCGCTGCATTCCCATATACAACCGTCATGATCAGTTCACACATAGACGTACGCAGTCCTAATCATTAGGTTGTGGTCCGCGGGTTTTATCCCGGGCTTTTAACTTGTAGGTTAATCTGAATGAACGTATCTGAGAGCAGTACAGGTTGACATACAATACAAGCTAGCGGTGAATCGCTACATTCCCATATACAACCGTCATGATCAGTTCACACATAGACGTACGCAGTCCTAATCATTAGGTTGTGGTCCGCGGGTTTTATCCCGGGCTTTTAACTTGTAGGTTAATGTGAATGAACGTATCTGAGAGCAATACATGTTGACATACAATACAAGCTAGTGGTGAATCGCTACATTCCCATATACAACCGTCATGATCAGTTCACACATAGACGTACGCAGTCCTAATCATTAGGTTGTGGTCCGCGGGTTTTATCCCGGGCTTTTAACTTGTAGGTTAATCTGAATGAACGTATCTGAGAGCAGTACAGGTTGACATACAATACAAGCTAGCGGTGAATCGCTACATTCCCATATACAACCGTCATGATCAGTTCACACATAGACGTACGCAGTCCTAATCATTAGGTTGTGGTCCGCGGGTTTTATCCCGGGCTTTTAACTTGTAGGTTAATGTGAATGAACGTATCTGAGAGCAATACATGTTGACATACAATACAAGCTAGTGGTGAATCGCTGCATTCCCATATACAACCGTCATGATCAGTTCACACATAGACGTACGCAGTCCTAATAATTAGGTTGTGGTCCGCGGGTTTTATCCCGGGGTATTTTTTTGTTTTGCCTAAATAGAATTTTGTGGTAAGGCCATAGAATAATAATTAAATCTCAGAAACTACAATCCTAAATTTATAAATATGCCGGTGATATGAATGTGTCTGGTCTCTACCCGTGCGTTCGGATATGAGTTAACATAGGTATAGGCTGTTCACGATAAAGTGAGCACTTTTGAAAGCCGTGCTTAAGATCTACTTGTATACACGCTATGTGGTCTTCTGCCATATGTAAAATTAACGTTGCTATGGGCCTCATAACTTTATTCATGCGTCGGTCAGGCGAAACTGTTAAATTATTAGAAAAGTAAATATCGTACAAATTTGCTCATTTTTACACTTCGACGCATAATAAAACATGCAGAAAGTTAGAGAAGTAATGTAGGTTATCGCAAACGGTTTGCGAACACTTTTTGTTCAACGTTAATACATGGAACTACTTTCCTCTCCATCGTTACCAATTTTACTGGATACAATTCACTCATTGCACCTGTTAAAATACAGGGTGATTCCAATTTGAACGACAAACTTCGGGAGGTGATTCTTCATGAAAAAGTAAAGCATATGTGACACTTTACGTAAACCTAATGTTACGGGAGATATGAGCCCTTAAACGATATTTTAATCCGTATTTGTGCAAATTATCCGCTCTTACGTATAAGGTCTCCATAACCTACAATAATTTTCCGAGAGTTATCATTGTATTTTACTTAGTTACCGAGATTTTGCACAAATACGGTTTAAAACCTCGTTTATTAAGGATCCATACCTCCCTTAATATTAGGTTTAGGTATAAATTGTCACGTATGTTTTAGTTTTCCGTGAAGAATTAACTCCCGAAGTTTGTCGGTCTAATTGCGAATCATCCTGTGTTTGCAGGTAGGGGTGACGACGTTTATCTAAGGTTGATTTCAAAAGTGCTTATTTTAATCGTGAATAGCCATTAGCACCGTACATGCTTGTTGTACAGGGATGGACAAAGTTCATTACTGGCCCGCTCTTAGCCGATATAATACCGAGTTGACAGTGTCTCCACAATCTAATGTTCTTCCCTACGTAGTGAATGTTGCTCACGTGATATTACCATAGACAAAAGATGAGTTAGAGGGGGCGATCTCGCTGGCTCCGTGTTCGAACATTGAACTAATCACCTCTTTAACGCGGCTAGCAATAAGCGCATGACTTCAATTCGAGGTTATAACACTGTTCGGTTAAACAAGTACTTTAAAATGTTTTCCTGCTGCCTTTAACCAATTTGTAATGCAGTTTAATTAAACCCAAATATGTTATAATGGTGCTTGTCATCTATACTACTAAATAAAATAGAAGTGTCTGTGATTTTCGAATTTTCTACTTTAACTATTTTTATATAGTATAATTGATAACTAAGCCATATCTAATGTTAATTTTTTTTCATGTCTGTCTGTCCGACCTGATTTAACTCAAAAACCACTGAACATATTGACATCAAATTTACACAGTCTATAGATAATAACCCCAGGACCAACTTAGTCTTTGTTTCATTGAGATATCTTAGATGGTTCCGGAAAAAATGATGATTAGTGATTTACGTAGGTACTAGATTAAACTTTTATTAGGATTTATTACTGCATAAAAAATCATTGTTAAAAAAAGTTTCGTCATTTCGGCTTTCTTTTTTGTCTGTGGGCTGTCCTCATTTCCTTCCAAAAAGCCGCAGTGGCTATAGTTATTTCAAGTGGGGCCGCAGTGGGTTAATGGATAGAACTATACCAAGTGGACCCGTAGTGACCCAATGGATAGATATATATCGAATGGGGCCGCAGTGGCCAGAGCGATATGATTATCAGGGATGTAAATAGGTACTGGATTAAGTTTTTCTTAGGATTTCTTCTTTTTTTTTTCTCCTTTGGGCTGTCATTCTCTCCTCCCCAAGAGAAGTGGCTAGAGCTAGATGGATTCAAAGTCCTATATATATAATGCTAACGAAATAGCACTGGTCTGCAAGTTTAAAAATACACACACCCATCATTATTGAGCATGTGACTTTGTCAGATTAGTTCCATTGGGTTAGGTCCATGTTGGGTATATGCGAAGAAGATGAATAAACGTTCCACCTCATCGCAGATAACCTTATGACAATTGCTATCGGAGTAGCCGTCCATAGCTCGCGTCTAATGTCACTGCAAACTCCATACAGCATAGTTAACATTCAGGCGACGTAATGTTGGTAGCACTCTCCTAAGTGTTCTTTAATCAAGTTATTAGTATTGCAAGCAAAACATTCTCAAGAGTTTTATTTATAACAAAATAGAAATGTTCTCATTATCAATTGTTTCACTAACAAAACTTTAGTACAAACACTGCTATGTAAAAAATTGACCCTAAGAAAAGTAAAAGAAGGCACACAATTCTATTACTATATCTGTGCAGTTCAGTTCATATTACTAGCTGGTTTAATTTTGATTTTATAATAAGTATGAATATTTATTTATATTACTAGGAATGCTAATGATGTGTTTTATCATATTTACGTATTTTGCTAAAAAAAAAACTCAGTTATTGTTGTTTCGTTTACTATAGTTAAATGCAGTAGGAATGGGTATATTATGAAATTTGTTAGAATAAGGGAACGTTGACAGGATTGTGTGTGGTAACTAGGACGAAAAAGTATTTAAATAAGAGAAAGGAACCACGACATTAGCAAGCTGCTTCGGATATTATCTTGAAAACTATATTATTGGCTTTCAAAAAAGAAGATGCCAGTTTTAAGAATTATTTCCAGTTGATTTGTCACAAATTTTACGTAATTGTGTGAAAAAGGGACTTGTACAGAGTTACGCTACTCGACAGATCTCATTTTTTGCACCACTACTCTCTGGTAGAATCTCTAGTCAGGATTAATATTTTATTTTGTTTACCAGCCTAGACATTATACCTGCGTAGTACCTGAGATGCTTCGTATGGAGTCATTTTGCCTAAAACTGTTCTAGAGAAATACATTACGTACTTGCTAGTGTCGTACTTTTACGAATGAGGAACTTCCTGGAATTTATTTTCCGTTATAATACTTGAGTTAAGATTCTGTTATTTAATTTAAAACTTGATGTAGCCAAATTAGTGTTCATTAATTAATTTCGGCAGTAAGTAAATCCAATGTAAAGCCAAACTGCATAAATTTTATTCATGAAGAGTTGTAACAATCTAATGTTAATTTTTGTTTCACTTTTGGTTTGTTCGATAAATTTTACTGCTTTCAGCATGTCCCGAGATGTGAGTTTTTACAGGGGATGAAATTCTTATTTTAGCGTGGGTAACATTATTACGGTTTCGTGCTGTAGCTAGCACTGGCCCAGTACTCCCGTTATGTGTGTGGTCTGTCCTATTTTTTTTGCGCGGTGGGAGGGGGGGGGGTGATCGGTCTCCACTCTACCTCCTCTAGACAGATGCACTCGCTGCCTTCGGGCCTCTCCCCTTTTTCTGGCCCAAACTCGTGCAGCGGGATTGATTGACAGCGGCAGACAGCCATCGCGCAGCTCGGCTCGGGAGTCACAGCCCCCTCCCCCCTGGTGGAGGTGCCGACAAATGTAGCGGAGGCGCAAGAATGTTCTGGGACTTTGAGCCTCGGTGCTATGAGGGATTTGGCGAAATTTATGGGCGATGGCCTACGACCGTATAAATGGTGCTGCGGTTTAGCGACCAGCAGTCTTGGCGGAGGCCATCTGACCGAGTACAGGAGCAAAGTTATGTGTGGACTGCAAGATGATGCCGGCGGACGAGGTGTTTGTGGTTGCGATACCCGATGGGTGAAGGCTAGTGTGCACGAGGGCGCTCGGATAAGTATAGAACATTCCGGACTGTCAGGACATGGACTAAACAGAGGGGGGACTGAAAATACATGTAATACGAATTTTATTGTTAATATTGGAACTGTCAAATATGGATACATAATGGGGTATAAAATAATTGACTAGGTGTTGGTCCATTGTATTGGGACTGAATTTTTAATTATATTATTTAATTGATTTGTTTGAGGTAATTATAAACTGTATTAATTTAAGTCAGTTGTATTAAACAGTAAGTGACACCAATTTATTGTAAAATGTTGAGTCGAGGGAATTTTGTTTTTAGTTGGTGTAAATCAAATTAGGAAATTATAATTAATTTTCTTAATTAAGACCTTCATCCCTTTAATGAACTTGGTTTAGCCCACTGAATTTTGAGACAGAAATTGCAACACTGGTGTGAGAAGTGGGATGGAGGTATTTTATTAAAAGCAAATAAAATAATTGTATTGAAGATTAGAGTATGATATTTACTGGTAGCATACTTCTGTTAATATAATAATAGTTATAATACTAGGGCCCAAGACATTTGTGAATGTCAACGAGGAAAATGTCGGCTGAGATGGAAGTAATCCGTGCTTTGATTGAAGGACTGGGTAGCCGAATTGTTAATGTTAGTGAAAATGTAAATAGTAAAATAAATAGTGTTGTAGATAGTGTAAATGGAAATGTAAATAGTAAAATTAATAGTGGTGTAGATAGTGCAAATGAAAATGTAAATATCCAAATTATTAGTGTTAACGAATCTGTAAATAGCAAAATTAATAGCGCCAGTGAACTGATAAACAAGAAAATAGATAGTGCAAACAAAAATGTGGATAGAATAATATACATTGTTAGAGACAGCATGACTGAGAATGCAAACAGGAAAATTCAAGATGTACTACTGTGGTTGAAAACGTAAACAAGAAGATTGAAAATGTTAACGAAGGATATGGTTGCAGGAAGCTTGAAAGTGCTAGTGGAAAAGTGGGTAGTGTCGAGTGTAAAGTGAACTAGAAGGTGAGCGCCATCAAGAAGCAGTGGCAAGAATTCTTACAGCGACAGGGATGACGACATACGGGGGCGGAAGAGGAGCCGAGATTGGTCACCAAGTGCGTGCAGCGAGAAGAAGGCAGGGGAAGCGCCGCAGTTCTGCAGTGTAGGTACGCCCCAGCCAAAGGCGTCTGTCCCCTTACAATGTCACGAATACCGGCACTAGTTCAAGATTGTTGCCACCCTGAAGAGCAGCGGGTGTACTACCTGGTGGCTGTACTGAGCGGACCTGCATTGAGAATACTGAAGTCGCAGCTAGAACGACGTCGACTGGAATACTCCTCACTGTTGTCGGCCGGTACCTGCGACACGCCCACCATGCCCAACTGCGAAGCCGCATCCAGCGACCAGGGGAACTACTGCAGGCGCTGTGGCAGCACGTCATGAGGCTGACACACCTGTCTCAGGAGCAGGCACGAGACGTCATCGCAGTCGATGCTATTAACGGTGCGGATGTGCGCCGAGCTGTACGCCTAGCATCACCACCACACGGCATGCTGGATGCCCTGGCCCGAGCATTGGAGGTAGGATCAGCGAAGCAGGAGCCGATGTTCCGGAATATTGTATATGCAGCTACCCTGTGCAATGACAGCGATGGAGATAGCATCCGGGACGTGTTGAGAAAGTTGGAGACCACGATGAAAGAGATTGTTGCCAGAGTCCATACTAGGAAACCCAGTTTTGTCCACCTAAGCGTCGGTAATGTTGGAAATGTGGCCAGACAGGACACTTGAGAATCCAGTGCCCGCAAAGGAACTGCAGGACCCGGCAGAGAGCTTGTTAAGAAGACAGGAGACGGCAGTAGAGGATGCGGCAGCTGTCCCTCGTGGACGAAGGCGCCGATATTGCTGAGACTGTGTGAAGGAGCCTTGTGTCCAGGGTTGCAACGCGAGACTCGTCATCGAGGAACCAGCCAAGGAACAGCTGCACGAGCAATTGGAACTGACATCCGCAGTAATACCTATCCACATTACAGCCCCATCGAAACTACAGACAACATCCTACCTGAGGGAACGAAGACAGATCGACACATGGTAGTAAGAAGAACATACACGGATATTTCAGTAGGACCATGTAAGATAAGAAGTGACCCCGCAGTTAATGCTGGCGAGGAAACGAGATGTAGCTGCACGTATGCATCTTCAGGAGAACGGAGACAGCCAGGGGGTAGGATACGAATATATCCATATCCCGGTATTTGGTCTTAGTGTTGCAGATGATGCATTCAAGGAAGGATGGCTACTGTGGCTGCATGAAAGAAAACTCCTTCGGGGTAACACATCTGAGTGTCAAGGATGTCGGAAAAGCCCTTACAACATTTTGTCGCCGGGACTCCTGGAACGAAAAGTCTGAAGTTGTACGCATTGACAGACTCAAGGTCTAGGTGTTGGAGTGTCTGCGATATTAACTATTCCACGTAGCTGGTGCAGAAAACGAGGTCAGCTTTTTATATTCTTAATGGCTGTCCCTGTTTCCGCTAGTGTCTGCTGGGAGTGATAAGCCTACATTTAGTTGTTTATTTACAAAACAGCACTACTTTTTGAACTAAAGAAATACATACAAATTCAAGTTTTTGTCACAGAAGTTTACATGTTACTACAATAAACAATAACCAAATCCATATTTAATCAATTTAAATATTACAAAGTTTCTGTCCTGGGAGTAAATATATTTAATAGTGCTTTTAATTACTATTCAGATATGGGATTACGACTTTGAACGACCATATTCGGCGGTTTAAAATTAATTTCATCTCGAATGATGAACTCGAATGGTATTTTGTGAGTAACTTAAATGAAGTTCGGACATTACGATAATTGCGGAAAATTCAGACTGAAACAACCAAGTGTATATCTGTGTATTCAAAGCCAAATATATTGAGGAGCTGTCCTGTGTACGATTCTTTTCACGTTTACTTCGCACTTTTCTGAAGGCCTGCTAAAATTATACTATTGAATGTTCCTCCGCCTCATGCAAACAAAGCTTAACCGAGTCTGGAAAATTGCACCAAAGATGAATTCTTGCGTTCTCAGTGTAATAACATTATCTATAAAACTACTTTTTGGCAGGCAGTGCCAATAGACCTAATTTATATATTTTTTTATTCATATTAATCATGAATGAAGTATTATAATTTATGGACGGAATTGAAATAAAAGTTGAATGTAATTAAAAATAAGGCACTTTTATGTTAAGCCGAGTATAACATAACACGCTTGTGAAAGGTGTCATATTTGGGAAACAACAGAGAACGCCATGCATGGGGAGATTTATGTTTTAAAAGCGGGCAGACAATACAAACAGAAATATGGTATAGTGTATTTGACCTTGCGCAGTATGTTTGTCGTGGCTCACAGTAGTCTCGCCAAGGCTTCTTACTTTGTGGTATAGAATTTGAAACATCGTTAAGACCTACTATGAGCAAGCCAATCGAATTCTGTAAAGGGAGAATGAGTATGATAGAAACTTATATATTTATTTACGAGTATATTCTGTTAAAATTTGCTATGAAGATGGGTATAGATCCACACATATTATATGCGTAATTGAATTTTTAAACACGTTAGTATATGTGTATGTCTGAAATAAACTCCAGAATTAGCCTACGTATTATTTTATCGCTATCGTTCAGTAAACTACAATGTTGCATTACAAAGACAAAACTATAGTGCATCTAACGTTTCACATACTTCCCAATGACAAAGAATATTTAATTACCCTATCTATCCACAACACATACATAAGCAATTAAGTCTAAGTACTATTTTAACTCATGGACGAATGAGAACATTGGAAATTAATAGCTCCATCAATGAAAATGGTAAACCTGGAGATGGAAGTAATATTAATATTTTCTCAAACTTTGATCGTTTTGATTATCAATCAATCACGGCTCTTTAGTTGGTACTAATTAATATTCTCAGTTTCTCCTGGGAACTTAAATTTAGTGCAGATTAATTAGAATTCTAGTTAATATTTCTTTGACGTCAGGTTCTCAATTTATAATACATGATATTTCACTCTGACGTCTTATTCCGCCCATATTTACCTACATATGATACATATTCCATTGACTGATATAATCTCTTTCAGAATGTGATTAAATATATATGGTATTCTCTTTAAAGATTCTGGTTTGCAGCTAGCCTTTAAACAGCACACACAACGGAGAATTCTTTTCGATCTACTGAAAATAATTTATATACATAACAATTACTTTGTTTTTAGCGAGTATTTCACACATTAAAATTAAATAATAATAATTTACTCCTAGCACAGGCATGATTAAAGAAAATAAACTTAACAAAGTGAAATGGTTCCTTTCTCTTTACCCCGTTATGTGAAATTAAAATAGTATATTAATACTACTTCTCATTTCCAAATTAATCTAAGCAATCTAAATAATAAATGGCTCAGATTAATTTACATACAGGCATACAAACATCTTTTAAGTTGGGTTGGGGTTTGTAGGATATAATATAGGCTATGTTTAATCTGATTCCTCTCATTTTAATATATAGGCTGTTCACGATAAAGTGAGCACTTTTGAAATCAACCTTCGAAGTAAGTCACTGCCCCTGCCTGCGTATATTTTAACGGGCGCAGTGAGTGGCATGTGCCCAGTAACGTTCGTAACGATGGAGGGGAAAATAGTTCCATAAATTAAAGTCGAATAAATAATGTAGAGAACCATTTGCGATAGCTTACATTTTTTCTCTCGCTTGGTTTTTTTTTTTTTTTAATGAATCGAAGTGTAAAAAATAGCAGATTTGTACAGTACTTACTTTTCTAACAATTTCTCGGTTTCATTGGACTGACGAAATAAAGTGGTGAGGCCCATGACAATGTTAATCTTACATAAGGTGGAAGAATACATAACGTGCATACAAGTAGATACTAAGCAGGTGTTTCAAAAGTGCTAATTTTACCTTGAAAACTGTATACCAACTTTTCACTACAAGTAATTTGTAACTTGCCTCTAGCACACATGATAGGAAATGAGTTACCAATTTGGTTGGTTGGTTTATTAGTGTTATTAGAATGTGTTGTGTGTAGAGGAGTTAGAGAATGTGTTGTGTGCTTGTTGCAGGATCTCACGGGACAGAACAGTAATGACAGCTCGAGTGGCCCGGCGCCTGGAACCCCCAACTCTCAGGGTCTCAGGCCGACTCCATCTCCCACGGGCTCCACGGGCTCCCGCTCTATGTCGCCCGCCGTCGGTGAGTAGTCCGCCATCTTTACTGTCCCGGGGTTCGAACCCAGAGCCTACCGCAAACCACCAAATTGGGGGCGTACTAACCGATTGCGCCACGGGAGGTCGTCATTGTTGAAAATACAGGGGAATTTGTGTGACGTCAGCAAATTTCGATAAAAGAAAAGTTTAAAATGTATTTAATAAGAAAATAAATAAACTATTATAGCACTTTTACTACATGCCTTCTTACGAATTGTAATTTTATATTTATTTATTCCACCTTAATAAGAAAGATTTATGAGTTTGACGACAATTTTGTTGTATGTTTAATTGCAATTATTATTACACATGTAACCTTTTTATACAACAAGCATTAGCATTGTGGAAAATATGTTAGTATATCTAAGTGAAAATTTTTTTCAAGTAAATATTTCAGAATTTCAGAAATAATTCAAATTCAAACACATACAGCGGTTGACATTGAATTGATTCATTGTATCGTTTTTTTTTTCTGGTCATGAGAACGCTAGTATTAACTCCGTGTCACTATTTTTCCATTTGCCATCTGTGTACCTAAATTTTATATATTTTTTTCATAGGCAATCACCCATAAATGTAGGCTATGCTATTGTTACCTATAAAAATTTTTAATTTATTTTAGGGAATACATTAAAATATTTTTGTTTTCACTGTTGGTCAGGGAAATGTAACAGTTTGCCTGGAAAAGTCAGGAGATTTGCTATAAGGGTACTGCTAGCCAGCCTGATTTTATTTTGGATGTTGACAAAGCGTAGGGCATTTCATTGCACATGTTCTATAACGTCTATTCCTAAACTGCTGTTGCCGGGTCTATTTCTGTAACCGAAAGCAAGAAAAAGTTATTTATTTCTTGCCTGTAAACATTATTCAGAAAACAATTCTATTGAGATTGAGTGAATTGAGTGAAGAGATTTGGGCGGCTCTTAACATAGAGGTCTTGAGAGCCGATCAGTAGAATGATTATGTCGATTCTGGCGCATCTGTGTCTGGCGTAGGAGTCGACCTGCTGACATCATGCCCCTTCATTCCGGTTGTCCGTCCGCCATTTTGGAAGCCAGTGACTGACTATAACCCCGGTGAGCTGTGTCCTTGAAAATCCAAAATACCCTAAATAAATCCAAAGATATCTTAAAAATGTTATAAAAAGTTATTCTAAAATTCCAGTTTCCCCGGCAACCATTTACCCTAACTATCATTTCCCTTTTCCCCTAAAAATGTGCCCTTTCCCTCCCCCCCCCCCAAAAAGTCCCTATTTTTCTCATTAAAAATATCATAAACATCACACATTCGTAAGTCAGCAAGCATATTACATCACTGACTACTACCACGATATTGGATGCTTGTGACCTTGACCCCATGACCTTGTATGACCTTGAAAACAAGTCGAGAAAAATTCATAAATGTCGGCAAGCATATTATGTTACTTACCACCACCATATTGTTTTTTTTTTTCCGTTGATATTTTGTTTGTACATTACTAGAGTTTGTCTCTTGCTTTCGTTCGACTGTCATATTAAATTTCATATGTTTTCATCACCTAGGTGATGTTAGTGTAGTAAGTCACCAACAAGCAGCAGCCATATTTGTTTTTGTTTGTAAAGACTATGTTGTGCTGTCGGTACCTTCCGTAGTGGATTATATTTTCAACATATAAGTAGCGTTAATTTTTCGATTATGCCGCATGCTGTCGTGACATAAACCATTCCTGCAAAGTACGTAAACTGTCGTTATAATTTTTTAAAGTCTTAAATGCTAGTATTTTTATTCAAAATAATTTTTTAAATAAATATAATGGAAAAATTTTAAACTATTTTTTTTTCTATTTCGTAAAGTATGATCTGAGAAAACACACATACGTATTGAAAATTTTTCTTTTACAGCTGAAAGAACTATACCCATGTCTTAACCCATTTTCGAATAAATTTTTTCTTGACGAATTACGCAATTTGTCATTTAATAAAATTTAAAAAAAAACTTCGTAACAGTTGCAGGTACTTTTCTCCCCGTACACCAAAATTACCAATGATTAAAGTGGATTGTTGCAGAATTAACATACGGCGGAATAGAAGAAACAAGGCAAGCAGCACAATAATGGATGTGTAGAGAGATGTTGTCACTTGTTTCTGACATTGTACACCATGTGTAGTATGGCTCATCGCATCCAGAGTAGAGTCACATAAGAAAGAAAGCTGGAGTGTGTGATGACGTCTGTAAATCGCTAGTATCAATTTCATATTTTATAATCTACCGCCACGGCCACATCGAGTGCAGGTGCCTCGATTGTCACTTAACACCGCTCACGTGTCGTCATATGTGGGTCGACCCGCCGTGACATCCTAGGCCGACCGAGTATCCGATGTTGATTGGCGTGTAGTGAGTTTATTTACGGGGTAAGAAATTTCTACTAACAAACGCAACTTCCAGCTTTGCTTACCCTCCACATGTATTTACCATGTTATAATACCTAACATTTGTTATAAAAAAGGAAACGAAATTAATGCAACAATAACTAAACTGAATATTATTTTTAGAGATATTACAAATTATAGGGAAGCTCCTGTTTTCCCGATCACTTTCTTCCACTTTCCAAGGAAATATGTAGGACTGGAGGACGCAAACGGAACGACTGCTTACCCTGCCGAAGGAACGCGATCGAGCATGTGGCGTGTTGTTTCTTGCGAGTTCGATTCATCGCTAGTCGCTCCCGTTTATGGAAATAAATAATAGATAGCAGCACTATGCGTGTACGGTACGGGAGTTACGAAAACTCTGTTTCTCGAATTGTAAACTGGGAACTCAGAATTAAATGTGTTTAAAGTTACGGCGAAAACTGTAGAGAGTAAAACATTTCCAAAATGTATAGAGTAAGCATTGCTTACCTTGCGTATACAAAATAAACGCCACTGTATGGGACAGACAGTGGAAACAGTCAGCGGGTGCTCGAGGCAGTGCTAACGGACAGTGGAAACATTCCGCTGGTAACTAATCGCGCTCGTACGGACATGCACCATTGGAAAGTCTACTTTAGAAAATCTCATTCTCCCAGCGCGTTCACACGAATGGAAACAGTTTCTTTGCTATAAGTAATTACGAATTCGCAACTACCTCTCTCACAACGCCCATTTTCACGTTATAGGCTGTTCAGGGTAAAGTGAGCACTTTTGAAAGCCCTCTTATTAGGAATAATAGTCAGTAAATATAATTTATTTTATCCTTAGACGTTAACTTCCTTGGTTATTACTTACAGTAACTAGGGCCTCAGGAATGTTCATTTCACAGCGTGAACAGCGAGCCTACAATAGAGTAGTTACCAAGAACAGCCTCTATGCGATGAATCATCCGGGAATGTTTGCGTGATAGGAGGGGAAGGCTGGCAGCACGTGGCTGTCATTGTGTACGCTCGCCCTTGAGTGGTTGTTTGAAAAGGGGGGAGGCGGGAGGGGGCATTCCTGACCTACATTTTATTCTTCCTGCTCCTCCCTGTATTAGTGTTTTGTGTCAGGGAGCGAGAGAACTTGTTTCCGGAGAGTTGATGCCATCGACCTGTCGAGCAAGACAGCTTCGCCCTCAAGGTACGTGGCTGCCGGGTTTGTCAACTATGTAACGCAAGGAAATACACTATCGTTTACAAACATCGCGCGGCGCATCTCGCCAACATTGTCATATCAAAATACCAAACAAGTACACAAAATGTATTAACTGCATGACCAATGTAATAGTTGATGTTTTTAGGCAAGAGGAGGCAGTAACATAATTATGTAGAGACTGAAATTCAAATTACTGCCCCTTAAAAAAATTATATATAAGTAATGAGAGCTTAATTTGCTATATTTCTAAAGTCAAAATTTGTTATCTGGACGTAAACTTTTCTGCTATCTCTCCGCAAAATTGTTAACTTAATGTGTGAATTTCTTGCTGTTTATCTGTAAATTTTAAACACACATTCTCTAACTCTCCCCCCCTTTTTTTTTTTTTCGTTTTTTCTCTTTCATCCCTGTCATCACATCTCTTTCCATCTCGTCTTCTTCCTTCTCTTCCTCATCCCTCATCTTCTTCCTCCTTTTCCCCTCTTTTCTCATCTCTTACTGTCTCCCCCTCCATTTTCATTTCCACCTCTATTTTCCTCTCCTTACTATATCTACCTCTCTCTCCCTCTATTTTCCTATCTCACCCTCCATTTCCCTCTCTCACCCTCTATTTTCCCCTTGTCGACTCTTCCTCTCCACCAATCCCTTTTCCTCTTCTTCCTCTTAATTTCTCGCTTCCACCGCCTCTTCCTCTCCCCTCCCCCTATACCAATCCTCTCCTCCTCTACCTATCCTCTTCTTCCTCTGTGAGTGAGGGGAAATAGTTTTTGTGCATGCACGTGCTATCGACAGGATTTTTCAAGTGTACTACAGCCCTCTCTTACATAATTACATATCTAGAATAGTTTCATTTTGAAATGCACTCTCACGTCACGTATTAACATATTAGTAGAGTACAGCACGACAGATTTTCATGCAAGGAAGTGTTTTTAAAGAAATTGAAAATTTAAGCTGCATGTGTGGTGTTTGTCTGAAGACGTGAGGACTGCTGAAGGCGGCCACATTGGGTGTCATGAGTAGACATTTGTCGTACTTGTGGCTACGGCAATATTGTCTTGTATAGGACCATCGTAAATGTATCAGTGGTCGCCTTACAAGGGGAGTGGTAACAATACAAGCATACCTGAGTTACACTACCGGCGATGCTCTCCGAGGTTATTGAAGTTTGACATAACTACAGAAATATCAAGAACTAAAGCAGAATACATAATAGAATCCGGTAGACCAGTAATAATACACGCATCCTACTACACGAGGATGACGATGCCGGGTGGGGGCAGGCTCGTCTCGTCGACAGCGAGGTCATTGAGACAGAGTGGCCTGTAGTGGTTCGTGGAAAGTTTGGAAATGCGAAATGGATCCCGGGACGTCAGAGTGCGAGCCCACCTGCACCACATCGCTCGTTAAAGCTATTTCACACAGTCATTTGACTCTATTTATTGATCTAAAAAATCACTACATTTGCCATCAATGAATTGCATTCAGTAAGCTGTCAAGCCTCCACGCGGCAATTTATCACAATCTTTTAAATTAAACCAATTTAAAAAATACCAAAAGTGAATTTTTAGAAATACCTACAACTCATAAACGACGCTAAAATTGTCTAATGATATTGGTAAATTTTGTTTTAAAAAAAATATGCGTCCTTATTTTGTAAAAACTTACAAAATACGCACACATGTATTATAATGAGATTGCTTCCATTAATACTGCCATAAAAGCGCGGTAAAGTGATCAAAATGTTCCATCCAAGAAATTATAGAACATGTCCTAAACGAAAATCTGGAAGGAAAACGAGAAATTCAATTAATAGAAAAATAAAATGGTCCCGAAATAGACGTGTTTAGGACGTCATATAACATTCATTGAATACAATTCAATAAAAATTGGAAAATATTTGAAGAAAAATTTGATGGTGGAAATGACCTTTAGTGAGGGCAGAAAAGCAGCTCTCATACGAGGAGGGAAAACAAATACAATTCGCAGAACGAGGGTCAATATCACGGTGATTTGCAGTGGCCGTGGTGGCCTAGTGGTCAGACTGCCCGCCTCCCAGCAAGACGAACCTGGTTCAATCCCCGGGCGGGTGTCTCCCGGATTTTCACAAGTGGGAATCGTGCCGCACGATGCGGGTGTTCTCAGGGATCTCCCGTTTACCCCTTCCTTGTATTCCTGCGCTGCTCCATACTCACCTCATTTCACACTCATCGGCTCTCAAGACCTCGCGCGGTTAAGAACCGCCCAAGTCTCTCGGCTCATGGCGTTTTACAGACTGAATGCAGCACGCACACGCGTGATTCTATGATTTATGGATGGGTAGTGAACCTCAGAAGGAGAGGCTTGATCTAAGGGCGATGCTCAGACCTCATCCCGGTTTTGGTTTTGGCATTCCGTTTGGAGGGAGGGGGGTGACGTGGGTTGAACAGGTAATTAAATATTCGCTCGCAATGTGCGTGTCCGCCAGACGGTGCGGTAGGTCATGGTCTCCCGACGTCACGGCGCCAGACAAGGACAGTGTGCATCCCCTCCTACCAGGATGATCCTATCACTCTCCTTGAGCTCCCCGAGATGGAAGTGGGCCGCTCCTCTCCCAGTCTCCTGTACTTTCTGGTCCCTTTCCAACAAGCAGGAGCACATTCTGTGTGGTTAATGCCACGATCCTTCATTTCTACACCTCTTGCGAGAATTGTCAAATCCTCTTACAATTTTGTTAAAAAGTGTTTTTATCATGTCTCATTTTTTCAATACAAAAAATGGTATAATTTTAACTAATACAAATTAACTATAATTAAATTTAAAAAAATCGTTAATTAATTAATTTGATAAAAGTACACACACTTTTGTGGTGGAAAAATTAGACTACATAATAAAAACAATTTGTAACAAAATTGTAAGAGGATTTTACAATATCGGCTCCTGTTTGGGCACAAAACATTAATTCTCATAAAAGCTGTAGAAATAAGGATCTTGGCCTTAAGACTAGCATCCTTCTATCTGCTGTGTTTCCTCACAGTAAACAGGAAGCACATCTTTCTCTCATTTCTGCTATAAAATCAGCAAAGCAAACAAATTGTTCTGTGCATTCGTTTCGTGCTTTCTACAGCTGTAAGTTGTGTATTATACACACTTTTCTAATGGGTGGTCCATTGCCTATGATCACGCCTATGCCCTCAGTTCATTACTCGTAACAGATGATTGTAACAAAACACAAAGCAAAATTAGTGTCCACTAACATCAAGTTCAGTAATTATATTAATTTGTTTTTGGGGACTAAACACATGCAGTGTAGTTCATATGTTGATTCTAGTTACTCGTAGAGCAATGCTGTTTATTCAGCTTACTAGTGGCTGCAATTTATCACGGAGGTTTTGCATCCAGATGTATTTTAAAGTATTGCAGCTTGGGTTTACTATTAAGGTGCATATCTACCTGGCATGCAAGCTGGCCTTCAGTGGGTTTGTGATCTTGTTTTTAAAACAAACCATTTCACATGTGCACACTCTGTTTGCACACAAAAAGAGGTAACACTTCGAACTAGGGTGAAGTAAAACTTTTAGCACTTTGCTACACTTTTTCCACCAATAATATTATATAGTTACCTTACAGCTTAAAAGTTCTGTAGGTAGATTCAGCATGATGAGAGCATTTTGTGTCAATAGTGGCAGCTTCAACTCGCCCTCATTACTTGCGAACTTCATCGTCCCAAACGTGGAAACAGCTGTTTAACCGTTTGTCACAGATAAATCTATAATATGAAGCATTGCGATAAACGACTGTACTGATATCTATATGACGTTTGTCATCCATCGGAATCAATAGAAATCTATACGTCCTTTATCTCACTGGTAACATCTGTAGGTTAATAAACCTGCGGATCATAGTTTTCAGCAGAGAGTGTTCTCTCCCACCCATAGGGAACAATTCTCATTGGACTGTATGTTCTGCTATGTAGACAGCAGACCATTAAAGCCGCTTCACTTCATATGCAACATCGTGTGTAGATGATGCTGTGACTGAAAGTGTTAATAAGCTGGATGCAGTTTAATTACTGTTTTGGTGAGGTACACTGACGAAACACCAGTGTTTGGAAGAGGTTGCATTATTGTGTTGTGGTGGAAAAAACATTTGCCTTGTACCATAGCGAGCCTGGCTTGATACGTGGCGAGCCAGACTCATGTTTTGCAACTGGGAAACGTGGCAGATGTTTGTTGCCGATGGGTTTGCTGGGGTTGTTGTTCTGGTCCTCCGCCGTAGTGATCATTTGCTTGCTGCTCTGTTTGCGCCTCGCTGCACACCCCATCACCACCACCCTAACCTTTCCAGTAACAACAGAAAGGTTTTTTTTTTTATAGTTCAATTAAATATGAGTTGGGCAGTTTTATTTGTAAGGTTATGTTAATGTTTATGTAAGTATATGTGATGTTGGACAAATGATAACCCCAGCCGCTAATGTTTTGTTTGCGCAGGCGGAATCGGAATGTGATATGTTGAGTTATTTAAAAAGCTTTCTAATTACAATGTTGCGCTGTGGATAGTGTTTGCGTAGCCGGACTCCCGCAGGCAGGTTACTAATGTTGTCTTTTGCAGGTCGATCGGCCATCCTCACGTCTACTTTTCAAGAGATTGTGGTCTCTCTTGTTTTTTTTAACTACTCGGTATGGTGGTCTGGATGTTATTTACATGCATTTAATAAAACAGTGTACACATTCACCCTCGCTGGGATTTGAAGCACAGAATGTGATACTATAAATGTAAATACCATCATTTGGCATGAAATAGGAATGTCTCTGTGAATAACTTTTAACTTTTTCAGTGTTCGAAGTATGAACTAATCAAATACAAAAATTTAGTCTCATTGGGAGATGAAGCAAGGTTTCAAATCGTAGCTATCCTGAATGGGAATTTCCAAAATTCTTGTCTGATCGGTAAATGTATTGGAAAGTAGTTAACATGAAAAGAAGTTTTCACTTTTTAACATAAAACAATAACATTTTGGTTTTCGATGTATATATGGAGGAAAGTGTGTTTTTAGTCAATGTAAGAGTTTTAATTATTTTCTGAATATTAATATGTAACAAGTTAAAAAAATTATTATTTGAAAAGAGTATTTTTTAATTCTGGTATACTTAAATTAAATATATGCGTAATGCAGTTAGTGATACAGTAAATGCGAAGAGGAATGTTGGTGTAGCCTTCCCCATCCAAAGCACTCTCCTGTGTCTTTGTTGTTTTCACTTCCAGAGATGAATTTAGACTGATGTAGGAGGGGTTCGGGTGTTCCCTTGTTGCACGATGACCTGGGTAAGTTGTTAGAGGAGCAATGGCCGCACCACGAGTGTTGTAGACTGAATGAGTCGGGTAATGGTAAGGTATATCATTTGACTGTTTGTTGTGTAGTGTGTTTAATAATTACAACGTGGTAGACACATAAAGCATACTTGGGTCAGTTGTAAGTGAGGTGTGCTTCAGCTGAGATGTGCAATTAATCTCTGTGCTTTTTCATTTCATAAATACTAATTGCGTGTATTCATTCATTATGTGCATTAACTCTTATCCTTTATGGGATATGAAGCAAGAAGTATCAACCTCAATCCTACAGTTGTCTTCAAACCTTGTCACTTATGTTTCATCAGCCGATGTGCGTACTCAGTTTCAGCTCATTACACTAACACTTGTTTCATGTGGATATTCATTATGCAAAAAAAATTTTTATATTTATTCATTTCTTATTATGCGATTAAAAAAACCTAAATACCCTATATGGTTATCGAATCAGTACGTAAATAGTAGTTGCATGTAGTTATTTAATTGCATGTAAATACTATCACTAGTTATTCATTATTTGTTATGCGAATACTTATATTTACTCCTGATGGGTGATGTAGTAAGTCCTCAACTCTCCCGATGTTAGTCTATACCACTTTCCTAGCCTGGCATCCTGGACTAAATTTTTTTAGACACTCTTAAAATTTTGTTTTGGTGTTTTATCCATCAAAAGGTTACCCTATGAAGATAACATTTAGTCATGGCATTCTTCAGTAGCATGCGAGAACTTGTCGGCCATTCACAACACACCTTTCCTAGAAAAAAATATATACATTCAAATGTTGGCCTTGGACACGTTCAAACTTGTTAGAACCTGCAGCAACTTGTTCGATGTGTTGCCGGCATGTACCTATTGAGGTTCCATTATATCGGTATCGCGGTAAAATATAAGGACATATGCAATCGCAGATCAATCTCGAGTTAGCGGTCCTAGCGAGAGGATATGTAATCAGGGTTTTTACATAGTAAATGTTCATTGCGCGATTAAATATTCATTGCACTAGTACATACATAGACGTATGGTATATGTAATAAGTAATGCAAGTGTGTACTTACACATGGCATGAATATATATGTCATTGTGCTACTAAATCTAACTATTCGTCATTTATGTAGGTATTCACCTTAGACGGTTGTCGAACTCTCGTCCCCTCTCTTCACCGCCAACATAGTCTTTTGTGATGTGACAGTCGAAGGAGTAACACCTTCGTCTCCTCGGCAGGTGAAGAGTCAACATGTGTACTTAGGGTGTAATTACTGGTGGGCACTCGAACCAGGGACTACCTCCTCCTCCTCCTCCCCATCATCCCTTCCTCTTCCAACATAGTTACGCAATTTAAAATAATTGTTTTATTTTTATTTTTTACTTTGAGAGGGACTCGAATGAAAGTTGGAAACCTTATACCTATAGCCTTCAACCATACTTATTTTTTACACGAATAAAAACTTTTTTTTTCACCTTCGCCAGGTATAGAACCGAGATCTGAAACTTTAACTCTAGATCCCCTTACCCGTACTTAGCAGTTTATTGAATAAAGACAAATTTTTTTGCCCTGTGAGGGACTCGAACCGAAGTCCGAAATGTTAAAACTATACACCCTAGCACCTGTCTGCATTCCTATATGGCAGTATAAAAAACAATGATACTGGTGATTTGGGTCTGTTGAGAGCTAGCACTCCTAGTGAGAGAATGTGTATGGCGGAGTTGCCGACTACGCAATGTGTAGATTAATTAATTTACTAATTACACAGTTGTATTGATTTTATAGAATACCTGTGACTCCCCAGGACTACATGCGACTACTTGCGAATTTATAATATTAAGATACACTTGGTTTTACTCTACCCACTGGGCCACTGCATCCCCACTTGGGGTCCCTCTAGTCACTGGGCCAGTGTGACCCCACTTGTGATCGCTCTAGCCACTGGGTCACTGCAGCCTACTGATATATTTCTATCCACTAAGCCACTGTGGCCCCACTTGGATCGCTATAGCCACTGATCCACTATGGCCCCACTTGTGATCGCTCCAGTCACTGAACCACTGTGGCCCACTTGATATATTTCTATCCACCGAACCACTGCTGCCCCACTTGGGATCTCTCTAGCCACTGGGCTACTACAGCTGTTGCGAAGGAAAGGACAGCCCATAGACAAAAAAGAAAGGAAAAATGATGGATTTCTTGTTTTAACAATACTTTTTCTATGAAGTAATCGTATTGCGGCAAATTTTTTTCCCAACTTGATTCACTAATACTCAGTTCCTATAATTGCTACGGCAATTTTTAATACACATAAACATTCCCAGATCTTAGCAGATCATAACAGTAAAAACCGCATTCAAATCCGTTCGGTGGTTCTCGAGATTAGCACAGTCATACAGACAGACATGTACCAGGGACTTCCTTTTATATAATAGTATGATTACACGTAAACACTTCCTCCCTTATGCAAGTGCATTTACCCATCCCAACCTTCTCAGTTGTGTTCCAGCATCTGAAGGATCCACATCTCATCCTCTCCAGCTACTCACCAGACAATATGTGTTATGTAATTGCGCAACACCTCACCCTCTCTCCAACTGCCAACGAGTAAACACATGTTATGTAAATGCGTTAATAAATGCATTTCCCTCCAAAATCCTCAGTTGGCCGGCTCCACACGTCAGTCTCTCACCAGCTGCAGAGGAGTTAACATGTGTTATGTGATTGTGCAAATTCAAAAATACGCAAAAACAAAAAACTGAGTACCTTGTACTGGAATCAAACCCAGTATTAACCCACCCACCTGTCATCAGTGCTACCCACTCCGGCGACTCCCCACCCCATGACGCCTGCCAAAACAACTCACATTTCCGGACACTGTGATTGGACAGGAGATGGGCAAGGGAAGTGCATGTGCAAGGTGCATACAAAGTGCATCTACAAGGTGGTAAGGTCAAGGTGAAAGATAATTTAGATCGCTGGACCATCACGCGTCTATTACTGATGCTTATTCGGCCACAAACTGGTGGTGTAAGTAGTAGCCTAACACATGTGTTGGACTACCAGTTGGCATGCTTCAGGGGCAGGAATAAACTGCCATTGGAACTTTTCACATACATAACACTATCTCCAAATTTTTACATACAAAGGGAGAACTGTATCAATATCCATGTAATGATACATTGGTGAAAACTTAATTTTAACAATATAACACGCAGGAAGGAATAATGTCTCGAATACCAGACGTTATAATGTATGACAATCATAATTATAATGGTAGAGAAGAGGCAGGTTTGGACTGCGACATTTTTGTAAGTTTTCTAAAGTGCTGAAATAACCACTGTGTTAGCAATGTGATGGTTGTATTATTGCACTATTAAACTGATGCTATTCCAATAACAGACTACTTTGCACTTTTCATTCTTATTTGTGATCCACAAAAGTCAAGTGTTGCAAAGAAGAAAGTGAAAAGTGTAAAGCATTTACACTCTCAAACACATTTCTGATCCACCATTCTGTCACTTTGCAAAACCCATGTGTAAGAATTTCAAAGTGTTTAATTCTGGTGCAAAGGGAATATTATTATTGCATTAACATTATTATTAATGTATAGATATTGTATGTATGGTTTTGTTATGTTTCAGAGTTATTTAAAGGAAGTGGAAATGCAAGGATTAAATTTAGTTAACTGTGCTGTGTAAGAGGAATTGAAACATATTGGTATTTAAATAACATATACAAGTGAGGAAAGTACAATTACAAGGCATGTTTTGCTGCATTATAGCGACGAATCTGACGTCGACAAAAGGTCATGAATTTTTATTAAATTGTCATTGACTATGCCATAAACAGACAAGAATCCACCTTTAACGAAATATTCTCTGGGAATGTTTGTTGTGTATGCTGGCCTGTTGACAGTGCCTTGAAATAGTCTGTCGATAATGGCATCCACAACTCTTGACCCAGACCGGCACATAGTAGATTAGCTACTAAGCTACGCTGTGCATAAGTGCAACACCATGCATTTGTCCCCCATTACCCAACCAATGTAGACACAACAATAATTGCTGCTTGGGAAATAAGCAATTACTTCCGTTTGTTAGTAACACTGCGTTCAACACTAAGTCAACGTGATGTGTATTTAACCTAAAATATTAATTGAACTGAAAGGGATTGTCTATTTCAAAATTTGTGTTTTGTATATTTTGCTTCCTATAATGACATGCAATAAAACATCTTTTTTCACTTATAATTTCCAATGCAGCTAATATTTTCCCCATAAGTTTTTTTTTCTTACTCATGATACCTTTCAACATGCAAACTTACACGATAATGTAAATAAACAATGAAAACAGTACTCTGCAAAGACTTCTCAAAATGGCTAGCGAAATGCAAAGAGGGTAATAATATTGGTGAAGCAGAATTCCTTTGCAGTTTTCAAGTAACCTGTATGCAAAGCGGATACGAAAAGTTGGAAATCCTCTTGGTGAATAGGCTGCAGTCTGCTTATACAGTACACACTACTGTTGGTGTCTGTGTGTCTGGTAACCACAATATTGTTTCTGTTCTATGGCAAAGTGACGGTTTGTTGATGGATGCAAAGCCAGGCTGATAGCCAGAAAAATGCTGAAACACCACATTGTAGTCTATTTACCTCTGCTTTCAAATTAATTGTCAGTTTTCCCTAAAATCAGCAGTTTTATTAATAGAGTATTGTGATAAAAGTGGTGCTGATTCTTGAGTGCAAAGAATAGTGTTGAATGTACTTAGTGAGAAGAAAAACTTTATCATAATTTATAAGTGTGAAATGTAGTGTGTTTGTGTTTTGTGTTCAGGTCAGCAGAACATTCCAATGCCTCCCCGGCCATCCAGCGGACAATCGGATGGCAGCGGTCCGACACGCATGAGCCACTCCCCCATGGCGACTCAGGGGGCGTACCAACAACCCCTGGCCCCGCCGCCTCACATGCATGGCTACAAGATGGGTGGTCACCCTGGCATTGTGCCCGCCTCCGGCCAGCAGATGGCTCCTTTCACCCCCCAAGGCCAGCAGTATTCCCAGGGTAAGTAGCGACCTGCCCACAGGTGATGGGGGATTGTCTGCCCATGTAGGCAAACACAGTTGCAGATACAAGAAACTCCATGGCTCAATGAGATGATGAGTACTGTCGACATCACAGCACTATGTTTCTAGAGCTGGGGAAGTGAGGTGAAGTTTTCCCACAGTTCCAGGAATGGTGCCGCTGGTAGTAATGTGCCTACTATGGATTTTTGATTATTCATTCTGGTTATTTACATTTTATAGTATTCCCGTTTATTAATTTTGGTCTAATCATAATTTCCATATATAAAATGCAAAATGCTGACCACATTCAACAATTGCCAATCTTTTTTGACTTTCCCTAACCTCCCTTCAAACCAGACGTATGTTCACCAATTATTGCGCACATCAATTGTTTTTGAACACTGTGAATGCAAAACAACTCTGATAATCGACAACTGGTGCAATCAATAGTATTGTTTACATTCCACACAAGTTTTCAGTTTTCTATTGACTACCCTTCTTCTTCTTCTCACATATTTACTGCACTCATAGATTGGCGACAGTGAAAACGATCACACACTCTGTGACACTATATTGAACAATCTATGATCTTGTTACTGTAAACGGAATTTGGTACAAGGTTATAGACGTGGTCCTATTTTGACGGGCATAATGATTATCGGAAACCATCATTTATGGGTTTGGTTAGTATTGTATGGGTTTGGTTAGTATTGTATGGGTTTGGTTAGTATTGTATGGGTTTGGTTAGTATTGTATGGGTTTGGTTAGTATTGTATGGGTTTGGTTAGTATTGTATGGGTTCGGTTAGTATTGTATGGGTTCGAAAACAACTAGCAAGTAATAGCGAGCAAGAATCATCTCAAATAAGTAAGTTGTGGCAATTTTAACTGATGCATTGAGCATGGCGGGGCTGGGGAAGGAACACTGGATAAAAACATTTAAGTAAATAAGAACTAAATTCCGCTCAATTTTAAGAACTGAATTTTTAAATCTTACATTTACTTGAATATCTTGTTCTAATGATATCTTTAGGTCGTTGGATTAAACAGGCATTTTGTGATTATGTACAATATCTCTCAGGTCTAAAATCCAAGTCCGCTTCAATTTTTTTGTTCCGCTGAAAACCAAATTTTTGATGGCCAAGACCTCAAGCATCTGAAGCATGTAAGAATTATGTTCAAATGTGTAATTTATCTGCTAGGCTTTTCACAGTTGTCTGAGCATGTTTGAAGTAAAGACTTCTGTGGGGCATGCATGCTGCTTGTGATGCCACGAAGATGTGATGCCTAGTTTTTTATGGGTTTTATATTTATGTAAAGGTGTTACAGTAATTGTTTTCTAGTAACATTTAAATATATGTAATCAATTTATTCAAATTGTATGACCTGCGTGTTCTTGTATTTTAACCAAGATTGTGATATACTTTCTCTATATATTTTGTACTGGAATTTTAGATGACATTTTTTTTTTTCATAAGAAAAGATATTTTGAACCCCAAACTTAACAAGAAATACTGTATATTCCAAATTTTGGAAACCATTTCAGAAGATATTTTTACATTCTGCCTCAGACTAAGCTGCTAATGTTTTATAAATTTCAAATTAATTTCCACTGAAGGAAGACGTGAAGGAGTGTCGCGTCTGTCACAAGTTTCTGAAGGTTTCTGGCTGAGCATCACCATGGTAAAATAAACTTTGGGGAAGAAAGAAAGAAAAAAAAAAAAAAAAAAAGAAAAAAAAATTGCTTTTCCTAATGTTGCTTTCCAAAAACATAATTGACTGCACAATTTACGTTCCACAACCTATAATTCTCTGTTATAAAGCATGCAGTTCTTCATTAAGAGCACTGCCTATCGGCTGGCAGCTGTGCAATTTAATGGGGAAATACCATATTAAGAAAATGTTACCTCAGTCCATTAATTTTAAAGATATGTTTTTCAAGAAAATGTATTCTTGACAAATTTTTTAGGAGACGTTCCCAACACCAGAGATGTTTCCATAACATGTATAGTCTGTTGGCAAGGAATTAAAAAAATGTATGTATCACAAAAAACGTACATACTGCCTATCTATATTGAAAAGTATATGCTCGTGGGGAATTAGATATCCTAAAAAATTTGTGAGGAATAGATTTTGTTTGAAACTACATCTCTTTAAAATTAACTCACTGAGGCAAAATTTCCTTAACATTGGATTTCCTGTTAAAATTTCCTAGCTGTCAGTTGGTAGGCAGCGACATTAAATTGTGGTCTTTAATTTTAAACCGCACTTGATTTCAGCATACATAACAAACAATATTATGTTTTTGTGTTACAGTAACTGTTTATTTTCAAGAACAGCCAACTATATATGTATGAATAGACCACTGCTTGAAATGTTGTATTATTGTATATTTTTGCTGCTGTGTTAAAATGAAGTGACGTGAAGGGAAGATTGTGGTGTAGTTGCAGGGAACTACGCACCACGGCCACAGGGCCAGCTGGGTAGCGTGCAGTACAGTCACACACAGGGCTACGTTCCAAGCCCTGTCGCAGGACAGAGCCCTCAGGCAAACAGCATGGCTCCAGCTGGCCAGTATCCCAGCCGGCCCATCCCCAACCACGTCTCCCACTCTCAGTTTGCCAGTTACCAGGTCAGTGCAACTAGTCTAGTCTTGTCTTGTAGGCAGGCCATTCGTACTCAAGTAAACAAAGCACTTGGTAGCTGTACTTGATTGTTATTTTCACCCTATTTGTGTTATTTCACTACAGGTAAATACAGTAAAACTCTTGTTACGAAGCTTCTGAAGGGACTGAAAAAATAATCCTTATTAACCAGGAAAACTTCTTAAGTGGGAACTTTTTATCAGGGTTTCATTGTATTAAAATTTCTAGGCTATGGTCCATCGTATTTACACAATACTCAGTATTAAATAATAAAGTCATTCTTATACCTCAATATTGCCTCCTATCCCAGACAAGTTTCATTTTCTCATAAGAACTATTATAAATCCAGGGGACAAGTTCCTAGATATCCCAAAATCCAATAATTCGTGTTATTTTTTGCAAACTGAACTCTACATATTACAAACTGGATTGGAGTTACCTGTATCTGCTGGCTCTAAGCTGCCTTCAAGATGACTTACAGCAGGGTGCGTGGACCAAATTACACATACTATGTGCTTTGGCATCAATAAAATAGTGTGCCTCATAATTTGGATTTTTTTCAAAAACTCTTAATACAATAGAAACATAATTTAAATGTCAAAATCATATTTATTTCATATTTTTTGTAGCGCTATATACTGTATTGTCTGAATTATAGCCCTTAGAATGCCTTGGTACAAATTTTGAGGTGCGTCTCGAACATTTTGATTTTATTCATTATTTCTTGTAATGCTCAAAATGTATTTCCCTTCCAGTAACATTTTTCTTCCTTGTCAGGGTTCAAATTTAGGGCTTGCCTTGCATTTCCGTTGTTTGGTATTTGGGTAAATTTGGTATTTATGTGTTATTTATAGGGCTATAAAGTGTAACATCTTTATTATAGCCTTTAGAATGACTCAAAAACACAAGTGTTGTGGAATGCCACAGAATTTTTAATTTTTAATATTCTTACCTCTTTAATATGTTTGATCCCTTATAGCTTCAAAATGAAAGTTTTTGATTTGATATAATTTTTTTGATGTTATATATGTATGTATGTGTGTGTGCATGCATGTGTGTAAATGGGATTTACTAAGGTATTTATGGCACTTCAGCTATAAAGTTTACAATTTTGAAGGGGGAAACATCAAAATGTCGAGGTGTCCTTAGTTATTTGTACCAAAGCACTCTGTGCAGTGCGACTCATATAGGAGACCAGATAGTCAGCGTAAGTTGTGCAAATGCTTCGGCAGAATTTTTTGATAATATTGTATACACACATTTTGTATGAAACACTTCAATGTATTAATTGTATGAACCAGATAGATGTTAAAATACAAGCTGTCTCGAATATCTTTACACTCTTTGAACTTGAGTAACAGATAAACTCATAAGAATATTCTAATGGGACTGCTTGTATTCAATGCTCTAAGGATAATGTTGGGTGTGTGCAAATGTTAATAAACGTTACACGTGTCAAACATGTTAGCAGCAAGGTATTGTCTGCAGTGTTGTAAGAAATCAACAAACACTAGCTACGGTTTCCATGATATTGGATTCACAGGTGGCCACAATTGCAATCCAGTATCCTTGTCATATTGGTAGAGTTTGTGAACAGCTGGCACAATGTTTTCCTGCAAGGTTGTACAGTAACATTCACCTCTTACCATTCCATCACATAATTGCTCCACAAGTCCTCTGGTAGACATCTTAAATCATAACAGGCTGGTATAAATAACTGGTAAAACAATTTTTGTTGCAATAAAAGCAAACATTCGTGAAATAAATGTATAGCCACTGGCAATGTCAACAAAGACATTATTTTTAAAAATTATTTTTAACAAAAGAGAAATAAGTATATAATATTTTAAAATCATTAAACGTAGAACCAGCCAAAAAGCATGACAAACATTGAGAAGTTGAGACGTGGCACTCATTTTTTTAATTTAGGCATAGCTTTCTGAAGTGTGGTTTGTTCAGAATATTTGCTTTTATTACAACTGCAGGTAATAAAGTAATTGGCAAATGTATTCATGACCAAGGTAACATAAACATAGATGATCACTTCAATATGGTTTTTTCACCTTTGCAGCCGCAGTATGTTAATTTACTAGTTGTGTGAGCTTTTCTTTTATATCCATTTGTGGATAAAATTAGCCCACTTTCGCTCACATAAACATATGTAGTATATGACTGCAAAACCAAGTGTGTTTGTGATGTATCCTAATTAATGTAACTATAAACACCACAATAGCCTATTGCACACACACTGACTTATAGTTGCTCCGATATTGCTACATTTTGACTCTAGGGCGAACATTTGATAAAATACGACATTTTTTTGCAACCATTGTGATTAATTTATTATTTCTTAATTTCCAATGGCAGTTGCGTTTCATTGTAAGGAAGTTTGTTTCTGTGCAAGGAAACCGCTTAATAAATGAGGGTGAAATAACCAAAAAATGATTACAGTTTTGTTTATAGTAAAGAGAGATTTCTTTGTTATAGCTGTGTTGTATGGTTTAAAATGGGTCAGACATTTTGCAAGCTTTTCTGAATTTTAAACAAGTTTCCAACGTAGCATTTGAAGGTAACATAGTAAACAAATTGTGTTTTCAATTGTATTTTACCAAAAAAATCTTCTATTGGCAGATTTTCTAGCTCCTAGTAATTGTACCATGTATGTGTGTGTGTGCAGTGTATAAATCCTTTCAAGATTTGTGGCGGTGGATCACAATATTTACAATGTTGTTATATAAATGTTTTGAAGAAATTCTTAGAGCAGGACTGTTTTTAGACTGTATGTATTGCAGTTATGTATTTGGGAGTGAAGAAAGAGGGCTGTTTTGTATATAACATTCACAAACATCAGATTTCAGAAATTTGCAGGAATGAATGATATCGCAGCAATAATTGTATGCTAGTATGGGCTTGAAACAGTTTTAAAAAGTGGTTACTACATAGATTTGCTCACCACTTGAATGTAATGTAATTCCTGCCATTTTGGGCCTCATTACATGGTTGGAGGCAATGAAGATGATTGTTTTGAGAGCTATTTATAGAATAATTTTGTGCTGAGAGATTCATAAGTATAATGTTCTGTCGTATATCATGTTTGTTTAATTTTGTGATGTTGAACACAACACAGTGTAGTGTAGCAGCACAATGCACAGCAGGATGATAACAACAAATTTAAGTTATTAATATAATTAAATTTGTTTGTTTGATTGTGTGCATTTGTGTGTGCACAATGTGGTTAGATTGTGTAAATGTGGGGTAGAGAGGATATGACAGTTACGCCGGTAAACAACTTCACATTCTGTACATTTGTTTTTGGTTTCTTTAGCTTGGATTATGACTAGTTGATTTCATCCACAGTAGGTGAATATTATTAAATCTTACCTTAAGACTGCAAGTTTGATGCAAGAGTGATTGTGTACTGAGGAGAGAGGTTATGTTGACAGGCATGGGGCAATCCGGCAATGAACCAGGCTCCTCCTGGCCCAGCCATGATGAGCGGGAAGGGTCCGAGTATGCAGGCCAATGTTGCTCCTCAAGCGACGAACACCACGGCCGGTCCCCGCCCGCAAACACCGCCTCACTACCTCAAACATCACTTGCAGGTATCGCTAACATGCCTCTCTGCCCTGTGTTCTGTCTAGGGTGCTGCCTTTTAACTCTGTTTTTGCGTGTCAGAGCACATGCTGATTATGTACACATCGTACTAGCCACTTTGCACGAGACGCTGAACTGGTGTTTAGTAATATTTTTGTTTATTACTGTGGACTGAGGAGTCTTTACGTGTTGATCCTCTCTTTGTATGGTGTAACAAGAACTGAAAGATTATGATAATGTATTTCCATATCTGTGTAGTACCAAGTATCCTATACTGAAGATATTACGTATTACACCTAAAAATAATTGTGAAAAATTCTCATATTTACTACGTATATTCATTTTCAAAAATACATTAAGAATGGAAATTGAAAACTGAAACTTGTCTAATGTGGTAGGTTTCTTTTGTGCTAATCTTAAACAGAACTTAGGCAAGTTAAGATGTTTTGCTAAAATTCTGCTTGTGTAGGCAGCATCCCTGACAGGGCATTCTTCTGTGAATCCTTGTGCAAGGTAGTACGCGAGCGTCACAACAAGGCTCGGCTTAGGGAGTAGGCAGTCTTAGTTGTATGGCCTCACAATTGACTCTATTTAGCCTATAGTTTCTTAACTGGAGTACTACATGTTGAAAATAATTTCCTGTAAATGATATTTTATCTTCTCCTGTAATAATTTCACTCAAGCATTTAGTAACCTAGTAAAAACAGTAAATAGGAATTTAATGGGGTTTTAGAAAACTGCCTGGTATTGCTGTGGATATGTATACACAGTTATGTACAGTCTTAAAAATTATAAAAATATAGTTGATAGAAATGAAAAATTTGTAGTATCACTTAAATGGTTATAATGCTGAAAGTTAAGATTTTATTTACCTGTTAATATCATTACTTGGTAAAAATATGTAATTGTATTTTTGTGAGACACCCTAATGAAAAAAATTGTGAACAGTTGATGAGTTGCGTACCCTTCCTCCTGTGATGGCGTAGTTCTGCCTAAATTTACCTGTCATGTTTGATTGTGGGACAAGTGCCAGAAATGCAGATAGACTGCAACAAATTGTATTGACTAATATTGCACAGTGAATATGTGAAACAAAGCTACAATGAAAGGGATGTATGTTTATTCTATTTCAAAGGATGTGATTTTACATCAACAATTGCAGCATAAAATATGGTGGGATGACTGGCAGTACGAAAATCAGCAACACAATGTGTTTTTGCTCATATTTTGTGCGTGGCTTTGTTAGTGCAGGCCAGTCACTATTGTTTAAAGCGGCTAGGTGCAAAATTACTTTGGCACAGAGGCCTGATCGGTATAAAGTGTTATCCGTGTTGATTGCCTGCTGGGCACAGTTAGTGGTGGGCTTGGCTATTGGCTAGGCAGTATGACCTGAGGTCAGTGGCGTACTCACGCCGATGCTGGGATGGCTGGGTTTTGCTGCTGGCTTGCTGGACGAGGAACAGTTGCTGGCGGAGCTGGACTGCCTCCAAAGGCTGCTGCAGCTGGAACTGCTAATGCTGGCTGGGGTAGCGGCGGATGTTGAACCAAGGACAGTCCAGTCTTAGAGGCACCTTCTCTCCATGAAGTATGGCAATGATGATAGGGTGCGGTGTCCTTTGTACCTTCGGGGAGCTGGGTGTGGAATCCCGCCAACTTGCAGGTGGCGCTTGTTCCCGGGGGTTGTCTTGGCCAAGTGCCTTATCAGTCTGCCTGCAGCCGCAGGTAGCGTTGTAGGTAGTAGTTTTCCTTTCCTTCAAGTCTTTCCCATGCCTTTTCGTAAAAAGCACGAGGGTGCTAAACCTTGCCTCTGGGAGCAGGGCAGGCGACGTGCTGGTCCCTAGCTAATAGTGTTCAGCCGTTTGCGGCAGCCGAGCCTAACCATTCCTCCAGCCTGCAACACAAGCGATGCAGTGGTTGGAGAGCAAGTTTTCTCCCTCCGGCAATTCACGTGGTGAGAGAAGAACTAGGGATGGGCCGATAATCACATGTTGTCGATATCAACGATGCAGATTACAGTGATGCCGATACCAGTTCTGATGAGCATAATCATAATTCCCAAATTAAAATCTTCAGTTTTGTGAAATATTTGAGCACTTTGTATTATGGGTGGACAGCATATAAATGAAATAAAACACTAATTTTAGTTATAAATTATAAGATAAACAATTTAACTGGGCAAATAAGTGACTTAACTTTCAAGCAAAACTGTTAAGACAATACAGCATTCATTACAAACTGAGTTCATTAAAGACCTGTATTTCATATCTGAGAAATATAATACACAACCTCGAAATGCATGTTTATTTAAACCAACAGCCTAAAGATGTCATTAGAAATAACTTATTGAAATTAATTTAATATTAAATATTCACTTGAAATTGAGCAAAATTTCTGCGGTGCCAAAAATCGGTGTAAAATTTAGGTGCATAAACATGAAATTAGACCCAGAATAAGCAAAAAAAAATTGTTTTAAAGTTTAGCTTCAAACTTGTTGGTTTTCAATATCAAACTTAAAATGAAGGAATTTGGCAAACATTAAAAACAAATATCAATCTTATGCAATTCTCATTTATTATTTGAAATGATTTAGTTCTCTTTTCTCACCCCTCCCTCAGTGTTTATTGTTCTCTATCCCATAGGAAATAATAATATCCTTACTGTATTATGTAAATGCATCTTGCAAATAATTACAACTCAGCCCTAGTCATGTTACACAAGTAGTGGAAAACACACATGTTGTTCAATGTAAGTCCAAAAACCAAATAACAAAGGAAAAAATAAAAGCTGCTATGTTTGATTCTGTTATTTGAGGTTATGTTCAATGCAGTTTGTATATTCACAAGGACTACTACACTGAAAAGTAAAATATTTACTGCTGCAGAAAAGTGCGTTGAATTTTATGCTAAACTCAGCTTGAACATTTTTTCTAAAAAGTTTCTCAAGCTGGGATTGTTTGTTTTTTTCCAGGAGAATGCTGGAATCTACCATCATTTCCACAAAACCACACACAGATTTTTGTTTGTTTTCCTGCAAACTGGTTATGTTTTGAAGCAATTTACCTTTTGAAACTTGTTTCGTAGACTATGTAGATTGACAGTCTTTGTTTTTTGTGTGTTTTTCTTTGGACACATGTTTTGTGCACGTGTTTTTACGCGTCCAACCCATGCGCACGTTGTAAAACCTACACATTATTATTTTGTGTTTTCTATCAAAAATGTAAAATCTATCACTTTTATACTCCCGTTAACGATTTTTAATTGACAAAATCTTTGGCATTTTGTGGGTTTTAGGCAATGCACAATTTAATTTCAATTTCAGAAAACATTACCGAGGTTCCAGATTCTCAAGACAGCTCAACTCAAAACAATAAAAAGATAAATTCTAGTTTGGAATGCAAGGCCCGAAGATTACTCGAGATATATCTTGTTCTTGCGAGAAAACTCGTACAAATTGCTTGTGCTGTTCTCTTTATGTTCGCGATCAATCCAAATAACTATCTATATATGTCGTACAAACACTTTACCTATTTGTTGAATTTATCGCCCTCTTTTGGATCTTTGAGAAAATAACGTGCACTGTCGATTAAAGTTACTATCGATTCTGACAACATTCGATAGTGAGGCGACGTTTTGCATGTGTTGGAAACAAACAGGATATACTTTTTTTTTTTTTTAATCTTCGTGTTTTGAAAACAATTAGTGACATTTCACGTAAGACTGTTAAAAATGGCAAATTTCATCTTTTTCGCGCTTCATCATTTTTTGGGGTCCCTAAGGCGTCTTGTTTTGTATTCACATTGTGTCAAAAAATGAATTATGCACGCAATCTTTGACGAATGTACCAACAGGAAATACAGTAAAATGTAAGCAAAGGGAACCACTCATCGGAAAACAATTGTTCTGAATATGTTTCGGGTTTCGGACGGGATATCTGATTGATGAATGTGATAAATTAATGTTTTACAAGATGCAGCATGCCTGTGTATTTGACATTGTGTTAAATTAGTGCTATTAATTGGTGAATAACAACCTGCAAATGTTCAGATGCCGATGGTCGTGGTATTGGCTGGTTAATCGGCATCGGCCCATCCCTATTAACAACACTGTGGCCCGTAATACATCTTGACTACCTTAAGCTGACCGGAAGTTATAATGTACGCAAATATCCAAGCAAAGGAGACCTGGTTCTGCACTAAGGGTGGCAGTTCTGACTAAGGTAGTTTAGATACTTTCCCTGTCTACGCTGTGTCTGTGTCCTGAAGGTACTTGCCCACTTCCTGAAGGGAACTTGGGGTAGCTGTTGCCGAAAGCAAGCTACTGGGAGGGTTAGCATCATCTAGAAGGGCAGCAGGGAGAGGACTCGAAGGCTTGGATGCTGGCGGCGGTGATGCTGAAGAGCTTCTGGGTGTCTAGGCGATGTAGAGGTGAGAGAGACCCAGCGCACGAGGCGGTGGAGCTAACTGCCGTGCTGAAGTGGCTCTGGGAAGAGCCAAACGATAACTGGCTGTGTATGGACGCACATACTTGCCGGCCAAGGCCTTGGAGTGGGGGTGCGATCTGCACTTGTCTGTGGGCGGAGAGAAGGGTAGTCTGCTGGCGGCCATTGTTGGCAGGTGGTGCTATCTCTCGGTGCACCCTTCTACTATCTATTCGTTCATGGGTGGCAGCAGTTACTTGTCCACTGGATTATATAATCTTGATGTCTTCTCAAAGGGGGGTTACTTCGCATTGCTTACTGACTGTGCTGATGAAAAGTATACATCTGTTACATCTTTAATATTCCCCGCAACCAGGGAATTTCCTGTTACCGCTCTGGTAGTAATTATACAGTTTGGACCCCGTCCGATGCGCTTTGGGAAATGTCCGCAAATGAAGCAAAGTCATTTTCTTCTTGGTCAGTGCATCATGCGTCAAACCATTCAGATAGAAAATTTGTAAAATCTAATGTAGTTTCAAGTGTTTAATGTTTGTTGCCCTGAAAGAAGAAACACTGCGACGTATACTAATTTATGAGGGCAACGCTTATCATACTTTGTTCTCAGAGCGAGCCCAAAGCAAGAAACTTACTGTGGTACAATATATGTCACGAGTAGCAGGTTGGTGTCCTGACATCTGGGCAGCGCAGTTCTGGTATGGCCTCCTAGTAGGAGCACTGTGTGTTGTAATGTATATGGTTTGTATGCGTACAATATATGTCATGAGTAGCAGGTTGGTGTCCTGACATCTGGGCAGCGCAGTTCTGGTATGGCCTCCTAGTAGGAGCACTGTGTGTTGTAATGTATATGGTTTGTATGCGTATAAATGTCTTGAAGTTGTTGCTTTTACTTTACAGGCAACAGATTAATCTCAAGTGTTAAATAGTTCACTATTCTAAGCAGTTACTAGCATCATAAAACTTGTGGTGAAGTATCTGTTACATTATACTAAACAAAAATAGTTTTATATGGGAAGATTACTATTTACTTAATGTAGTTTAACAAATTAAGTATGTAATTATTTCTTAAATCTAAAATACTCTAATTGTTGCCCGTATATTAGATCTAATTGTTTATTTTTCTGTTAGCAAAGTATTGCATTATGCTATGACTAACATACCACCCTATTATACTCTGGCAGTCCATGTATGTTTAAAGTACAAAATAAATAAACTGTAACCTCTTCTGCTTAATTTCTCACTGCCTTCGCTGCCGGTATATCTCAGTCTATCTAAAATGGTGAATTTCTTGATGTCTCAAAGGGATTTTAATCACCTGTAGCCCCATAAACATACATCTTCAGTACAATTGTGTGAAAAATGCAACACTATGAAAGAACCATCAGAATGGAAGTACATTTATTACACATTATTAGTAGTATTACAAACAAAAATTGCAGTTACCGGTGGCAGACAGGGGAACTACAGTGTTGGTATGATGCAATCATGTTGTGCAGACAGCAGTGTACAGTATGCACTGGCACCTGTCAGCCGCACTCATACCAGAGTGTTGGTATTTTTTTTCATCTGTAAAGTGAAAATGTTATTATGAATGTTATAGTTACATAACAGTACAAGATGCGAATTGCAAGTAATCGGGGCCTACGTACAGAATGGAGACTCCTCAAAAGAAATCATTGGAAGTAAGGCAGTTACAAAGTAGAAAGATTATTTACAATGTTTTACCATTTTGTAAGGACTAAAAGAAACTAGGTATCATTATCCCGTTAGACAAAGCAATAGATAAATGTAGTCCACTGCAAAAGAAGATGCAACTTGACAAATTCGATAAAAGTGTCATGGGCCGAACGTTCTTGGAATGTTATGAAGTGCGCAAAGGAATTCCCATTCTCCGTGAACTCCTTAATGCTCTGAAAGAAAAGATTCAGTTTTCCGGGAAGAAGGATACATTTTGGAGAATTATTTAATACACTGTATTAAAATTTAAAAAATTTAAACATTTTCAACACATGTTAGTGGATTCAAGTGATATTGTCGCATGGCGTACAGCCTATCTATGTGCACTGCGGCAAAATGCAAATGGACCTAACAATCCTGTAGTTTATACAAATGAAACATGTTTCATACAAATTTATGAGGGTCCAGCAGTTATGGCAGAACAGCATGTGCTGCTTTCATTAGCCTCCTAGAGTCTATTATGCATGTGCACGGAGTGTACCTGCTGTCCCATCTTTCTACACTACACCCTGGCATACCTTAGTCTATTTGTCAACAGACAAAATCTCACTCTCTCCTCAACAGTAAAGACTTGCCAAACATGTAGTAACAATTTTACTTTTTAAATATGATTGTCGTAAAGTCTTCATGAACTCCAATAAGACCTGTTATATGTAGTGTCATCAAATCAAACTGATGCGTGCCTGGTTAGACTGACTGGAACGGTTGTCGAGGATTTATCCGCTAGACCAAAAGTGGGGTAGTTAACTCTTGTTGGAAGGCATGAGGCGAGGGGTTTTGGTTATCGCTTACTTACACAGTCATCTTGGGTGTTGTTGATGTGGGTTTCACCCAATTGTGGAGAGCTCGGTCCACTCCAAAGTGGCGATTCCAGTCGTAGGCTTCTTGGGTCCAGAAGTTCGGGTTTGCTCAGCCATATCTTGCCTCAGTACGGTTTAACAACCCTCTTACTCAGAGTGGCAGGATGGATGAGTGCGAAATCAAGGCAACAAGTAGATTACTAGGACCAGAGCAGGCGCTACTGCTTGATGCCTAAGTTGGGCGGCGCGATCCCGTTCCGCCCACCTTTTCTGCGTTGGAGATTGTAATTTGAACCACAGTTTGTTAGCAACGTGAGCTAGGTATTGTTCCCTGCGTTTTTTGCCGCACCTTACCTTGTAAGGCTTAGAATACAACAGTTTGACAGCTTACGTGATGCTCTTAGACAGGAACTGTTATTTCAGTGTAACCCATTAGTGGCTTGTTGGCACAAGTTCAATAAGAGTCCCCACTGATCCCCCACACATGCAGGCTGATTAAGGATGTGGAGCCGTGTCGACCACTAAGCCTCTACTGGTTGTGCGTTCGCACCGGGTTGAGGGCAAACCCCAGGCTAATGTCACTCCAGCACTGAATTAGTGCTCAAAGAGAGAGATAACCTGAGCTTGTAGTCCCTCCCTGTGTGAAGGTGTTTCTAGTGGTTGTGGCATCACTGTTTCTCTCCGCCATCTAATGTGGATGTAAACAATTTCCTGGTTCCTGTTGGCAGTGCACGTCGTATTCTGTCTCTAACCGTTAATGCAGACAAGTACCCTGTAAATGAAAAGCGGAAGAGTATTGAACAATTAGTGTTTATTGAATACTCAATATATATGTGACCCGTGCTACCTTCTACCAAACCGTGGAGTGTTGAAGGTAACTGTGGTTCCAGGTGTAGGCGATCTGGTTCTAGGTTCAAAGGGGAAGGGCAGGTTCTAGACAAATACAAAGTTTGTTAATGTTAAACTGAGCTAAGTAAAAGGGATCTAGAAGAGATAAAGTGAAGTTAAATTTGTATTTACGTGTTCGCTGGTTGTTGAGATGTGGTAAGTGGCCGCTGGGGGCGTACTTGAAGCTTACAAGTTCTTTAGAGGTCCCAGCACTGAATTAATGCTCTGGGATGTCGCGAGAGAGTATGAGAAAGGACTGCTTGAGCCTGGCAGCATCCGGATTTATATTGGTGAAGCTTGTAGGCTGCTGTCCTGATTGGCATGGGAGTTGAAAAACTCTGGTTGGCAGTAGTCAGTATTTCTGCTTCGTGCCTCTTCGGCGGCGCTCTGCCTTGCCCGGTGGCGGGCGGCTTGTTGGCTCTCAGCACCTCCTGCTGAGATAATAAGAAATGAAAGGCACTCCTGCATAGTCAGAATAAGCAGTACCTGCAGAGAGAGGCTAGCCACCCCTGCATCTCGGATAGCCTACAAGCTTGGAGAATTAGTATATAAGGAGGAGTGATCCGTTGGCTCAGGGCAGTCGCTGCGCCCTCCAGCTTGTAATGGCTGACAGTAAGCAGTAGAGGTATGTGACCCACCTCTCTTCTCTCCCAGCTTGCGAAGGCCGGAGAACTATCTAAAAGGGTGCTGACCACTAGACCTCTTCGCATTTGTGCTCTGGAAGACAGTTCCTGAGACTCTCCACTCGACTATAGCCACCAGCAGCCACCCCGCGGACTCTGTCACTGGTGGTCGACTTCATCCAGCAGCTCCTGATGACGTCCTCCTCCCAGCTCTTTGCTGGTAAACCTCCACCAACCCCTGTGGTAGCTGGTCACACTGACGTCCCTTCTGGACCTCAAAGTCACTTTAATTACCAGGACGGTTTCTTCAGAACACATCCTGATGAGACTAGATGCTGTCGAATGTGCTGCATGATAGTTTTTAATTGTTTCGCCTAGTTCTTGTGCAGGTCACCTTCACTTGTATTTAGGCCATTTTGGCCCTAAATTGTTGAAGAAATGGCCTTGTATTTTATTCATGTGTAATTTGAACTGTGTATTAACGTGTTGTATTCGTGGATTGCCATTATAGAAACGCACAAATAAATCTGTTTTCATAACTGTGGACATGTTGAACTACAAGCCCAAGAAAGGCATTTTGAAATCTCGCTTTTGTTGTAATACTGTAGTTAATTCTTAAATATAAACACCAGGTCGTAGTTACTATGGTTTAGAACTAAAAAATTTAAGTATTTCTGCCAAAATGTCTTCATATAACTAGTATTAATAATTCCAGTTGATTTTTTCACTAGCCGTAATTTTTTAATAGTTTCACTCTAGGATGTGCTACAATCTGGTGGCCACAAATATAGCTACTAAGAGCTAGCTGCCATGTAAACTGTTACGTTTAGCGGGAAGGACGGGAAGGTCACGTTTTGAATTGTACACGTGGCGGGAGGAGAGGCTACTGCGTTGTTATGGTACGGTTCCGAGAAGTTGAGGAATGCTAAGAAACTGCAGTGATGGAGGTGGCAGGCTTTTTCTAACTGGGCAGTCTCGTATACCTATGTTGCCAAATTTCTTACAGCTCTGCTCAACATGCACCACGCCTGTAAGTGGAGGTAAGGTTAATTCTGCTCAGGTTTGGAATATCTTTGTTAAAAGTTTGGCAACCTAAAATTTTCGCCACTAGGTAAGCAGTAGTCTCTCGTGTATCGGATTTTCTATTTTTCCAAATTTTATATGCAATAAACACAAATCAAGTATAAAATAACTACGTAACTAATGAAAATGTTTCTTTTTTATTAGCGTAGCTTAAAATTTCAATTAAAAGTTATATTTTGGAACACTGTGCATCTAACGGCAGAAATTGTCTCTATGCCAAACTGTCCCACAAAAAAACTTGTTTTGTTCCTAACCCTAGTAGAATTAGCCTTTATGGAGGTATCAGAGTGGTAGCAAAGTGACTGGGACAGTTCTGATAATGGTACGTGTACGTGTTAGGGTGTATGGTACATTGGTTTTAAATAAATAAAACTTTACAATTAACACTTTTATATACATTTTATGTATTTAATTTTTTATTTTTCACTTATTTAAAATTTTTAAAGCAGCATAAGATTTGCTGCAAAAATATCTGTCATCTTTATAGCTTTGCAATGTATGTTTACGAACATAGCACCACAATTTGTATAATTTGTATGGTTGCAACTAATATTTTACTATTGCTCATTCTAATAAGTTAAAAAATTGGTAACTTTTGTAACCTTTTAAACAGCTGAGATAACAAATGTTTTATAAGCTTTATAAATAAAAACAGAACAGTATGAAACGTTTTATACTGGGATTTATAACATCAATGGAACACTTATGGAAATACTAGAGAGACAAATTACTTTGTGACGGTAATAGGCATCACACTTCAGCTGGAGGGGAGTGCGGACTGCAGTTAGTTGAAGGTGGACCTTTGGATTTCGATGACTGCTGTAATTGTATATGTGAATAGGATCTTGAAGAATGTATTATAATGAAAAAGAGAAAGAAATACTAAATATTGATAACTCTAAAGGCATATTTCGTATGCTGTTATAAATCTTATATTCACGAATAATGTCCGAGGTTTAAAACTCTTTGACTATGTGGTGGTCGACGACAGTGAATAGAACTGGTTTACCGAGTCATTAGCACATGTTAATCTTTCAGAATATACACACAAACTAAATATATGCATAACATTACAGCTTTGCTGTTTCAGTATACTGGCATACCATTCACATGAGAACTTTCGTTGCATAAATCCATAAAAGCAATATCAAATGAATGTCAGAAATGATACATTTGCATGTGTTTATGTTGTGTGTTAACTATTATTCTTTGGCATTTACCGGTGTGTGAATATCTGTAAAAACGCCTCTGATTGAAGCCAATCAAAAACACCATCCTGTTTTATTAGAGACAACTGAGAGACAGTATTCTAAATAAAAAGAAATAATTTTGACAAGCCTTACTTTTAAAATACATTGATATTAAATTTGTTCTCAGTTTGAATACACATTCTCTGGCTTGTACGGGAACGTAACTTCTTGAAACCAGTCTTACCTGTGGTTAAGAATAAGGTTGAATAACTTCTTAGTGGTAATTAATTATCACCCGTTAGTCTTTGGCTGTAACTAATTATTGATAATATTTAAAAAAGAAACACATTCACTTTTATTTCTAAAGCAATGATGGTAATAAGTAATATTTAATAGGAGCTCTACTTTGCCTGACCAATTAATGGAAGTAACATTACTAAAACATTTTTTTGCAGTATTTCGGTACCGTATGGGTATTATATCTGCCTGAAAATATTGTGCCAACACAGCTGTTTTTCGTGGTACACAAAATCAAGAAATAACCACGAAAAACACGAAAAATATGCTAAAAAAAATACATTTCCGCTGTGAATCCTCATGTGCCTAATTCGATAAATTGTTTCAAGTCTTAGTCGGGATTGGAACATCGACACAATCGATGTATCAAATTTACACTGCTGAAGTGATATCGCCTACGAGCATCTACTCCTATGGGATATCGCTAAGTTTTGGAAATAAACTGTTCTCCAGATGACTTTGTAAAATAAACAAATTTTTTTTTTACATTTTCTCCTTTTTCACTTTTCGTTGCATAATTAATGTAATTTCGTTGGTAGTATACAAATGTGACAAATAAAAAAATTACTGAACACGTATCTCAAAAATGCTAAAATTTTCTGTTGCCACTAGGTGCTGGTTGAACATTTAATCTGCAAAGGCTCACAGTACGCCCCATAGATTCGTATTTCTATGGTTTACCAAATTTTTTCCCCCTGGTTACGATTTATGTAAACATGTTTTTAAGATTATTAACATTATGTGAGGACAACTTGTATCTGGCACCATTTTATTTTTGTTTTGACTAAATAATGTATTAGCTTACTTTTCTTTTTTTTATGGGTTGGGCGGGGAACATTTGTTTATAATATTTACCACCTTTTGCTAAATGAGGTTGTTTTGTGACTCTTCTTACGAGAGAGTAGATATTAGAACTGCTCATTGTTTTGAAGATGCAGTGGAAAATTTTGATTTTATGGAAATAACATTCAAATTACTATAATTCAAAAGTTTTAACGTCACCGAAATAACAAGACATGATAAATGTGACATTATTCTTAATGATGCGAGAATCACACAGTCATTTTTAGTAAAGTTGAAAATCATTGGAGTTTTTTATGAACTACTAAAATCAGTATGGATTCCAGTCAGTAATGTAAACACGGAATAGTATTTCTCAATGTTGGGAATATAATGACTGACAAAAGAACAATTCAAAAGCCAAGTAATTGGAAGTTATTAATGACAGTTGTTTGCATTTTCCGATTAAGTGTATACTACTTTATTTTTGTACCATCACTACAATAACCAAAGTTTTTTTTAAAATACCGCTTAGTTATTACCTGCATGAGTATTGGAAACTAATTGTGAATCATTTTACACTCATTTGATGTAGGCTTTAATTAATTTATACCAAAAATGGGTATCTGTGGTACTGTTTTTTGAAGATGATAATCGAGCAAGTAGTTCATTCCACAGCGGTTGAAAAATAATGACCTTGAAACTTATGGTAGTAACACAATTATAATTTTCAAAACACCTGTCTGGAAGATTTTCACTCATATGGACAAACAAAATGCTAAATGTAATTTTATACTCACATTTCTTTTTTAATTTTTTTCTTGAATGAAAACTTCTTGGCTAGCATATTGAAGCCTATTTCGTAAACAAATATTTCATACCATACTTTTATCAATGTAAACTGTGTGAGAAAATATTTTGTGTTCAAAATTCATCCACTTATTTTGTTTTTAATGCCCAACCGAAATTGCCAGAGCCTGAAAATATGAGGTAAGTACCGGCCTGAGGCCTTAAGTATGTAATTTAATGGCATAACTGACGCGTGCGCGATTAAATTTAATGGCACGTTGGTCTAGGATTTTGTTGCTAGACCAAGAGCGGGGTTTTTAAGTTTGGCTTGATGGGTTTTGACGAGGGGTGTTGGGAATTGACTACACTGTCATCCTAGTTGATGCTGATGATGCTGTTTGGGTCTCACTCAATGGCGGCGGGCTTGCCCCACTCAGAAGTGGCAATTCCAGGCAGCTGACTCACTGCTCCAAAAGTGCAGGTTTGACTAACATTATCCTGCCTTAGTCTTGTACACCAACCCTCTCACAATGGGGTAGTACTCTGGGCTGGTATGAAGTGATGGGGAAAAATATACAATTACCACCGGGGCAGGTGCGACTTCTTGGCATCTGATTTAGGCGGCGCAGTTTCATTCCTCCTGCGTTTCCCTCGTGGGTGGTGCGAGTGCACTCGACTTTTTGGCAGCATGGAATGCTATGTTTTGCTCCCTATGCTTTGGTGTTCCTTACCTGGTAAGGCATAGAGTCACTGTTTAACGAGATACGGAGTGCATCCTGACGAGAAAAGAACTTCACAGTGTGTGTCTAGTATCGGCTTGCTGACACGGGCTCGGTAAGAGTCTCCACTGATCCCCCACGCTTTGCAGGCCGATCAGAGACGTGGAGCTGTGTGGGCCACCAATGCCTTTACTGGATGTGCATTCACGCAAGGTCGAACGGCAGGTCTCAGGCTACGGTTACCCCAGCACAAGACAGGGCTCTGGAGCAAGGAAATAACCTGGGGTTGCCGCCCCTCCTTGAATGAAGGTGTTTCTTGTTGTTGTGGCTCCTCTGTTCCTCTCCTCCAGCACTAATCAGTGCTCTAGCAGCTGGAAAGCAACAGATGGCCATCTAATGGGTGTGTATAAGGACTGACGGACCCCTGAGGGGCGCCTGTAGTCGAAATTAATTGGGTTGTATAAAAAGTCCTGGTTCCGGTCAGTAGTGCACATTGTAACTGGTTTCTAGTGGGCAAATAGAATGATACTCTGTGAAAGAAAAGGAGCAGAAGTATAGGGAACAAAGCATGTTTATTGAGGGCTCAATAAACATGCGACACATGCTTCCTCCTACGAAGCAGTAGAGCGCTGATGGTAACTAGGCTGGCCAGGTGTAGGCGACCTGGTTATAGGTTGAAAGCGTTTCTGCTTCGTGCCCTCTTCGGCGGCGCTCGGCCTTGCCCGAGGTCTGGGCAGCTTGTGGTCTCTCAGCGCTTAGAAAAGAGGGGGCGGGGGGTGAGGGTGTCTGCAAGGTTGTGTAACCTTCAGGTGAGAAAATTCGCTTATAAGTTCCTGTTGCCGTAGTGTAGGCAGCCGAAAATTCATGTGTGGAATTCTTGCTACGTGTCTCGCGTCTGTAGTAGTGGAAGTAGGAACACTTAGCGATGAGTCGTAATCGTAGTTGATTAGTAGTAGGAGCAGCACGCGTCATAACATTCACATTGTTTGAGTTCAGGCACGGAATATTATACCGATATGCGGAATAGGTTGAGATTGTAGCCCTGTACTAAGTAAAGTAGCTTGTGGTTTGTTGAAATAGATTTGCAAATAAGATAAAGAATATCATTGCATTATGCCCGAAGTAAGAGAAAAACTTTCACAAACTTAAATTTGACATTGCCCAGTAAATTACAAAGCATTTTGTTATAAGTATTTTATACTTTTGCCCCCGATATCAACAAAAGTTTGTTCTTAATACTTCAAATTATTTGTATGGTTCTTAAAAAAATAAGTAGTGTCCAAACATATCAACTGTAGCACACCACAAACCTAAAATAATCGCAAGCAAATAAATCAAATAATTTAACATAAAATTATTATACATTCCACAAAAAATCATTATTTACTCTGTTCTTTTCTTTGTTGTGCTTCTGTTATGTATGCCGGTTCACTCTCATGCCTCTTAAAATGTAACTGTCACTTATTTCTGGCATGAGGTAATTTATATAAAATTTCCTAAGTTTTGGAAAAATTTTGGCCTCCTAAAAGTGATCTATTATTTCCCGTAATACTTCTAAGTCAAAATCATTGAAAAGAATAAGATCACAGAACTGTTTTCCAGAAGGAAATAGTTGAATTTGTATCTAGAACCAATATTTATTATTTTTGTTAAGAGCAAGGAAGCCATTTTCATAATGGATGCACAACTTGCCTGTTTTGGCTACTTCTGTAATTTTGGTCATAACAGATGGCAAGCATTTCACTTCTTCAAATTCATAATTTCTAATCATTCTGTCTGGAGAATCCTCTAAATACAAATAAATTGTCATACAAATAGATTGTTATACAAATAAATTACCTTCTTTTCATTAAGGTGTCTGTCCGTATGTCACAGCAGTTGTATACAAATTATGATTGCAAAGTTTGCTTTTCACCATGTTATAATAGGAAGTGGTCTCTCTCATATTGTTAACAACACTAAAACAAGATGCTGTCAAGCGGCGTTGGCGAGCTTCAGTCCTCAAAGGATTATTGTGTTGTCCAATAGTCTCTCTCTGCAGCCTGATGCACTCACCTCGTCTGAAACTTATTCTCGTACATTTTCTAAAATTTCATTAATTTCTTTTGCCCAGAACACTATCGGAAATGTGAAATACATAAATTATATATCTGCAATGCACGTAGTCATTGGTTTAATCAAAATGTAATTTTTTCATTATGATACAGGCTGGACAATGACTGGATACCATAATTAGTTTTGCAGTCAAAATAAATTAAAAAAAAAAAAAACTGTATTGCACATGCAAATTTTTGTAAACTAAATATTTATGAAGACGAAATCTCTCCCCCCCCCCCCCCCCCCCCCCCCCCCGATTCATTCTCTTGAGTCGGTAATTTTTTGTGGGGTTTCTTATGACCACGCTAGCTCATGTCAAGAGAAAGCAGAACCAGTGATGATTGGGAACCCACTACCAGGGGAACTCGTGACTTTATTAAATAATTGGCAGTCAAGTGATTTGGTCTTTTCATACTAATTAAAATCACGACGTTCTGCTGCTTTCAGCTAACCTTTACGTAACCAGGGGATGTAAATCTCAGTGTTGCACGAGTCCTTTGACTAAATCTATGCTTCCATAACAAAAAGATGCTAATAAGATAGTATGCATGGATTTGCATTTGTACATTTTCAAAAAAAAAAAATCATTTTGCAGTATTTATTTGAATTGCAAGTTCATTTAAATGATCCAAGTCTAGCAAAATAGAGTGCAGAGACTGCTCAGTTTAGGAGGCAGAACACAGTGTTCATGCTGGAATCACAGTAGCGTGACAGACGCGACAGAAATAAAAAGTTTTCCAGTCAGTCCTGATACAGACTTATGTGACTCGATCACAACGAAAATCGGCTGCGTGACATGATTTCCATATTTCTAATTTATTCGCATTGTGGGTGTGACAGGTCTGTACATCTGTCTGGCCCACCCTATTTTTGGTGCTTGTTTTGCTTGCTTTATTATTTACAGTATGTTATTAACTCATTTTAATGCCTAGATGTAATTACAGCCATATTTTCACACTTAAAGCACCAGCGGACAACGAAAGAATTTTTTGAAAGGGTTACAAAATAAGAAAATAATGGAAACATTAATGACCATTGTAAAAGAGGTTAGTATGTAGTAGCAAGGAACCCTTTATAAAAAAATATTAAGAAATATTGATCATGAGGCGATAAAATCTAGTGTTCATGTTAACATGAATTTTCGTTGTCACATTGCACCCTTCACATCGGTTCTGTCATGTTATTGTTATTCCAGTATCAGTCTGGCTCGCGTACCAGCCGAGCAGCAGAAACCTACAAACAGGCAAGAAACATTCGCTTGCAGGCGGTAACCCTTTCGGAAGGAGAGATAATAACACAAATATTTTACTTGCGTAAACCAAATTTCATCACAACAAATCAGAAGGTTGTATGTTCACATGATGAAAACCTTGTACTCACTTTTTCAACAGGTCTTGTATTATGAAGCGACAGATTAATGAAATTGATTAAGTATTAAATTATCTGTACTAAATTAAAAAAAAAATTAACAAAAAGTTGTATACAACAAAAATAGCTTAGCAAAGTAGTGTACAAAATTTTATCGAGATCGGCGAACAAAAATTTATCTACTGCTCCACTTAAAAGGTTACATTAACTATATTGCTTTAAAATATATATTTTTCCCCCCTTATTTTTACTAATGAAATTACTTAAACCATAACATACAAGAATGTTATGGATTTTCATAGCATTATATTTCCTTGATCAATCAATAAACATGTGACAAATTTAACATTTGTGTGTTTTTAATTTGCCTCCTCAAAAGCTGGTGTAATTTTGTGCTACACAAACCTGTCTGCGTGGTGCACAAAGTTGAAAGAAACAACAATTTTGAACATTTTACTTGCCTTTGTAGCCTGTGTAGCTGAAAGAAACAAAATGCAAGAACTTCAGTGCCATGAAGTTGATAGTTGGTTATAAAGTGTGATTTGTTTTCATTGTTGCCAATGTACAGTTGCAATAATCACATAAGAAGAATAAGAATTTGAGATTGGTTCTCATTGTCGCTATTCTACGATTGCAGTATAGACGTAGGAAGAATAAATAATGGTAATCTATACAACAAGAAAAACTGTTGTGGAATGTAAACAATACTGTAGATAGCACCATCGATTATCTGTGTTTGGCATTCACGTAGCGTTCTAAAACAAATGATGCGTGCAATATTTGGCAAATGTACTAATAATTTGTACGGTAAAATGTAAATAACACAAACATATCATTGAAAATCCACTGTATTTCATAGCTAAACAATTGTTTGGAATATATTTGGTTTTTGGACCATCCAAAAAAGACTGCTGTTATGGTAAAACTGAATAAATGGAATTGCAGCAACAAGGTTTCACTGTAACATGTTTTTTTTTAAATTAAATATAATTTAATAGGCAGTCGTCTTCTGAAAATAAATATATCAGATATGCGTATATTAACGTCATGTCTTAACATAAAGAGTAATCTTTTGAGGGTACTCTATTGCATAACCTGGTGAGAGCACTTCCGTGCGTCCTCTGTGAAATTGAGACACTCTCTCAAAATGTGCAAAATCAAAATCAGTTATAGCTATTGGAAGTAGTTTATTTGTGTCGTAGGTCCAGAAAATTTACAAATAATGATGTTACCAGAATAATTGTTACGGCATTATATATATAATGCTGTAACAATAATTATTATAATATTACATTGTCATATAACAATTAGTATATATAGACACACGCACACATTTCCATCGTGTAATAAAAGTGAAAGTAATTTTAATTGCTTGGTTGTTAGATAGGCCTTGATGTGTTATTGACAGCAATATCATTAGAGATGAAGCCAGAAACATCAGCAACAGTAGTGAGGCAATTATAATTACTCATGTGCTTTGCCTGAGTTGAATCCAGAAACTTCCAACTTGACAGGTACTGAAGTAATTGGTGTGGATAATATTAGCATTTAACAAGATGTTTGAAATGGATCTGTAATTTTGTTTACTAAGTTGGATTATATTGCATTTACCTTGATGTGGCATTCTTGCCTTGAGTTGTAACCAATGTTTGCTGGTATTATATAGTGAGTGAGAGAGAGAGTTATGTGGGAATGATACAGCTGACTGATGTTGAGATTCTGAACAGTGATACAGTGCAGTTGCAGGAGCACCCAGAGAAAATGCACCAGCAATGTAGTATTTCCCTAATGCGAAGATATATGTTTAGTGTGGGGAGAGGTGAGTAATGAAGTGTAGAGTTGGGAATGTATTTGTGTGTGTAGCAGAAGATGGGGTTCGGAGTGTCGGGAAGCACTGCGCCCATGCAGCAGGTGGGGTACAGCAGTGGGCCGGGGCCTGGCATGGGCCCACCTGTCAGCATGCACCACCACACGGGAGGGATGGGGCCCCCTCCACCTGCTAGCATGGGGCCCCCTGTCACCGCCGCTATGGGGGTCTCTCCGGCACCTCAGCTGCCAAACAGCCATGGCCAAGAGGAGCCCATGCCCCCACCTACCATGGCGGAACTGGGTGCTGATGATACCATCATCACCACCACTGCAGCCGGTGAGTACTTTTCTTATCCCCAGGGCTTCGCCCTTCACTCTTCCCTCTACGCAATGTGCATTTTATTGTAACATTTAGACCCAAAGTTGTGTCCAGAATGTCTGTATGAGCACCATCATTATGTCAATTCAATACGTCTTAATACCTCTGTCACAGCAACCTGCTATTAGGCTGTTAACCTGTACTTCTGTAGGTCGGCTTTACTGTAATTGAACTTCTGTAAAAAGAAAAAAGTTGGGAGCTACACTTCAGTAAGGTTTTACTCTTCATGATTTTACTAAGGCATAATTGAGAACTCTGCACAAAATGTCTTGGGGAATGTGATGTTGAATACAGTTGTGTTGAAATGACTAGTATTGTGGATACATGATGCTAATGGGATGTAACATTACTTAACAATCCTCTTTTATATTAACTGCATTGGGAACAGATGGGTCGCAAGCCATAACCATGTATAATTTTCTGTGGTCCCAACAAATTTATTACATTAGTTTACTCGTGACGTCTGTCATTGACGAGGACGTCATGGTAGGGCCAGTTTTAGGTGTGTCTGTTAGTGATGTGGCTGGCTCACAATATTGACATGTGACGCTTATGCAGCTAATCTTCTACGATTGTGACTTATCACTTAGAGTCCCTCTCCCAGCACTACAGACGTGGGAGAGACATTGCCTATCCTACAGGAAGCAGGTACTTAAGAAAGAATTCTCTTCATCTGGAGGATACGCAACCCGGCAGGCATGATGCCCCCCTTCCCCTCACTGAGAGCCTATAAGCTGCCCAGACCTAGGGTAAGGCCGAGCGCCACCGAAGTGGTGCGAAGTAGAAACGCTGACCAGAGTTTTCCTACGCCAGCCAGGGCAGAGGGACGTCACACCCTCCCTGCACCTTGCATCGGCAGCCTAGAAACTTCCACTATATAATTCCGAGTGCTGCCGGGTAAGATGAATGATCTGCCAGATTCTCTATCCCGTTCTCCCATATTGGAGAATAAAATGTCCCCCCCCCCCCCCCCCCTTCCCAGAGGTCGGAAGAAGTCCGGAAGAACAAATACGTCTTCAACTTCAAATAACCTTGAGCCAGCAGGAAGATCCCGACTTCCGACGCCTACTACGGGAACAGCCCCAGCGGTTTGCTGTACGGAATGACGTCATTTCGACGAGTAGCGGACAGCCCAATACGCAGTGGAAGATATATGCCGGCACCATCATGACCATCGCCGAGCTGGTCACCCGGGTACTAGGGAACCCAGCTGGATATTAAAACCAGTTACAATTGGGATGGGATAAGCCGTGATGTCCGGCAGTACGTCAGCAATTGCGTCGCGTGCTGCCACGGCAAAGCCTACCTGGTTCCTCCTCCCACTGCTAAACCACGGCGACATGTGGCCTGGATCCACATCACCGTAAATCTGATGGGCCCCTATCCACGTAGTACGAAAGGAAACTGCTACCTGCTCGTGATCCCAGATTAATTTTCAAGATAGGTAGATGCATTTTCTCTACCCAGCTAAAAAACCACCCTAATTGTGCGGAAAATAGAGACAGATATTTTCGACGATGGGGTTAACCGAAAGCCATACTGAAGACAATGGCACACGGTTTACGAGCCGTCAATGTCAAACAGCCTGGACTACCCCTACCTATCATTCCCAAGCCAACCCCACTGAACTCAAAAAGTCCATTCGTATCAGTGTGAGAAATTATCACAAGCATTGGGATAAGCACATCCCTACCATACTGTTTTCCCTTTGATGCCATACCAAGACTGTCAACACCAGTCTAAGCATTCTACTCCTGGGACAGACATTATGCCAACCAGGCGACTAGCAGTGGGAAAGCGAGCCCACTGATATGCCTCACCCTGAGGACATTCGGCTAGCAGCCCTGGCCCGCACCATGCACGCCCAGAAAGCCCAGGTTGCCTACATTTCTAAGAAATACCCCCAACTGAAAACGGGGTACAAGAGTATAACTTAGGGGAAGCAGTTCTTCTGCAAAGTCACCCTCAGCAAAGCCAGCAACCAATCCAAGGCTGGCCTTGCCTGCAAATGTGATTGACTGTACCGCATCGTAGGCAAGCAAGATGTTTACTGGGTCGAAGATATACGCAAACGGTTCCGGTAGGCCACCAGAGGACAGATAAATCCATACCCAGGTGACGTGTCGACACTTGGGGATGACGAAGCAGAAGGAGACACACCTAGCCAATCGGGTGATGATGATGATGAACTCCCACCCAAAAGGGTAGCACCCGATACAGAGTCAGGCCCCTCGACGTGACCTGAGCCGACACTCATCTTTATCAACAAGGCTCCTAGTCCTGTCATACCACGGAAACCAGGTGTAGAACACCGCCAAGGTGCATTCTCCATCAGATCAATGTCCTCGATGCCACGTAGCTATGCTGAGAAGATCGAAACTAAAACAAAATCCTGCTGCTCCGAATCATCCTGGCGAAGTCCACTTGACAGAAAACCCTGTCACACACCCCGCCGATCAAGCCGCTTTAGCGAGTAATCGGAAGCACCTTCGGTGAGAGGAGTAGAAATCACCCCAGCGCCTACTTCTTCGCCTAGTACAACTGCGCAGCCAGAAGTCAAGGCCATTCCAACTTCAACGATGTCGACATCTGGCTCTGACGAAGTACAAGATGCCACTAGACCACGGGAACTCAGACGAGAGTGTTCCGCCGAACCCCCTGCCATGCAGGAAGAACCGCCATCAGGACATCGAGCTCCGGCGAGAGTGCTCCACACCAACCATCTGCCCCACATGAAGATCCGCCAACCTGGACGTCGAGCTCGGACAATAGTGCTCCGTCCCAACCTCCAGTTACAAAGGAAACTCTGCTGCCCTGGGTGTCGAGCGGCAACAGACGTGCACCGTCCCCAGGTCCTGCGACGCAGGAATACCCACAGACCCGGACGTCGAGCCGCCACAATGGAAATGTTCTGCCCCACCATCTTGCTACGTGCGATGCAACTTTCATCGAGAACATCGATGCCACCCGGTACACCTCAACAGGCACATCACCTGCAATAGAGTTTGAAGTGAATCTCCTTCCACTGCCTCGCCCCAGGACCTGGCCAGAGACCGTTGGTGCCGCCCACGACCTGGTACCACGACGAGATGTGCTGCCCGCAATTGGGGTCGAGTTCTTTCTCCCTTGCACTGCCCCGTCAGAGAAACATCCTGCCCTACGGGTAGGAAACCGTGCAGTCGGGTGGAGAGCTTGTCACTCCTCTGCACTGCCTTAACATACCTTGAACGAGTGCCCTCCCAATTTGTTGCGGCAGACGTCACGTTGTCCCTGGATGCTCCACGACGCCTGATGCGCCTATATGCCTGACTAGTACCGGCAATCGCCATGGAGACTCACAACTAGGTACATGTGGCTGTACCCTCTGCACGCTGCCCTTCGTTTGAGGGGCTAAAGGTGAGACCGAAGATCATCAGTAAGTGCGCAAATATTAAAGACAGTGCAGTAGCCGTAAACCGCTACTATGTGCACGTGACAAAAGGACTTGTTATAGACCGATCTCGTGCACCACATTAAATTTAGCCGCAACCCAAAGACAGTAACATAAGCAGAACAATCACATTTAGGTTAAATTAAATTCAAAAGTATCCAGTACAATTTTGCTTATAAAGAACCAACAATGTAAATGCACCTGTAATGAGTCACTCGATTATGTGCTAATTAATTTTTATCACGGCCATAAAAAGCTGTATGTAAATAACTTATTATAGACATATTACACCTCATGGTTCAAGTGTTTGTGGCTGACATGTCCACTTAAGTAGGTGGCATTACGAATGGATGCTCATCATAGTGACAGTATTGGCTACAATAAGTGAACTACGTAAAGACGCTCACCACAGTGCCAGTGATCAAGTTGAAGACAGAGACTTCTACTTAACAAAGATATTTTAACTTTTTATATATTTTTAATATTCGTCACTTAAATGTGACTTGATTTGTAGGTAAACCTATAAATGTCACCATATGTTTTGGAAGTGTTTATGTGAAGATCGCTTATATGACAAATGCCGTTGTGTAAGAATGTTTTCAGCACTTACAAAAGTGAACATTCCAACGAAGATACACAGTGTACATACTAGCTGTTTGACCTAAGATATAAGATGGACACCGCAAGGGAAGCTAGGTTAATTTTTTTATGGTCTCCGGCATTAAATCTGATTTGATGTTTAGGTACACAATTAAATATTTTCATACTTTTTGAAAGTGTATATGTGAAGATTGCCTACAAGAAAGAATGCAGTTTTGTAGGAGGGAATTTTTATATGTATCCTTATATTTGTATTACTTTTGTTTGCAATATCTTATGCTCCTACTAAGTATAACCACCAAAGACTTGATTGAGCCGTAAAGCTCCCCAAATCTGGTGCAAGATATTTTTAACTTCCAATTTTGAGTGTTTGTCTACTGTATTAAGTGATCAACGTGCGCACAATTTGCCACGATAGCATGTAGTGTACTCGCTTTGTATTCGTTAGCCAGTCAACCCAGGTGTTGAAGGGCCTGTGTTTGTCCACCTCGCCATTTGTCACACATAGACACAAAGATTCCCTGAAAAGATTTTCCTTTCTTAACTCACTGCAGCAAGCTCCAGGATAGTAGTGGCATTTTCCCTGCCTTCCGCGAGTAAGGCTTGTTATATTCTAATTATTCTTACTTTAATCCCCTTGTTTTGACGTGCCATTGTTTTATATAAATTTTCTTACAGGTTTTATATGTACGATTCCATTGTAATATTCACTAGCGCTATGCTGGTTTTTTGTCGGTGGCACGCATATGAAATGTAGGCCGGTGGAACACCCGACACACGCGTCTTCCCAACCCCGTAATCTTTGCAACAAGCCCAATCACCAGGGCGAGGGGCAGAGAAAAACGCCCCCCGAAAGCGAGAGTGAGAGTAAGAGAATCACGGTCGCCAGCCAGCTGCAACCTTCCCACATGTTTCGTTTCACCGGCCGAATGACCAGAGAGCACAAAACGCGTGCCGCTACAGCAGTCAAGCCACCCAAACTTAAGGGTCCCGCCTACCTGTTTGCAAATAAAATTTTTGTGTGCTGTCTACCTCATTACATCTACCAATGCCTACCCAGACTTTTTAGACATTCCAGAGAGGGGGCCACCGCCTTTTTCCACCACCTTTTCTACAATGAGTCTTCATCGCAATGGATAGACGGCGAACTGACTCGTGCCGCTTATACAACTAAACTAACACGATTACGACTTGTCACCAAAAGCACCTTTTCCACCACTACAGACATGAGTGACACGTTGCCTACCCTACAGGAAGCAGGAACTTATTAGTGAATTCTCTTCACCTGGAGGATATGCAACCCGGCAGTCACGCTGCTCCTCTTCCGTTCGCTGAGAGCCTACAAGCAGCCCATACCTTGGACAAGGCCGAGCGCCACAGACGAGGCATGAAGCAGAAACGCTGAGCAGAGTTTTCCCATGCCCTCCTTGCACCTCGCATCTGCAGCCTAGAAGCTTCCACTATATTAGTCGAGCCGCTGCCGGCCTCTGAAATTATTCTTGCGCATTCTCTCTAGCGACAACCACTACTGGCTCAGTGCTGCAACCTCTGGAGATCTTGGAAATTTCAAGTATGCCCTCGCAGCTTCTTACTACGTCTCGATGACCAACGAACACGAACATACGCATTCAACTTCACTTTGTCTCCTCTAGACACCTTTTACTTAGCAGTTTAAATTAAAGTAAATTTTATTTGTCTTGAACCAGTAATCCTCTTTTTAACTTAGAACCAGGTTGCTTTTATCTGGATTCACAGGTACCTTCACCCCTCCACGGTTTGATAGGAGGTAGCATGGGTCACGTGTTTATTGAACATTCAATAAACACTCATTGTTCTCTACCTTTCTGTTTTTCATTTCCAGGGTATTTGTTTGTATTAACGGTTGGAGACAGAATACGCAGTGCACTGCCGACAGGAACCGGGAAATTTATTTAAACCGAGTTAGCCTGACTGTGGAACCCTTTCAGGTATCTGCACGTCAGAAGACATACATATTAGACTGCTACTTGTTTCTTCCCAGTCACTCATTAGCACTAAGTCAGTGCTCATGGGGGAGAAACAGTGACACCACAACCACTAGAAACACCTTCACATCAGGAGGGGCAACAGACTCTGGTTATTTCTCACCACTCACACTGAGTGCGCGGTGACCGTAGCCTGAAGTTTTGCCGTTCAAACTAGTGAGAACGCACAACCAGTAGAGACTTGGCGGCCGCCACGGCTCCATGTCTCTGATCATACTGTGGGGGATCAGTGGGGACTGTTATTGAGCTCGTGCCAGTCAGTGACTATTGGGTTACACTGTCAAACCTTCGTAAGTGCATCACGTGGGCTGTCGAACTGTTTGCACTATGCCTCACAAGAAGAGAAGTGGTAGAAAATGTAGGGAACAATTCCTGTCTCACTCTGCTCTCAAACCGTGGATCTCACTACCACGTCCTGCGCAGGAGAGACAGGTGGAATGGGACAGCGCCACCGAACTTAGACGTCGGGCAGTCGCGCCTGCTCCGGTTCTGATAATTGACTTCCCACCTTGTATCCACATACATCCTATGTGTCACCCTGTGATGAAAGATTTTATGATGGGAACGGAAGTGCGACTAGGCTGGGAGAACCTCAACTTTTGTACCAAGGAAGCACACCTGTGGAATCTCCAGTCCAGCCTAGACAGAAAACGCCGCGTCTAGATGAAACCTACCCCAACTACAACGCCCAAGAAGAAGGAGTGAGTAAGTACTAACCAATACCTTTCGCCTCACATTGACTATCTAATTCAAACTACCCTGTTTTTGGACTAGCGGACAAAACCTGCTACCAACGTGCTAAGTCAGTCTAATCGGGCACGCGTCAAGATTCAGTTATATTTTGTTCACTGTAATCCGGCCTGTACACACCCTGGGGCACGTTGTGTGGCAGCTTGGTACAACATCTCGAGTTTGCCAAATTATCTCGTGTATTACCAGCCTGCACACCACAACTGGTTTACCTTTGTGGCCGTCACCCAGGATCGATTGTTGCTGCTATTCAGAAGGGGTTGGGTCCTGCTGGAGTTCGTGCCCAGGTTTGGCTGACGGTTGTGCTGCGGCAGGTGATGTAAGTAGAAGCCGAAGGAGGACTGCTGGCTTGGCTGAGGTGGTTTGCGATACCCAGTGGTTTTGTTGTGTCCTTGGCGGAGTGCGACTACAACGGGATGTGGTTCCCCGGCGGTTTTTAATGGTAGCTGAAATAGGATGGGGAGGGAGCTGGGATGTTTGGCCTCTCCAATGGTCGGTTTGCTTGAGCTTTGTTCCCGGGGCCAGAGCTTCTTCAGCTGTATATGAGTGTTAGGTCAGGACACACAGGCAACAATAGTGGCAGGAATCAGCATAGTATTCAACGCTATGTACCCCACATACCAGAGTCAGTTTTTCATTTGGTCGCCTCTACTTGATTTATAGTGCTTCAGTTTCTCAGCAATAGCTCCGCCAGACATAGGAGTTAGTACATTATCGCATGTGTTTCCCATCAAATGGAAATAAACTTGTACTATCTCAATCCTTGGGTACCTCATTCCTTATATACTTAGCATCTTGCTCCCAGTTGACTTTCCATGGGAAGGGAACGCAGGTGATCCTGGGAAAGGTATTCATACGAGCAAAAACACTCTATTTTACCCACAAGCACCTAGAACTACTACCCTTTATATCAAGTAGATATATCAGGGTACCAACACAGTTATACTGACCCTGCGCCAGCTTGTTGACTCTGTGTTCGCCAATCTTTCCACTCTGCATCTGTGCCAGGAAAGGTGGGCGTCCCCTGCATTGGGAAGACTTAATCAAGGCAACACCCACATGTGTGGCCCGAGACGATGCGGCCTGACTTTCAGTACTTACCACGCGTTCGTGCCAGGTACTGTAATAGGATATCCTCTCAATCTACGGCCCTCACTTTGTCCTACATGTGAATTGCTATACAAGGAGCCTGCCTTCTTTTTTTCTGTCGGAGAAGGTGTTTGTGCATCCCGATGACCTATTCCAAAAGGCAGGGATTCAAGGAAATTGAGAAGCTGACCGTACTTGTGACGCCTGCACAAGTTATCCCCCGCACTTGTAGCCTCCACTGCTAAGCTCAACCCTAGGGAGCAGGCCCAGGCATTAATGCAGCTACAGAACCTTGAGATGCCAGAGGTAACGATTTTCTTGTTTGCTGACCCTGTATGCACTGGCCTGTCAGAGTACCCGTGGTGGGTAGAAGGCCACCTGAGCAAGCCTAATCGACCACCCTCGTTGACCATTTCCCACTTTGTCCCATTGATCGTTCGCCCAGCTCCTCAGCCAGTACCTTCACCAAGGCATGCAGTAAGTGTATCCGATCCAACGCCAACTATTGTTGTACACACACGTATCACACTCAGTCGCCCAGGTATCCCCTTCAAGGCAGTGCCCCCGAAACACCACAAGCTAGTACTAGCTTAACTTGACTTTGTGCCGTGCCGGCAAGCAACCAGGCCGATCCTAACGGACGAGCACCAGTGCCTCATCATGACTAGTCCACTCCAGGATATACGAGTGCCCTGTCTAGCACCTAGACAAAATGGACCACACTTCTGTGACATATAAATACTTACTTCCGAGTACGTCACGCGTCAACATCTTACCTTACAAAATTTTATTTTCAGTATGCTAAGAACTGTATATTATCTGTAAATAAACGTTAGTTAAAATAATAAAAACTATAAAAATTGGAATTTTAGAAAAAAGTTTTACTGTAAATAATACATTATATAACATTTCACATAAATTCATTTAGATAAGGAAAATAACATCTCAAAATTACATATATATAATATTGTAATTCGACCCCAAATTTTGAGACCCTCTGGAAATGAAAATAATTAGACACATATTGCAAGTCAAATTTTCAATGTCCCATGCACACACTCAATCAGGTGAGAGCATGCAGAGAAGTTATCAATGGGCAGTGTGGTCACAGCAGCTGGTGGAGGAGGGGTGGCATCTAGAGGATACCCCTCCACCCTGTTGCATGTTGCCGAAACCTTGCGCAAGGCAAATTTCTCTCTTTTAAAGTAATTAATTGTATTTTACTTCAAAGCAAACTTGTAATTTGGAGACAAATGAATAAATAAGGCATTTTGATTTCTTCACTGTCTGTATAATCAGTCACAGCCATGTCCTCTGATTTTCCGTGTTGAGAATTACACTGAACTCGGCTCGGTGCTTACCTACTCATTACTAGATGGTAAAAGGTGTTGAATAGGCCCTTTCATTTTATCAGTTTATTCAAAAGACGCATGTCTATTGAAATAAATCAATATAAATCCTCCGATTTCCCTGCAATAAGTTAGGTATTGATAATGTACTTTACACTTACAATACAAGTCGCTCAATGTTTAAACAATTTTTGGCGACAAAGAGAGGTCAAGTATATGCTTCTGTGGATTTGACTTTATTCGGTAAGCTACTACCCCTTGAGTTAAATAAATATTACGTTTTAAAACCATGTTAGTTTTATGCTAGATACAATGAAACACCAATCTTCCTGGAAAAATGGTCTTTAATCACAAAAGAAAACATCTTTGCAAATAATAATTCCTCGTTAAAATGTTTTGCTTAACATTTTCAGGGAAAACCGTTTTCTTTCAAATACAGGTGATGATAGGTACAACTATTTTGGGCAATGGATAATCTTGATAAAATTTCTACATTCGCCAGGCACTCATTTGTTCTGTGGTCAGCGTGTGAAGGCAAGTACGTCTAACTGAGAGACTTGCTTTTTCTATTACTAGACAACCGCTTTCTCTCTCGAATGCATGTAATTGGAGGAAGGAAGATGCACAGCTGAGAGAGATTGAAAGAGGGATGGAGAGAGAGAGAGTGCACGCGCGCGCGCGCTAGGTCGCCAGTTAACCACTTCCCCTCATGTAGGCGTGTAAGGGAGGTAGCAAGCCAGACTCTCACCATACTCTCAACACGCCGCAGATGTGGCAGATGTTTTGGTAAGACAGACAACGCACCTTAGAGCTGTAATAAACGGCGGCGCATGATAGGAATTTCACCAGGACCACAAAAAAAAATTGTTAGTCACTGCTATATATCAGTACATGAGATAACGATTTGTCAAAAGAGTCTACTGTATTGTGCACATGGTTTGTACTTTGTGTACGTACGTCTAAAGGGTTGTGGTGGAAAGATTGATGTAGTTAAATAAATTGCTCTATATATACATGTGTGTGTATATATAATATTTGTACAGACACAAACACATGCCTGAACTCGCACTTCAAAGTCATGTTGACTATGAGGGTTTGTTGAGTCCTACACTGTACCTCTGCACATGATCAAAACAGACACACCACCAGAACCCCCCCCCCCCCTCTCTCTCTCTCTCTTCCCCTTAACACCATACCCCAACCATCCTTATACTCTATTTCCTTCGCCCTTGGAACTGAGAATGCACCGCCTCTACCTTTTGGACCTAGTGGAAGAAAATTTAGTTTGCTTACTGCTGTTTACAGGTTGTTGATAAAGGGTTATTTTCCCCACAGTTGCAGGCACGACGACGAATGTGACTCCATCCGCCCCAGGCAGTGTCACATCTGTTGTGACGACGGGTCCAGATGGCACGCCAATCGACGAAGGGTCCCAGCAGTCAACGTTATCTAATGCGTCTGCAGGTAAGGTCGTGGTGCTGCCATATTTATTTCTTTATGAGGGAACTGGTTGTTGTGATAACGAACGTCCATGTAGACAATTCAGTTCTTGAAAAATTCTGTATCTTCTTAATGTGTCAGGATTAGTTCTAATTTTTTTGGTTTTACTTTAAAAAATAAATAAAAGCGAGTATATATATGATTTGTTTTTTGCACTTACTTTTGTTTAGGTTAAGGTTACAGGTAGGCTGCTCGGCTACGAAAAATATATAAAAAAAGGACTAAGATGGGGGCAACACATTTTTCACAAGGTTGTGATATCGCTTTGTTTCACCAGCTTCATCAGACGGCGATTTGTAGGACCTTAACTTTTGTTTAAAGTGAAGTTTGTTAAATTCTTTATATTCAGTAAGTATTGGATTGTATTTTGTCATTAGTATCTTGTTCATTTGTGAAAATGTTTATTGTTATGGCACTTCTTCGACTTGCTTTGATGATTTCAGTACTTTATCAAAATGAACTACAGTAAAACCCTCTAAAGAAAATTCAGTAAAAACTAAACAAAATTTGCTTCTGAATCAGGAAAACCTATTAAAGTGGTGTGCCAAAAATAAATGTTATATTCTTTAAATATATTCTTAAGTACTGATGCGTGCCTGTTAAGTCTCACACGTATGTTAAGGATTTTTCCGCTGCACCAAAAGTGGGGTTGTGTACACTGGTTCTACGGTACGATGTGACGGGTGTTGGCTATTGTTCCCTTATTCCGTTGTTTTGGGTGTTGCGGTTGAAGAGGGTTTCAGCCAATGGCTGCGAGCTTGGTCCACTCCAAAATGGTGATTCGAGTCGTTGGCTTCACTGCTCCAGAAGTTGGGGTTTGCCCAGCCGTATCGGGCCTCTGTACAGTTTAGCAAGCCTCTTACCACCGGCTGGCACGAAGGGTGAATACGAATGCATGGTGGGAAGAAGATTACGGTTTCCAAAGTAGGCGCTACTGCTTGTTGTCTAAGTTGGGCCGCACGGTCCTGTTCTGCCTGCCTGTCCTGCGTAGGATGAGGTAATACTTTCCATGGTTTGATAGCAGTGTGAGCCAGGTATTGCTCTCTGCGCCTCTTGCCACTCCTCACCTTGTAAGGCATAGTGTACACCGGTCTGACAGTCTACGCAATACACATACAGGAACGGTAATTAAAGTGTAGTTCAATAATGACTTGCCGGCACGAGCTCAATAGGAGTCCCCACTGATCCCCCATGCATGCAGGCTGATCAGGGACGAGGAGCCGTCCGTGTGGGCCACCAAGCCTCTATTGGTTGTGCGTTCGCACCGGGCTGGGCGGCAACCCCCGGGCTAAGGTCACTTCAGCACTAATTTAGTGCTCAAAGTGAGAGAGAGCCTGAGTTTGTAGCCCTCCCTGCACGAAGGTGTTTCTAGTGGTTGGGGCGTTGCTGTTTCTCCACGCCAGCACTGAATTAATGCTCGGGGTTTGGGAATAAACGGGTAGCCGCCACGCAGTACCCTGTAAATAAAAAGCAGACGAGTAGTGAACAATGGGTGTTTATTGAATACTCAATAAACACATGACCTTGTGCTACCTCCTATCAGACCGTGGAGAGCTGAAGGTAACTGCGGTTCCAGATGTAGGCATTCTGGTTCTAGTAAAAATAGGGAGTAACTGTTTCTAGACTATTGCAACAGTATTTAAAGTTAAACCGGCTAAGAAAAGGGTGTCTGGAGGAGACAAAGTGAAGTAAAGTATATCTGTATATGTTCGATGGATATCGACGCATGGTGAGTAGCCACTGGGGGCGTACTCGAAGCTTCCGAAGTTCCCGGCACTGAGTCAGTGCCTAGGATGTTATGAGAGAGTTTGCAAAGAATGAACTGCCAGAGACCGGCAGCGTCCAGTCTTATATAGGTGAAGCTTGTAGGCTGCCGGCGCTAGCTGAGGGGAGGGTGAGCATCCTTGCTGGTCAGCGTTTCTGCTTCGTGGCAGGCGGCTTGTTGGCTCTCACGGCGTGTAGTCACGATGGCCGGGGGGGGGGGGGGGTGCTAGTTTCTGCCAGGTTGCGTAACCTTCAGGTGCTGAGAATCTGCTCATAGGTTACTGTTGTCTGGTAGTGTAGGCAGCTGAGGATTCATTTGGAAAATTCTTTTTCTCCTTCTGTAGTAGTGGAAGTAGGAACAATTGGCGATGAGTCATAATTGTTGTTATTTAGTGTGTTGAGCAGCGGCGCATGCCAGTAATGTATATGATAAATTTAGTTCATGTATTGTAGTCTTTAATGTTAATTTTTTCACAAAAAAATTATTTTTGGTTCTTTGTTTGTTACATTTTTCACAATGATTAGAACAGGACTGCCACTGATATTGAAATTTAAATCCTACACAACACACTCAAAAATCCTGGATAATCCTGAAAAATGCATTGTCAATATCCTGAAAAATCCTGATTATGCAAATAAAAATATGTTCATATTTAACAAATTAAAAATTACAATTGCACCAAAAATCTACTAATTTTTATTGCATAAAAGACAAATATTGTTTGAAATGAAAATTAATTTTTGAAATTTAAATTCACATAATGTTACCACTCACTCAATCAGATATAACAAGAAAAACTACACTTAAAGTGAATATTGTCAAGAAAAACTGCATTCAAAACAAATAGGCCTAAGACATTTCTAACAGGAAATGGCATTTTCAAGTTAAATGCTGATAAAAAAAATACAGTTGAAGCTAAAATTTCAGCAATATTGTTCTTGAGTAAAAATATTTGATGTGCAAGACTAGGTGATTAAAATGAAATGGTTTCTAGAAAAGTTGGTTCCTATGTCATTGGGCTATTTAATAAAAAGATCAATTTTTAAATTACTTGCTTTCTTCCACATTTGAAGAGTAGGCGACATGCAAAGATGCTAATGTTTGTAAACAGTATAAACACGTGTGATCGTAAGTGAAAAAGTAGATGTGGCAGCCGTGAAAATGTTCCGCATACCTGGCAACAGTGTCAGACATTCTTTGCTCTGTGTCAGTAGAGTAGCTACCGCCATGGCGCCAGCTGGTCAACTGCTCTGTTATATGCTCGTTGCCGCTCTGCATTCCATGTCCCCGTCCCGTTAACATTGCAGTGGAGTTTAAAATTAACCTCATTTTTTACCAAATGCGTGCTCGTTTAGCAAACAGTTATCATATGTAAGATTTTTTCTAAGTCGCAACTCACAACGTTAAGTGTAAAAAACGAAATGCTATACATCTTGCTACATAGTTGAGATTATTATTTGCGTGTGAAGAAATGAAAGTAAATTGGAAACTGGTTCAACCTTAGCTCGTGAACACTTTCACAGTTTATTTTTAAAGAACAAGGTGTGTGCATGTCTTTTGTTGTGCAGTGTTTTTGTTCTCGCTTGTTACCAGTACCACTATGTGTAGTTTAATAAACACACGGATAATTGCTGTCCCAAATGACTAGGGTGTTATTTAATTAAAATTGCTGTGGTAGGCAATTTTAATGCCAAAACCAGATTAAAAGGAAAATATCTTCTCTTTTAATTTGTTATTCACTTGCGCTACGGCATGCGAGGTTGCAATGCTGCGGCGCTTACCCGCTTTGTCTGTAGGTGGCCATGTTGTGTTTGCATTTTACCGTGATCGTCTGCCTGTGGACTGTTTGGCAACATTTGCCTATTTCTTAAATTGACTCGTGTGGGTAATCACTTTTATTAAACAACAGCCTTTTGCAATATGCTACAATTCCGTAAATATAAGTAACACAGGTAACAAATATCCCTTCCGCCAATAAATCTCGTTAACCAGTTTTTTTTTGTGCACAAGTTAATATCCATGAAATTTCTTTAAATTCCATATATCCGTTTAATGGTATAAAAATCTGTAAATACAGACAAAAGCCACATAATCGGCAGCGCTGGATTAGAGGTTTATTTTTGTAGGTCCCACCGATTATTCGTGATGGATTGTCGAACATGAGGGATTCCTCTAAAGATATAGCTGTAATTGGCCATGTACTGCATAGCCTCACTATGTGTTGGAAAAAGGCTTGCCTTCTTCTGCATCCGAGTCATCCTCTTTGTCACCTTCATTTGCACACAGCATTTCTGAATACAGTCTATAAACATTTTGTTCTGCACAAGGTCACAGGATATCATCTGCACCGACCAACTTGTTAAACATGGTGCTGATGGATCATTTGTCCTAAAGGCGGGACCATGTCTATCACTCGCCGCTTCACAAATCATCAGTTCCTCTGTTATTGCTGCACTTCCAAATTGTCTTATCAAATCAATTAGCAATTGTTTCCTTTGTCACCAAATGCAATGCCATTGCTAGCATTGACGTAACATTCAGCTTTACTCACTAGCGTCAAGACTTCTGCAGGATCTTTGTTTGAAATCACCTACTTGGTCCATCGGCTCTAGATTATAGGTGGTGTTTGCAGGAAGAAATTACCCCTGCATGGTTTTCAGTTTACTGCTATTATTCTATCCAGGCAAACGAGAAATTCTTCAAAAATATCCCCAGTCATCCATGCAGCTTTTTTATTGCTGTGTGTACGTGGTACAGACTTGACTTCTAAAACATTGGGGCTGCTTTGGTTTGCCAACAACGAGTTGTAGCTTTTCTGTGCCGTCCATGTATGCACCCAATGGAATAGTTATTCTATCTTTGTTTATCTTTGTGCCCTTGAAAGTCTCACCTTTAAAAGTGTATTTATTGTCAGAAAGCATATTGTAGAACAATCCACACAGTACTCAACCAAATTGTAAAAACCGTTAAAAAATATGGGCTACTAAATGATTTACAAATGCTTACTGTTCACAATTTTATGTGCATGATACAAAATAAGTGAGGTCACATGGATCTAGACTGTAGTTGGTCCATGGTCATTTTGTGGTGTTTTGTGTGTCCTATTTGATGCCAGAAATGTGTTTGCTCTTGCTGGTAATGTGACCCACTGCACAGGAAGATGTAGCAACACTAAGCTTGTGGGCCACTGCCAGTGTGTCTTTGATCATCTATATCGGAACTGACGTAGGGGTTCCACCTGTGTGAAGGTATTGAGCACTAAGGGTGACCTAGGTACATACAATAGTATGCCTCATTGTTTCTATGTGCAAAAGGCAATGAACTGGCATGTAGTCGTTCTCTTGTAGACTTGCCTCTTTAAACTTTCAGTGCTTAACCTTTAAATTTATTACAAGTAAAAATTGACAACTGTATATTAGGAAAAGCATATTGCAGAAATTTTGTGTGTAAAAATGAATGTGAAATTTGTATTAGCGTTAGTCCTTTCTCACTTTAAGAAACACACATATTAGAAACTGGAAAGAAGAAGAAGACGAAGGGGATAAAACCGAACTACTTCTGAGACATGAAAAATTTCTCAATGTTATTTTCAAAGCAAACACAGCTCGAAAATATTCAATGTTTTTTAAATGGCAGCTACAAGATTGTGAAACTCTGTAAGCTGTTTGGGCACCTAGGTAGATGGTGTTTTTCAGTTTTATAATCCTGCAGTGGTGTATAATTTGTGTACAGTTCTTGAATTTGTCATATGTATTTTAAAATTGATGTGAGTGTTATTTTCTGGGTAAATGATGTGTTAACATTAAGAGCAGCTGGCATCCAATTTTTTTGTGTGTATGTGCACCACCTGTAATACTTAAAAATGGTAATATGTAGCGGGGAAAAGATTGAGTGGCTTGAGACTGTATATGTGCGAGTGTGGTTGTGTGTTGTGTTGCAGCATCAACAGAGGACCCAAGCTGCACGCCCAAGTCGCGAAAGGATGGGGTGGTCGGTGGCTACCACAGTCACCCCACGACGCCGCAGAGCACGGTGGCATCTCCTGGGGCCGCAAGCATGACCTCCATGCACGAGGACTACGGAGAGGTTAACAGTCCCAGCTGGCCGCGAACCCCCGCCAGCCCAGTAAGCTAGTTAACCTTATGATCCTTCCATCACATCTCTTTGTTGTGTGTTCTGTTTTGTGTGTGCCTGCCTGCTGCAGGGTGGAATTGCACCAAGTTGTTGTTTATTTACAGGTATTTAACAGCCATGTGCACCAAGACCCATACAGAGCCAAGGTTATCATCATGCTCAGTTATTATATATATATAATGCAGTTTATCTCTCTTCTTGCTGTTGTGCTTCCGATACTAACATGGCTGTGCATTAACCAACCGTTCCTCTGTTAGTGTCGGTGTGTGTCTCCTTACAACAGTCACTATTGTCCCAGCATGCTTTGCAGCTGTGTCCCATTTCCTATTTTCCTGCCTCTCCGACCCAGTCTGCCTGCATTTGCTGCACGGTCGTGGATGAAACATACACCTTGCAGCAGCAGTATGCTAGGCTCTGTTTGCGGCATGTTTCTTTTTGTTTATTGAACTTGCTGTGCAAATGGTGTACTCATTTTCTTAGTTTTGTTTTTTTATCATTTTATTTTCTTATTTTCAAATGCAAATATTTCAAACACAGCATAAATTCAGGACTTAATAAACGTTTAATTTACAAGGTTTTAACCTGCAAACTGAATGAAGTGTGTTTTACTTCTATTATCTGTTGTGGAAAATAGATTTCAGGTAAAACAGCAAACAGCCCAAAAAAAATTTCTTTAGAAAATTCAGTGGATTCCTTATCTATCGTTTTTCAGGGGACTGTCGAAATATTTCCATCAGGGATTTCAGTAGATGCAGGTTCTGATAACGTTCATCAATAAAATACAACTTCTGACCTTATTAGACTTAATGTTGAGTATGATGGGAGCTGTAAGTCTTGACTATCTGTGAATAAAGTTTAACAAATAAACACAATGGGATAAAAGGACAGGAATTCAAGTAGTCACAGTCTCGTACTTGTTGACAGGCACACCCACAAATTACTACATTTTTCACACGGGTTTGCAATTGCTATGTTTCGCAGGCTATGCCAACTTCATCAGGCGGTGAGTTGTAGGACACTGCAATGTTGTGGAAGGATGCTGTTTGTAGTAAACCTAGCATCTAGGTGTTGTACGACACTGCAATATGGTGGAAGGATACTGTTGGTACTATATCTAGGACCAGGTGGCAAACTGGGGTGGTGATAGTACTGGTGACTAGGGATGTGCGAATATTCAAAAATTTGAAAAGCTGTGAATATTAATGTACAAATTACATATTCAAATTCAAACTTTCTATACCTAATGCGAAATTCTAAATCATTTACATATCCTGTGTCAGCTGGTTATTTGCTTGACTTTTTATGCCTATTCATTTGAAGACGTTCATTTAATATTTGATTCTATATTTATTAGAGTTGGACTGTTATTGATGATAACTAAACTATGTTGTTTTGCATTATAAAAACCAGAATTTAAGGATGGGTCAATTCAGTTCTTTGATTCCTCTATAGCGTCGTCGATTCTTCCATCAAAATGAATGTGGTACCTCATTAATACAAACCTGAAGTGACCAAAATCTGGCGACTTTGTGATAAGGAGGTTTATAATGAGGTTTGTTTGTATGAAACTGCAGACTTTTGATTATGGTATTTACTTGAAAGGAAGAGAAGGTTTTTTGACAAAAGGAAGAGAACAAATAAGGGTGCTGGGAAGCAAAATGGCTCAAGTCACTATTATGTAACACCCACAAAAGTTTTACAGTGTAAGAAAGATGCTGCTAGAGGCTGATCATGGTAAAGTGAGCACTTCTGACGCCCTAGTTATCGACGTACGCGGAACTAGATAAGACTATGCTGGAGTAGTTTAACCACAAAACGTGTTGTGGGAACATCAGTGTCTGGCATAGTGTGTGCCAAGTGTGCCAAACAACCCAATATTTTTTTGAACTGGGAATGGAAGGCGAAACTTTTTCCTACATTTAACACAGTTTTCCACACGCTGACACACTGAAACAGCAGGCTGTATGCTGCACGCACTGGACAGTGTAGGAGGTGTGTGTGTGTGTGTGACGGGCGACATGCAGTTCGCTTTGCACATATTTGTTTGCAAGAGAGGTGGTCTTGTTGTCTAGCAACCGAGTGATGTCAGATTCTGGATTTTTTTTTTTCTCGAAAATAGGAACTCATACCGCATAGCCAGTATATATGCATTATAATCAAATTGTCTACATCATAACTATAATGAATACGTAGAGCTATACCCTGTAGGAGATTAATTATAGCCCTGTAAATGACTTCGAAGCATGAATTTTGAGGCGCGCCTCAAATTTCCGATTTTTTTTTTTTTTTTCGAAAATAGGAAGACATAACATACATCATAATTATAATGATTATATAGTGCTATACCCCATAGGGGGTTGATGCGACGACTTGCTGTTGTTGCTCGTGCCTAGGTCGTTGGGGCTGGGCAGCTGTCGGTCGGTCGCTACAAGATTATTCTGACGGACGGCGGCCAGACAACCGGGCTTCCGCTGTATTATGTCAAGGATAGGCTAGGTTTCACACTGACACACCCAGTATTCAGTTACGACCATACAAAACTTAGTGTTGGAAAAACTGTATTTTTCTGTTAGTATGCGGATTATCCGCGATTTTGTGTTATCCGCTACAATCGCTCCCTCCGTTACCGTGGGTAATCAATAGTCGACTGTAATAGCATTTCTTCTTGAAGGGTTTCTCATAAATTCTTACAAAATTACTTTAAACCCGAATAATTTTCCAGCACTTCAAGGGGTATTCTTGAAGTCTGGTTTAAATATTTTTCCCTAAAAAATATATTTATAGGAACGGATCGTCTTAGACTCAGGGTTATGTTCCTTTCTGGTAAATATGGCAAGTCTTCAATGAAATCAACCCTTCCATTACATAAAGAAACAAAACATATTCCCGAAAAGGTTTTTATTTTTACACATTTTCTGATGTCATTACATATACTAATGTTTTTGTTTGGAAGAAATTTTGTACTTTGGTTTAAACTGTTTTTCCACTATAGAAGCAGTTGACAATGGAATGATCAATTCCGGAAAAACAGCACAGAAATGCAAGAATAATTACTTCATATAGACTTGCAATTCAAGTTTGCATAACACGTAAATGTTTTCTATGCATACAAACAGGACGTTTTCACAGGTTAACTTCAACAGATATTTTCGTCCATGTATGCACAAAGAGTACCGTCACAAGAGAGCCGCAACACTATCAATATCAGCGCTCACAAATCTGTCACGTTGTAACTGAGCACATACAGTTGTGATCACAGTCTCGCACACTGCAGTAGTTTCTAACGTGTAACACGGTGCAGTGCTTCCATCATATCTATGATGAACACTAAATTAATTTCGACACTCTCTAGCTATTGGAGTGAACTATCTGAGAGATCAAGAAAAACGGTTGTTACTGTAGCAAATGTTTATTTACTGAAAAAAAAAGTAACCTTTCGGAAGTTCATGTACCCGAATGCATATTTTTTTACTGGAAAAAAATTTGTTTTTAACCTGGTTATTTAAATTACTTCCCAGAAGACTGAAGGATTTGCACTATCAGAAATTTATTTTTAAATGTGGAGGTTAATTATACTGAACACATCCAAAGTTGGTTAATGTTACTTTAATGTATTTGTGTTAAGCATGTGGAATTTGATTCTATTAATTACATGGGGCATAAAAAACACTTTATCTTTAGTTGGCTAGTGACTTATATTATGCGCTAGGTCAGTCACATTACTAGTGTTACTAGCTCCCCTTCTTACTACTTTGTAGGCTGTCTACTAGGTATGTATTCTGTCGCACTAGGTCTGGCAACGTACCTCACAATAACAGTGGCCCTCTGGGGCAAGATTGACTTACCAGAGCTTGGCAGGGTGTTCTTCGTTGGTGGCATTGTTGTGGAGTTGGAGGAGCTTGAAGGTTCCTTAGTTCTGCTGGACGTGGTGGAGGTGAGGTCATTGTAGTGGTCTGCGTGATGGCGGTAGTTCCACTCTGTGCTGGCCCAGCTGCCGATGTGCGTGATGGCTCTCCCGATTCTGGTGTCGCTTCTGCTGATTAGGGCCTGGATTACAGGATGCACGTCGTAACCAGTTTGTACCAGGTCAAGAGTGAAACAAGGAGGTTCCGACGGGCGAGATGTCTCGCTGCACTATGGGTGGCTTGGGCCTGCCCCTTAGGATTTTCTACTCCTGGCATAACAAGGTACGCCACACAGACCTTTGCTAGGCGCTCCGGTGAGAGATTCAGTTGGGGTTGGCTGTCCGCCTCTGTAGGGTATGACCTATTGGTTGGGGCTCTACCGTTCTGAACACCGAGATGAACAGAGTGGGTGGCCGTCATAAGATGAAGTGTGTGTTGCAACTGACAGACCCCTGAAGCAGGAATGACAATCTATTTTAGGTTAAACTCTCTGCTGATTCCTTACGACTCATCAGTCAATATTGGTATAGATAGGCTAGAGTACTACAACAAGAAACTCGTGGACACATTCACGATTAGGTATTTATTTAGACAAACACGTAGGTGAGTCGTACACGCTACCAATAAGTCTGTGCTGCGAAAGGACTTAACCTACGCGCTAACGGATGGTGTCCCGTTCCTAGGCTACTGAAGTACAAGAGAAATAATTAGCTTTACTGTTGCTAGTACTAACTGGGTTTGCCTAAAAAACTTTAACTGAGGAGCCTCTACCAGCAAGTAGTGGTAGCTGAAGAACCAGGCCGTCACAAAAACTCCTAAGTGTTAGGTCGTGTTTGAAGTCTTCAGGTAGAGGAAGCTTCTGGTGATGTCAAAGTCAAGAGGTGGTAGAAGCCTCTGGTAGGTGTGGCATCAACCACTGGAGAACTAGAAGTTCTTGGAGAGGACTGTGAGGGTCTAGTGGTCGGTAGAGAGCCCCAGCACTAGAAGTGTTGAAGCGAGCTACTGGAGATGAACTCCCGACCTCAGCCGTTCATTTCCTTATATACTGTTTCTCTGGAGTGTGCAGCAAGTCTGGAGTGGGAGGTGTGATGTGCCCCTGTGACATCTGTCTTGAGTGCACGGTGTGGGAGAACTACCCTCTCGCGCTCGTGGTATCGCCTTGGATGCACGGCTACCTTTGGCAGTTTAGTAAGACTCTGTCTGCCGGGTGCATCAGAGGAGGCTGGCACGTTGTGCAGCTGCTTCAAATATAATTTGCATTGTGATTCCAAAGTGCGTTTGAGTTGAACCCACTCTCTACGTCTTCGTAACACGCCATGATTGGTTTGCTCCTTCTCATGTGTAAACACTCTTAGTAGATGGAGAAGGGCAGTTCAGGAACAGTCCAGGAAGCCACGTATCTTCCATATCTCTTGTGAGAACACTTCCTGTTAGACAGCTGGTAGTTGGTTATTGTGGTTGGTATTTGCGCGTGGATGAGCTGTAGTCGTTCATAATTTAATGGAATGGTGTAAGCGGCACACGGTAATGTACTATCCATATTTTGTTTTAAATAGTTTTTACACTTTGGTATTGCATACCACAGGTTCAAGGGACCACAAAATCACTGAAATAATTAGTTCATTGCAATAATCAAACTTTTACTAACTAGGCTCCACTGTACTGATTACCAAGTACCATGCACTGCGCACCCTTCAAAGGTGCCAAATGCTAGTACATGAACTGCTGTCGTGTAATACGAATCTTTCAGGGCGGCTCGTATAGCGGCTGGCATACTGGCTCGTGCACTAGGTCTTGTAGATGCTTGTACAAGAACCAAGTACGGCTGTAGGGTATTGTGTAATATCTGCTTAAGCAGAGTTACATCCCTGTCATAACTGCACTTGGCAGTTTAACCCCACGTGAATGAGTTCTTGCTGCCCAGCTCCCTCCCCACATTTATTTCCAGCACTTATCAAGACCACCGGACTACGACATCCCATAGTAGCAGCCATCCGCATGCGCAAGGACATCACTTACGGAATTGCCAACACCTGGTTCAGGGGCTACCAGGCCACCTACAGCCACAACCCACCTCGGGCTTCTACTAGCACCACGTCGTGGAACCAGCAGTAGCGGTAATCAGCCATCATGATCAGCAGCCAGCCTGGACCACCATCCAAACATGTATATCCATGGCAGTGTGCCGCCCCATCCGCCAGGCTGCGACTGTGACACCGGGCGTACTGGGTAGGCAGCACACATGCCCTACTCTATATCGGTCGTGTGCCGGTCTAGATGCGCTAAATCAGTGACCACGCTAATCTTGTGTGACTGGTGATACAAACAAAACTGTAATTGACCATGGTAACCTCTTAGCCTTAGGCAGTTGTGTGTCAAGGATTTCCCTGGACCCCAACATGGGGCATCCGTGCTTCACAGGGCCGCCACGCGACAACATGTCGTCTAAAAGAGGAGTCACATTTTAATTATATTTTCCATATACAGTCGACTCTCGAAGTATCGCCTCTTATACTGATTAAACGCATCTACCAACAATTTTTAGTGTTCCCGGCTTAATTCCTATTTAAATAATGTTAACATACTGTGTTTTTATCGTTTTTTGCATATTGCATTGATTTTTGCATATTGCATTGATCTATATTTCAGGTCCAGTCACCTAAGATTTCCAGCAACTATCGTTTTTAAGCTTTTTGTTTATGAAAACGTCTAGTAACTGGACGTGAAATACGTCACACTCTCCGTTTATTACTGCGTGTGGTGCTTTGTCTATTCCCAACACGTCTGCCACGTTACTTCCCCTTACACACTTGGGAAGAGGGGAAGTAGTTACCTAGCAACCAGCGTAGGACCTAGCACAGGGCTGCAACCAACCCTGAGCCTGAAATCCTGGTTCCTTTGTATAAAAATCCTGTAATCATTGGGTCAAATCCTATAAAATCCTTGCCATTTAAATATGGCAAATTACAGGAAAAAAGTGGATATGAAGGACGTTTACTTATTTAATGTAGTTATTTTCGTTTAGAATATATAAACCATGGTAATTCTTTTCTCCACTCACACTTGTACTTTCGTTTATACAATAACGGTATCGGCAATAATTTTAGTTTCCTCACCATTGTGATATCAATGCCAAATGCCAAACACAGTTACCAAATTCAGATTGCATGCATAAAAATGGCAATTCGCTGCAAAGGTTCTTTCAATAATGGGCTTTGCCTTTGCATGTAATCATACAGCCAGGAATAGAAATATGTAGATAGCTGTATACCCGTACCAGTGAATAATCAAGCAAAATATTTTGGACGTACACTATTGAAGCAATTGCTTATGTTCAAAATATTTTGTTCAATATTATTCTCCTCTTTTGTAAGAACCTTTCAAACAACTATGTCAGTGAAACTGACACTCGTCGCTGTGGGAGCTGCTAGTGCCACATGTGCTATATATAAAAAAAAAAAAACTCTTTTTGTTTCTGGAGTCAAAAATCTGTAAAAATGAATAAAATCCGTTAAAAGTCAGGCCTGGCCTAGCATCCTCTCTCCCCCTCTTTTTTCTGTCTCTCTGTCACACACCTTCCTTCCTCCCCGTACATGCCGGAGAGGAAGCTGTTGTCTAAGAAAAGAAAAAGCATTTTGGCTGTGTGTGCTGCTTGCCTTCACACACCGGTCACATAGAAAATGTATGCCTGGCGAACATGGAAATATTATTAAGATTATGCGTAGCTCAAAATAGTTGCACCTATCATCACTTGTATTTCAAAGGAAATGGTTTCATCTGAAAATGTAATGCAAATAATTTTAACGAGGTATTATTATTTTTAAAGATGTTTTCTTTTGTGGTTTAAGGTATTTTTTTTCCCCCTTAAGGTTTGAGTTTCATTTTATCTTTTTACATGATGTAAAAATGTAATAATAATTTAACTCAAGGGGTAGTAGCTTGGTGAATAAAATTAAATGCGAAGAAGCATATACTTGATCTCCCTTTGTCGCCAAAAATTGTTTTGAACATTGAACGACTTGTATTATAAGTGTAAAGTTCATTTTCAGTAACTTCTTGCAGGGAAATCGGAGGATTTATATTGATTTATTTCAATAGACGCATGTCTTTTGAATAAAGTGATATAATGTAAGGACCTATTAGACACCTTTTGCCATCTAATAATGGGTAGGTAAGCTCCGAGCCGAGTACAGTGTAACTCCCGACAGTGAAAATCAGAGGGTGTGGTTTTGAATTATTAATTATTAAAGACAGTGAAGAAATCAAATTGCTTTATTTATTCATTTCTGTTTCAAAAATTTCAATTTTTCTTTGCAGTGAAATATAATTAATTACTTTAAAGACGGACATTAGCCACAGGTGCAAGATGTCAGCAACATGTAACGGCATGGAGGGGTAATCCTCCTGCCGCCACCCCTCCTTCGTCTGCCGCTGTGAACACACAGCCCTATCTATAACTTCGCGATGTGCTCCCAGCTGTTACAATGCACGCGGGACATTCAAAATTTGACTTGCATTTGGTGTCGTATTATTTTTTTTCAGAGAGTTTGAAAGTTTTAGGTTGGCTTGCATTTGGTGTCAGATTACAATCAATTTTGTATATAGTATTTTGAGATATTTTATTTATTTAGACAAGTTTAGGTTTAAAGTTTTTAGTGTATTATTTACAGTATTACTTTTTCGAAAATTCCAATTTTTTATTGTGTTTATTAGATATTTTTTATTCACAGATAATGTACAGCTCTTACTATACTCAACATAAAGTTTTATAAGGTTAGAAGTTTTTTTAAATCAATGTACATGTCAGAAACCGCATCTACTGAAATCTTGCATGTATGGAAATTTTCGTAATTCCCTGAATAACGATAGATAGGGAGTCGAGTGTATCAATATATTTGTTGTTCTATACAAAACATCCAATAAAGTCAAACACAACTACTAGTCTTGAAAGACATAAAACACTGCATAAAAATAAATTTTATTTACAGGCTCTGACTCACCTCTATAAATACACGAAAAATATGTACAGTACACTTTACAGTTTTACCTCACTTTCCTGTATTAACACCTACAGCTGCATGTGCTCGAGGAACACTTGATAGTTAACAGATTTTTTTAAGTACATATTACCAACAGACATAATGCTTTTTCCCACCAAACCTATGTACTGTGGAACCGCATTATTGCGAGTATGGTCTATAGTGTCACGTCTACTATTGCGACAGTTTTAAAATTCACCATAATTTGCTGTATCATTTGAAAGGTATTTAATTTTGTTTATTACACAAATCTTTTAATGAAGCTTTTCACTATAGCAATTCAAACATTTGTAATCTCATATTTTAAAAATGTTTAAAGGTGTTGCATCACAAGTGACATCCACCCATTTGCCACGCTCGAGCCAGCCTTTGTTAGTCTGTATTGTCACTTGCGTCAGATGGAGGAGTCTAGGAAGCATGTGCGGGTATTACAGTGAGTGATGAGGATGGGAACAGAGAGGAGAAGTACGAACGGAAGTGGAGCTAGTCTTGGACAAGAAAAAGGGGGAGGGGGGTATGTTGGATATTGGCTATGTGGCGGCAGAGGGGAATGGTGCGTACTGTTGAATGTAGGAGGGGGGCGGTGAGATACTGACTTCCTACCGCTCCTACTGTGGGGTACGAGGATTCTGTTGCTTGTATGTCATTGCTTTGCCACGTGCCATGTGTGTACGGGGAAAAGTACAATTACGTCTTAACAGTTGCTAGATATTGGTAGATTATTAATGATTATTGTATCTTTTTTTTTTTTGCATCTTATGCTGAGGGAATCTAAATTTTGAGCATAACTTTATGTGTTACTGTTTCTATAAACCTTACTTCTGATTCAATTGTGGAGTGTGCTAATAAAATCATGTGTAGTGTAGTTCATAATATATAAAATGCATCAATATGTGTGTGTTGAGAATTTCTTGCTTTGGTACGAACAGCAACACATTTATCACATTTAGTTCTTTCAGTGACGATGTATGGAATTTTATTTCCATACAAACAAAATTTTCCCCATCATCAAAATACACTCTCATAAGAAAAACTGCAAAGCAATCACGTCTCACTAAAGATGTTTAAAACTACAGTTCCCCACTCCTCCATTATGATAAACAGAACTATAACTAGTATATTATGTGTTCATTACAAAAATAAAACAAATGTGAAATGGCAACCAGCTATAGTAGCCTACATACAATTGTATGAATTATACATTTATGTAGGGCTGGATCGATACCAATACTGATACATCGGCCAATAAACCCGAAATTGGTATCAGTTACAATTGGCCATGGTCCAACCAAATTATTTCATGAATCCAAATGATGTAATCATCATGGAAATTACCACTCTTGGTTATCTTGCAGGGCATGTGTTCACAAACAAATAATTTTATTTTTGCAACCAAAAAACTATTATCTTAGGTTTACTTTTATCTTTTAATAACAGGTGATTTTAAATTAAATGGAAACTGATATGACTGGCTTTGGTGTTGCTACATATATAACTCTATATAAGCCATACTTGGTAAAATTCGTAAAATGTAATTTAATTAAACTTATAATACTGGTATCTGTTTTTGAGGCGGTTAGAATTCATAAAAAAAAAAAGTTGAATTTTAATTCTATAATAGTGATTGTCATACATTTTCTATCATGTAAACATCAACTGGATATTGATCTATCACTCCCACATTGTATATCAATATTTTGTGTTCAGCATGACACAATTGATAAATTGATTAGTATCAATGTTTCTCGTTATGTACGAATCTGATTCGAATGAGCCAAATTGCAATGTCGGTGGCGTTTCATTCATAGGCAGAATCATAAGGTGTATTTAATTTATAAACTAACATCTCTAACCAAAAACGTTAGCAATATGAAGAAAGTAACTAGTACGCATATATAATTCAGATAAATGCAATTTACGCACTGAACATGTGTGCAGTATTTAAAAACAATGCAGTCTTTACTTACTTTCTTCTGTGTTTTTTGGTTAGGTTATTGACAAATACATCATTTGCAACTACTATTGTGTGATTTGGTGATTGTAGCCGGCTGCTTACGTCACAAAATCGGTTAAGAATGCGAAAAAGAGTTACTGTTTCAGACCATGCCTCTAAGTTTGATAAAGTGAAGTTTTTATTTTATAGACTGAACAAAATGCTAAAACTGCAATATTAACATTGAGTGGGTGGGAAAAGACACGTGTTTGAATACTGCAATGTTATATGCACAGTCATATATAGTGTATTTATTCTATAAGGAATTGTATGTAACTTTTATATTTATTGACGTGTTTTTCCACTCCTGGAGAGTTAGTGCTCATTTTAAATGTACTCAAGGCACTATAGAAAAATTGCAAATGAAATTATTTGTATCGGCACTATCTGTGGGATTGGCCACAAAGTACTGGTATCAGTAATATCAGTAAAATGAGACTTGAACCCACCTGTACTTGTGAGATGACCAGAAATATCAATAGGGCATGTACGCAATTTATTGTGAAGTACAATCTTTGAGATTTTATTACAAGTGCACAAGACAGTGAATTCTGCATGCTAAAAGTAGTGGGAAAATAAAGGTAATGTACATTTTGTACCTAAGTAAGTAAACAAATTGTAAACATATGCCAGTAATTCACACTTTTCTGTAGTAAAACAAGTTAATATCATAAGTTTTTCATTTATTGTAAATGTCTGATTTCAATGCTGATATTTTTCATTTCCTTCAAAATATTATTCCTGGTTGTCCGAATATTTTTCTCACCTACCATAATGCTACATTTGTTTACATTTGAACAGGTGTGTGTTGTTTGTGGGTTGGACAGAACAGGAAAGTAACATCTGTTCAGGGCACCAGCCCTTCCCGTTATGAAAATTTACAGTGTCTACACATGGGACTGCTGTTTGCTGTGTGAGCACATGAGAGAGAAGTGTGGTGTGGCGAGCTAAGCGAGGAGTGGCGAGGGATGGGAGGAGAATGGAAGCGGTTGGAGGAGCATGAGACAGAGGTAGGGCGAAGGGGTAGAGAGTACAGGATTAGAAAGAGAATCGAGCATAGGTGCATGGGACAGGTGGAGAAAGGGAAGGGGAAGGGAAAGTGGGAAGTTGTGATCTCCAGGCTTTGCGTTTGAGAAAAAGGAAGGTTGAAGCAAGGTTCGACCGTCTGCTGGTTGTTACATAATGCCGCTGTCTCACGTCTCAAATTTTTTGTATTAACTTGTCGCTGCATACACGTAGTTTATGGTATTTATTAAACACAGGATGTACAAGGGCAAATACAATAACAAAAAAATTATGGGGCACGGTAAATTTTGTTACAATGATAACTGACTATAGCAGTAATTATGTTGCCATTGTCAACTATCATTATAACGCAGTTCCACTGTACATGGCTTTAAATAAATCACTTTCCACTTTTTTTAGGCATGTCTTGGGACATGCAGTTTTTTGGTTACTAAATATGTAGTTTAAATTTAAGATGTCATGTTCTTAATATTGTAGACATTCATTACTGTGCATGAAGATGTATTGAGAGTTAAATGTGACATGATGTGCGTGCGTGCATGTGTGTGCATGCGCGTGCGTGTCTGTGAGCACATCATGTCACATTCAAGACACGCACATGTATGCACATGCGAGAGGGGGTTGGAGGAGGGGGGTGAGAGACCATAGCGAGAGAGAGTACGAAAGTGGGAGCGAGAGTTGCATAGTTAACAAAACAGTGTTTTTAAAAAATTGATTCACTGTTTTATCATTTATTATGTACGTGTGTGTAACAGCATAACATAGGTCTTCATAGAATGTGACAATTGTTTTATAGTCAATTCCCGATTGGAAGCAACTTGTGAAAACCAACCTTTAACAAACACTCTAGGCATAACATGTTAACTTGTTTTTTCAATAACATGTATTCCACAAATATATAACACTGTGGTTAACTTTAAAGTACTGTATTATTGAATAAATGAAATTTTTCCTTAATATCTTCTTTAACTTGTAATATTTTTTTTTTTTTAATATGAATTAACAGCGAGAGCAGTAACGTGTTGGCAATGACCGGTGAGAAATAGTTGACAGTAAAAACATTATTTAACCTAGTTTTTTAGAATATTATTTGTAAATTAAAAGGTGCCTATTGAAATATTTAAATATTTAGGTAGTCTCTCGATGGCAATATATATAATTTTTACAGTTTAAAATAACAGCAGGAAATATCATGACTGGGCCGTAATGGTACAGTGTTGTTTTATTGAGCGTGAAAGCATGTGAAAAACGGTCTGCTGGGCGAGGCTTGTTGCTCTCTCTCTCTTTCTTCGTCTCTCACACTCTGAAAATTTCACTTCCCTAGCATGCAGCGAAATTATAAATGTTTTCACTTGTAACATATTTCATACTTATTACAGGAAAATAATTATTTTTGAATTTGTAATTTACAACTGAAAGAGGTTTTAATGTTTGAATACGTATTTTAATATATTTAGATGTGATGGCGGGCAGTTACCAAGTGATGTTGGCACACGTGGCGAGCCATGACATGGCGTGTTGCTTTTTGCCAAACGAAGCGTAAATTATTCTTATACCGAAAAATACTTCAAATTACCACATCACGTTTGTAGACGTTGTGTTTTTTTTAACCTACCTAGGCAAGTTACGATGTTGTGATAAATCTGTGTTTCCAAGGCAGTGATAAATATACTGTGACGTGTGTTTCGTTAATCATTGTGTCTGTGAAATGGCGTGCCTTTGTGCATTGTGGTCGATACTCTGGCCCTCTGTGTGTGCCTGATTTCAAATATTTGATTCTCATTATTTTTATGTTTTACCTGTGAACTGTTTTTATGACTAAGTTAATTATTTACATCGACGTCTGTTTATCATAACATTGTACCTTTACCCTGAGGGGTTTGAAATACAGTCATGTAATGTAATTTGCTACAATCCCAGAAGAAAAATACTAAGCCAAGCCTGAGAAATTTCAATAAACCTAATAAACAGTAAGTTGCAATACATAGAAATATGAGCGGAATATAAGTTACCGTAGGCATATTTGTCTGAATGTTGTTAACAGCTATCTATTGAATTTGTATGACAAAAATGAAAAACGCTAGTTGTGTGCATGTATTTAATATGGCTTTTTCGTTTGACCTGTTGTTCCTTCGTTTTAATATTTATTCCAACTGAGGCCGTCCTTTTAAAGAAATGACCCAACACATATCAATAACAAAAGGATAATTAGTACAGCCCGTCACCTCGCAAATTAACAGTGTTAAACACAGCCGTGACAAAATACTAACATGCATTACATGTATTGAGTTATATTGTGGGGAAACAAGTATGTTAATGTAAAATAAGCATAGGAACTGTCGTCAATTCAGGCATTTTTAAAACGTCATAAAGCTGACCTAAATAATGTTAAGAGGCCTAAACTGTGAATATTCGTATGGAATGGTTTTTGGAATATGACAGAATTCTTTGAAAAGCTGTAAACAGTAAACTACACATTTGACAGGTGTAAAAGTAGAAGTCACATTTCAATGTTTATTTTTAGGTGTAGCGAAAGTATACGAACACATGTACACACACAATGGCATTTTAAAATTGATTTCGGCAGATGCTATATGGCAGTTACACGACAATGTTTGTTTACATTTGGCAGAAGGATACGAAACGGGCCTGCTAGAGAAAGTTGCTTCTAATGGGGATGGACTATACATGTAATTTTACATAATGATGTGGCCTCGTCATTCACCATTAGGCCATGTGCACATGTGTGGACATAGACTGCTGCAGCACCGCAGCTAAGTGTGTGCTGTCAAGCTCTCGTGGAACGCATTTGCAGCACTGCCGTATTTCTTGCATGCTCAGTGGACGCAGCGGTGCCGCAGCTACTTGCGCACTGGTACATATAAACCTAGCCCTCGTGGAACGCTTTTGCGACGCCGCGCTGGTATTGTCCACACGTGTGCACCCGGCTTTAATGGCAATGGCAATAGGAGGGTGATGCCAAGGTATTCTTCCTCCTGGAAGACGGGGAAGCAGTGGTCGCTGCTTGAACGGGTTTTTTCCTGGTGCCTGCAGTTCTGACTGGCCATTTCTATAATAGAGCGTAGAGTCTTGGGTGGTGCTCTAGCGAGCAGTGGGCATGTGGATACCCTGGTAAAGATATAAGCAGGTGTAACGTTAATGGGCCTGACTACCCTGGTAACGTTGGCTGGCTGGATGAAGATAGGCGTCTTCTGCGGTGTGGGTGGTCGTGGAGATACTGCACGAGGTACGTGCTAAATGATGATGGTGGTAGACCCTTTTTTGACATGCAGCCTCCTCTATCTTCCAGGAGTATACCTAGTTGTAAACTGAACCACTTTCCCACTTCCCTCCTGTAGTGCAGCCTGATAAACCTCCAGTTTGGCAGGTTTGTCCCACCCAGCCCTATGAGTCTTAAGGCGATAGGGGGTGACCTTATAGATTGATAGCAGGTGGTCAGTAAGGGGTAGACACACTGATGGAGTGTAGGATGGGAAGGTCAGGTGAGGTTGGAGGCCCGTTCTACTGGCCTTCAGTTCAGTGACTTGGCACACGGGATGTCGCAGTCTGACCCAAGTGCTAAACTGAGATTACATTACAAAGCTAGGGGCGTCCACTCCCATGGTTCCTTGGTCTGTGGGGACATCGCAGTCTTACCCAGGTGTTATGAAGACTTTGTACCTGTTGGAGTTAGCCTGTGGTGAGCGGGATGTCGCAGTCTGACCCACACACTTACTGGAAGTTCGATAGCATAAGAAGACAACTGCTCTTGTGATGATGCACTTTGGTTATCAATAAGAGTGTAAAGAAACAAGGATTGGGCTCGTGATGAATCCTAGAAGAGTTTTACTAGGACATGTGACAAACCAGATGTGGCGGGAGTAAGGTGTAGATAATACAGTGTGCTGGAAAAGACGACTCGACCAAGTCAGATTAATGCCTATACCCTGACTGTATTCTGAAGGACCAATCCTAAGTTACCAATTGGTCTTATACGTAGTCTAGGACGACGCAGCAGCGCGGGGTATGAGGGCCAACCCTAAGTGAGTAATGCTCGTACTCGTGATAGCTGTAGGTGAGCTACAAGGTAGCTGGAAGTGCGGCATCTTCAACGTACTGTTGGGAAATGTGCAATGTCATACAGAGTAGAACTCTTGACAGAACTGCGAAAGGCAGTTATGTCTTGAAAAAGTTGATGGATGCTCGGGCAGTATAACATTCTGCGAAGATTAGTAGGCTTCTGGATGAAAGCTCAGGCAGCACGACATTCTGGGGCTATACTGGCACGAGACAGTTGCGAACTGAGGACTGTTGAGTCCTATTTATACTCAGTACACAGGGCCATTGTAGGGGTTGCGGAGTGTGGAGAGAGAAGAGAGTAAAACAGAGCTGTGGCTACTTCCCATCATGCGCCAGGTGCTGGATGTGTGGAGAATGGCGACAAGATGCAAAGTGGGTTGCAGCGCAGCAGGCTGCAACAGCTTGAAGGCGTCCTGTGTGCGTACGGCATGATGGCTCTTAGGAGGGAGTCGCGGCTGTGGCGATCCTAGATGAGAGAATGGCATCGCTCATGGCACTTAAATGCATGTGAACAATTTGAAATTAGATGTGGTGGTGACTACAGTGCACTCGAAAAACGTTGTGCTGGGTTTGACCCTTCCTTTAGTTTTAATTCTCCTTAGTAGAGAAAGAAAGACAGGTTAGGAACAGTCTGGAAACAAAGTAGCATCAATGTCCCTTCCCGGGGTCACATCCTGTTAGATATTTTGGATTTATTACTTTAGGTTGTTGTTGTTGGAGCACGTTAGGATGAGTCATAGTCGTGTTTGGTATAGTGGTTAAGCGATACGTCAAAGGTTTATTGTAAACTGTATGGGAATTTTATTAGCTTGTTACCTACTGATAAGTACTGCCATTTTGAATATCAGAAAATAATTTCTAGTTGAAATATTTTTCTGCAACTCCTACAATTAAATGCTTGTGAATATATATATATAAAATTAGTTAATATACTCACACAATTCTGAGTTCACATTGTAGTATAATCTTCTGATGTTTTATAATTGCACGATCGTATAAGATATTTGTATCTTATTAGAAGTGTTGTAATGAAAATAAATATTAGTAAGTTATGCTTTGCTGTAACCCTCATATAATTTTATTTATTTAAATAAATTATAAATAATTTTGCATTTAGCGTTGCAGCATTTTAGTACTTTTGCATGCTTTAACATATTTACTGTTAAAGTAGATCAGTATACTGATGTGTGTCCGATTAGACTGACTGGGCATGGTAGATACAGATTTTACTCGCTAGACCAAAAGCGACTTAGGTAGCGAGGATGAGGCGAGCAGTGTTGGCTATTTCTGATACACTCTCACCTCTAGTTAGGTAGTTGAGGTAAGTTTAGTCTTAAGCAGGGTGAATGCCTGCACGAATGTTCCAAAGTCTTGTTTCTTTCGTCCAGAAGACCTTCCCCCAGATTCCATTAGCAGTGCGCAGCGTAATCTCCCTTCAACTGTGAATACAGATATATACCCTGGAAATAAAAGTAGCAAAGTAGAAAGCAACTTGTGTTAATTGTAAGTTCAATAGACACGTGACCTGTGCCACCTCTTACCAAGTCGAGAATAGCTGAAGGTAACTGGGTGGTTCCAGGTGTAGGTGACTTGGTTCTAAATAATTGGGAAAGTTGACTCCTGACGAAAATAATAGTTACAGTTAAACTACTAATTAAAGGTATCTAGAGTTTACAAATGAAGTTAAAAGACAAAAGTTTGTGTTTGTATGTTGCTGGCTTGACTGGTTGTCGACGTACGTAGTTGGTTACCGCGAAGGCATACTTGTAGACTTCAATCTTCTCTAGAGCTCCCGAGCACTAAGAGTGCTGTGGGCGTTGCAAGAGATGTGAAAGAATTACTGCAGAGTTCAGCTGCGGCGGGACTTACATAGCGGTAGCATGTTGGCTGCCGGCGCTGGGAGCGGGGGAGGCGTGGCGTTCTCCGGCCCTGGGTGGCGTTGAAAATTATCTCATCAGCGTTTCTGGGCTTCATGCCTCTTCGGGTCTGCTCGGCCGTGCCCGATTTCTGGGCAGCTTGTAGGAGTCGAGTGAGAGGTGAGGAGGCATGCCTGCCAGGATGTGTGCCTTCCAAGTTAGAAGGAAAAGCACAGAAGTTCCTGTTGCCTGTAGAGGTAGGCAATGTGTTGCGCACATCTGTAGAGATGGAAGCAGTACTTCTAGGTGATGAGACGGAATCGTATTATAATAGGTGTAGGAGTGGCACGTGTCAATACATTGATATTTGATAAATTATATATTTGTTTTGATGCGTGTCGCCCTGTCGACTGAGCATATGTCGAGTGTAAGTGGGAGAGTATTTTTGTTTGAGTGCTAAGTAATGCATACCTGTAATGTGGAGGGTTCGTATGTACAGTTAATCTCTACATGGGGCTGGTGCTTTCCCTCTGTATAGTACTGGTCTAGTAGCTTTACGGCAGAACACTAAGTCTTGGTCTGCCAGAACAATATATCGTTTCAGGCTCTGCGCTTTGGGCAGTATACCTGGGCGACGAAGATTGCTAGTGCTAGGGTAAGTTCTGGCTGACTGACTGTACATAAGGATGATCCTGAATTTTGAGTTGGCTGGCCGTGATACGTGGTTAGTGTCAGTGGGGACAGAGTAACAGGCGTAAGATAGGCTACGGGTGCTGTTGGCCACTCTTACGGTTGACTGATGAATTCCCTGAGCCACGGGTGAACTTCGTTACTCAGGCATGTTGGTGATACTTCCGGTATGATCCTAAGGAGTTAGTTTTCCTATTGTGACTACGAGAGAGAGAGTAACTCTTGCAATTGCCCACAGGAAATTAGCACCTGTTTGACATTCTGCTTCAGACCACTGCGTCTGGAGAATGGCATCTGGAGTCACATACACCCTCTCATCTCCGTGAGGTGAAAAGTAGGGTTTGTGGTTGTCTAGTGTGTAGAGCCACACAATCGCTGCATACAAGCGGATACCCAATCTCTGTGCTCGGCGCTAAGGCGCGATGAGTAGAGAAAATTATGCCTCACATTCTGCAATTTTGCAGGTGGGTGTGGGTTTTGTCCGCATCTTCCTGGTCTAGGGGACGTCCCTTCCAGCACAAGTGTGCGATGGAAGGACGAAGCCCAGACAGACAAGCAAGTCCAGAAACCATGTACCTGTGGATGCTCTGCCGTTTTACCTACCGAAGTGTGTAGGTAAGTGCTTGTAAGCAAGCAAGATGTGTACTGGTTCGTTTGAGTCTAGTTCCCGGAAGCTCCTGCATTTCACTCGAGGGTGAGGTCAACTGGAAAATGGTGCAACGTCTACAGGTAGGTCTGAAGGATAAGTTTCAACCTATTTTAATTCCTTTTGACAGGAAGTAAACACGTGGTGACCTACTCCCTGCTGTATTTGTTAAAAGGTTGACAGGTAGCAAGGCTACGCAGTCCGGGTAGAGGTGCCCCGTTTTTTGGCTAGGGGGGTGTTTGGGACATAATAGTGCTGTGACAACAAATTGAAAACTAGACTTACTCCCTAATGCATTGTTGCCCAGAAGGGGCCACAGTGTCTAGTGTAGATAGAAGACTAGTGGCACGATGCTAGGAAAACTAGGCAATCTGAGGCGAGATAAGATGAACAATGAGTTTAGGAAAGATATTCCTTCTGGCACAAGAGGGTGCGTTGAAGGGAAGGTAGGTTTACTGAGGAATGAAGCTGGAGAGTACTTCGACTGTCAGGTCAGGCTCATCAGTTCCGGCAGCAAATACGATGGATGACTGAAGACTTCTGTCAAGTGTAATTTTGGTTCCGTATTTATACTCTGCCAGGTGGCTGCCTCTGCGCTCATTGGCTGGCTTCTTGAAGGTGAGGGGTTGTTGCTGAGTCGGAGGTAGCGAAAAGCATAGCTCTCTGGCGTGACCTCACCGGCCGGCTGGAAAAACGGGGTAGATGAACGACGAAACATACTAGTGGTGCCATCTAGCAGTGGTTAGTAGTACTCGCTGTCTTGAATATAGTTTCGCTGGACCAGTGAATAATGCAATCTATGTTGTCTGGAATGTCCATTCTTGCTGGGTAGACAGTATAATCTTGCGTCGTCACATATTGTCAATGGCAATTCAAACTTCGTAGGAATCAGATGCTCTGCGAGCTATGCTGATGTGCTGATGTTATCCAATTACAATTTTTGAAAATGCGTCATGCATCACCTTATGCAATTCTAGTGTTTTATTTGCATCTTTAATATTGCATAATAGTTTATTTGTGAAAGAAATATTTACATGTTGGGTATTTCTGTTTATAATTTTCCTGTAGCAAATATGAGTTATTAATCTTTTATTGCATTGTTGATATGTGATCAGACTAAATTATGTGAAAACACAATATTACAGTTTTGGGGGGGGGGGGGGGGTTAAATCACTTTATTTTGAGCAAAGTTGTGTTTGATAATTGGTAGATTAGAGCTAGTGGAAGAACAAACTGAATTATAAACAGATACTATAGGCATGTAGCATTCAATGGAAAACTTGTCATAATACAGCGATAGAATTACATAAGAAATTGTGTTTTACCATCTGGGAAATGTAATGGTCCACTGTAGTTAAGGTTGCTAGATGTCCCGCAAAAGGACATGCCATCCCATTTTAGGCTAAGCTCCTGCTTTCTGCCTTTTTAGCCCGCTTGTGGATAAAACTGATACGGGAGTAGGGTACGAGGACAGTGTCAGTATTATGAAGCCCGCGGAGGTGGTGCAGGTAACATGTGGTCCTATTCCAGTGTACTTCCATGTACCATCTCTGCCAATCCAATGCGGTATCCCTATCTCAGTATCCGGCACCAGAAGCGCGGTGGATACTGAGAGTCAGGTCTCACTGGCTGACGGTGCCAATATGTGGGCGAGTTCCTTTGAGGACTGGTCTCCCCTGACATGGGGAAGTACTCCTTCCGGCACCACAAACATGGTGGAAAGAGTAAACACCAGGCTGACAAGCTAGTCGCAAGAGGAAGAGTACCTGGTGTCGGGACTCTACCATTCCGTACACTGTGGTGCGCAGAAAAGGTGACCATCCAGAATGCATGTATGTTCTTTATTGATCTGTTCAGCGGTTTGAGCAAATTTCCTGGTCACCTGCTGTCCCTCGGATGGGCCCAATGTTTACAGGGAGAGGTACTATGTCTATGTGAATGATACTCTAAAGTGGATTAAAACTGGTTTATTTCATTTAAGGAAATAAACAAGGTGGATTTGCACTACCTCCTCCTATCAACAGGAGCTTAACGGAAGCTGCTACACATTGACAGTTGAAGGCAACCTGTTCCTAGGTTGGCGGGTACGTAGACAAAATGTTATGAAAATAACTTAAACTTACTATTCTACAGTGTTGCCCTTAGGGGACCAGAACTGTCTAAGTGTTTGATGACGTTAAGCAAGGACTGGTTGAACAGAAGGATTCTTCAGCACCAGGAGTGCAGTGAAGGAACAGAACATACTGGCATTCCAAGTGCCGGGCTCCGTATTTATACTCTCCCTGGCTTGCCTTCGGTAGGTTGCGGAGGGGGATGGCAGCTGTGTAGCGGCATTTGATCGCGTGTGACATCACCGGCCGGCACTGGACCAAGGGCTACATGTCTCGATGATCATACTAAAACTACTGGTGTCATCCAGTGGTGCGCACTGCTCAACAATACTTTGATGATCTCGATGTATAGTCTATGTTTCGGCCGGTGAATAGTACTGGCATGGAGTGTCCATCCTTTGCCGTCGGTAGACAGTACCAGGTCTGACGTCTCGTGGTGTATAGAATCAATAAAACTCAGTAGAATTGTGCAGCTGAGTGATGCGCACTGATGAGTAGAAGTTGATTTAATAATGATGAAAAGATGTCGTGTCAATATCTTGTATCCAGTGGATGAGAGCAAAAATATAAAATGACAAAATCCGTGCCATGTTGGATTTGACATTCAAACTACATATGTGAATGTATTATTAAAATGTGTTTTAAAACAAATGACTGTTCATATAATACACTAGTCAGGTTTTAAAAAGCAAGTAAGTGTTGTGCTTTGTTTATATATTTTGCAACAATTTTTTTTTTAAGTAGTTGCATAATATATTATTTTATTATTTATTAACATATTAGTAGCATTCCAGTGATTGTACAAATATTATGTCAGTTTTAAGTATTCAATTTATATAAAAATAATTTTCACTCTTAACGCAAAAGTGTGATATTGTGAGTGCTAAACAAGTGACTGTGGACAATGTCTCGACATTATACGTATTTCTGCACAATTGCAATACGCACACAGCTGGCTGACATCGCCCCATCTTCAACTATGCCGCTCATACAGGGCAAGTCATTACGACATGTGGTCGTAGAATGTACTGTTTGCCAAGAAACTACAAGAAGCCATCACACCGCAGCTCAACCCCTGACGTAGAATTGTACTGTTGGCTGAGACACCGACACCGCCCAGCGAATGTCACGCAAGTTCCACAGCTTGCCACTGTAGGGCAGCGCCCAAACTGTTCCAGCATTTTCAGTCTTCAAGCGCCTTCAACACAGGCTGTAAGAAAGGATTACGACTCCCGCAGGGGAGATAAGAAATTAATTGCGCTGCCTCAGAAGCATAGTCTCAACCCTCGAGAGCAAGGCTACCTTTCCTGTGCCTCACAGCCACAAAGTTCATAGCTGATAAGAGTATAGGGCTAGCTACCCTTAACTCGAAATATAGTCTCTGTTCCCCTACTGCTTGCGAAGTCCAGAGGCGCCATCGGGGTGCGCCACCAGTGGCACTTGAGAGATCCCACCACTTGCAAAGGCCAGGATCTTTACCAGGCGGAAGACATCGCCGACTGGAAGCTCCATGCCTTTAGGCGTTAAACCTTCATGTCCAGCCACCACAGATCCCACAGCTACTGGGAGAGATTACCATACCAAAGGTCTGAAGACCTCTCTCCTCATCTACCACCACCTCCTAGTAACTATCAGAACTCCTTTGGTAGCAGGTCACGTTTACGTCCCTTGTGGACCTCTTCGCCCACCAGAGGGTGTGGCTGCATCAACTACCCTTCTGTAAGTTGCAGTTCTTTAGGTTCATTAAGAACACTCCCGTGACAGGCGCTGTTAACTGTGTTAGCTATTCGAATTTGATTAATTTCCAGTTTTATTCACGTTATACCTAGTTGTTGCCCAGGTTGCCTTCACCTGGAATTTAACTACAGGTTCAACTTCGTTACATCAATAGGAGTTAATGTGGAATCAACCTGACTTCTAGATACGTAAAATATAATACTTCTTTTTAACATATTTCAGAGAGTTTCTTTTCTCTTTGAGTATAACTTGAAAAACTCTCTTCCCTCTGGTAAATATGATATAATTTCGCCTTGGAGGAAAGCCTGTAGACTCTTAATCCATCAAGGTAGACGCATAAGAGATAAATGATACTCTGCCAGCAGGTAGACCTTCGGCTGCCCCCAAAAGCAAAAGGTACTCCATCCTCTAGGAGAATGAACAGACCGGGTGATCCCTACTCCGCCATCGCTGCTCATGTGGCTGGATGGGGCTGGATCCACTCAGGTTGGTTAGACCTCCCGTGGGAGCCACACCCAGGTACTACTTCAATGAGGAAGTTACTTCTACTGATCAAAGATCTGTCCACCACTTGCAAAGGCCGAACAAAAGGAACGCTGGGTGTTATTGCACGTCACAAGTCTGAGTACTTGGAAGTACATGCTAGGGATACCTGCTTATCCTCTGTGGATATTTTTATTCTGCGACTAAATACTGCACTCTTGCCAGGAAGATGCAAGGAAAAGAAAACAAAGGGCTCTACGAACCACATTGACTGATATAGTTAGACTCACCCCTTCATAAACTGCGGTATGTGACCTTTTGCACCCCTCTAAAACAGTTATTTTCACCCGTAATCAAACTGCCTGGTATTCTGCACCCGATCGTAGAGGCGTTCACCCGTACGGAAGAAATTCCCTTTGGTCTTGCCTGCCCCTGGTTAGGGATACAATTGCAGGATACCCCTCCTCTCGCCTGCTCAGACGACGAGAACACTTGCACCCCTGCACCTGAACCATAGCCAGCTGCTGATCCACCACTCGCCCATTGCGTGGACCAGTCAACAAGGAGGACACCCCTCCACACATCAGTCCTACAGTACAGTGCCCACCAAGTTGAAGGGTTGTGCATGTGATCCCAGATTTTGTACAGACTAGGCAACCCATACGGCCCACGCTATATACCGGTCTGCCACCAAAGAGGACTTATGGGCTCTGTCTTATTTTTCTTTAATATAACCCACTATTCTGGCATCATGATATTTGGTCTCTGAAAGTGACCAGGAGACATATCCTGTGAAATTTAGAATAGGGAAATATCCTACCTAGTCTTTGGTACGGGGTTGAAGCAAATAAGCCGTAAGTGTAATATTCACCCCAACATTGAGAACCTCAACCCCAGTAAGGTGTTAATTATTTAAGTTGTGGGTTTTTGTAACATAACCCTAGGCCTGTGTCAATTTGGTAATACATTTTAGTAAGATAGAGAGAATATTTTCCAGCCACCTCCCTCCCTCAACAAATACCTGGCCACGGTGGTCAACGCTGGCAGCAAAGAGGCTTCAGTCCGAATTGAATCTTACAAAACAACAAATTACAAATAACAAATTTGTCGTTTCGGATACGGCCTCTGATTGGTTAAAGTCTGTGTTTGGATTAATTTCTTGACCCCTTTACACTATCCTTTGCCCTTTCTTTTTATATAAAATTATAGACTTTTACAATTTTACATTGGCTGCACCGTCTTCCATAATTTATGAGACTAGATATTTGAGGAAAACTGTCCATTTAATGCATCAGTTTAGCTCTTTCTGTCGTTTCACGCAGAGCTGTGAATTTAAACAAACATGCAGCGCTGCGGCCATAGATTTCTACACACATTCTAGTGAGTGTTCAATTTGCACTGTTGTTATTAGTTCTTGGAGGTGAATTGTTGTCAAACTACTGTAGCTTATTTCTAATTGCATGTTTTATTGCTTGTGTAATATTTGAAGTGTGTGTGTTTACATTTTGTTATGCAAGAAAAAATACTTAACGTATTTATGTGGATGTATTGCACGTAGAACTATGAGTTATGAGATTTAAAAATTGTCTCCAGACAGAATCTAGAATTTTTTAATCTCGAGTATTTCTCGATATTGCAGTGACTTGCACGTGTGTAGGTTTTATTTAGTGCCGGAGAAAATTTGTGTATATAACATGGGATAAGAGTTAATTTTTTGTGCAAAAAACTAATTTAGTGAGATATTACACTTTTGCTTGTATTTTGTGTTATTTCTATTTTTAACATGTATGCCGATGTTATTTCTTTTTATTGCTATTTACCACAAAGTCATGCCTCTACAAATTAGTGTTACTAGGCAGATCTTACTGCTTGTTAACCTGAGTGGGCAGGGTTTGTATCAATTCACTGCTACATTTTTTGTTTTGAATTTCATAATACAGTAGACTCCCTATCTACCCTTTTTCAAGGGTGTGTCAGAAATTATTTCTATACATGCAGGATTTCAGTAGATATGGTTTCTGACATGTACATCAATTAGATACAATTTCTGACCTTACAATACTTTATTTTGAGTATGAGAGGTGTACATTATCTGTGAATAAAGTTTAGCTAATAAACATAATTGACACGTGACGTCTGTTTGAAAATGGCAGTGATGTCACCATCAGAAAAAGGTGTCTTTGAGGCTGGACAAAGACACTCGCAAAACTCGCTGAGGGTGATTTTGGTTTATCTGCTGCCTATTTCTCTCTCTTCTGTGATATAGGGTGGCATGTGTAGCCCTGTGACTCGGCACGAAGTTAGGTGTGACGATGACAGCTCTACACACTCACTAGGCTTTGAAAGATGCTGGAACTGGAAATTGTAGACAGACTGCGAGTGGGTGCGGCTCTCCAGTGTTCTTCTGGGGTTGCTGGAAGAAGGTGATAGGGGGAACTGGCAGGTGAATCTCACCAGTTGTCGGTCTGCGTCAGCTCGGTCCTGTTGGGAAGAGGCTGGCTGCTGAGGGAAGACGACACTGGGTTGCAGAGCAACTGACTATGTTCAGAGGCAGTAGAACCTTGCACTGCTTCTGTGGATGAAGGGTATACGGGGAGGTACTAAGGTCTACCACATGGAGGAGCATGTTGCGAGTTCCTTGGTGAAAGTGTAACCAGGAGGTGTTAGGCCAACCAGAATCAGTCCTGTCACTCCAATGGGTGAAGTTAAATGCGGTGGATGGAGTGGGTTAGCTGATCTGGATGTCTAGCCACTTGGTCGCGAATGTTCCTGGCCGTTGTGACTCTACTTTACAATGTTCCAAGTACCGGAGTACTTGTTTCAAGGTATGGGTGGTCGGGTGGCCATCAACTGGGATATTATTTACCATATATAATTGATCGTAGTCTGACACTTATTGTAACCTGACCTTAAACTTCCAAACCCTCTGAAAATGAAGATGATATGATACAGAATTCAAGGAAAATTTTGAATATCCCAGGCACATTGGATCAGCTGTGAGTGTGCGTGGGGATATTATTGATCGGGCAGTGTGTTCATGGCCGCAGATGTAGAAGGAGAAGCAGTGGGAGGGGGGAAACAGTGTACACCTCTCCTTCTCGTCATGTTGGAGACATTTCGCGCGTGTGGCAAATGTGTCTCTTATTTAAAGTAATTAATTATATCTCACCACAAAGAAAACTGTAATTTTGAGACAGGGATGAATAAATAAGGCAATGAAAATTAATGTTTTCACTGTGTTTTGTTTTTTGATGATTAATAATTCAAATCCACATCCTCTGACTTTCCCGTACATTCTACACCTGTCGCGAGTTATGGTGCACTTGAGCTGTGTGCTTTTTCCATTATTAGATGACCAAAGGTGTCGAATAGGCCCCTACAGGATATCAGTTCTTTCAAGACACATGTGTGTATTCAAATAAATTAATAAATATCTTCTGATTTCCCGCAGGAGGTTACTGAAAATAAACTTTACGTTTGGTATTACAAGTTGCCCGATGTTCAAACAATTCTTGGCGACAAGGGGAGGTCAGGTATATCCTTCCAGAGAAAAATTTTATGTGTGAAGATGATGTCCATTGAGTTAAATTAATATTTTGTTTAAAAATTATGTTTATTTTTCGCCAGATATAAACTCCATAATTTACAAGAGAAAACGTCTTTGCAAATAATGATTCCTTGTTAAAATGTATTGCAAAATATTTTGAGGCAAAACCATTTGCTGTTATGTTTTAAGTATCATAGGTGAAACTATTTTGAGCGACGGAAAATCTTGAAAATCGTGTATTTTCGGCAAGCACACTTGACTGGTACTGTAGACAAGCGTGTAATGGTTGTGTGTGTGTGTGTCCGTGCATGCGCACGTGTGTGTGTGGGGGGGTGCGTATGTGAGAGAGGACACACTCTTTCTTTAACTAGACAAAAGCTTCCCCTCTGGAAGGCATGTAAGGGAAGGAAAGAAGTTGTACGGCTGAGAGAAACAGAAGGGGGGGGGGGGAATCCAAGGTCACCACACTTGTTTCTAGGTAACCACTTCCCCTCTTGTAGGTGTATAAGGGGTGGTAGCAATCCAGGCTGGCACCATGCGTAGATGTGTTGTAAGAGAAGACTGCACGCTGCAGAGCAGTGATAATCAGTGGCATGTGTGGCATATTTCACATGTAATTACTAGACGTTTGCATAAACAACCAGCTTAAAAACAATTGTTGCGGGAAACCATAGGTAATGGGACTAAAATGACGAAACATCCGATAAACAATACAAGTGAGTAGCTTTATCATTATTTATATAAGAGTTTTGCCGGCACTACTAGATATTATCTGTGGATACAGTTTATCGGTAGATGTGTTTTCAGTACAAGAGTTCACTGTATTACATTTTCCTGGTTAAGCCTAGGAACAGATTAAATAGTTGCGATTTCATATTACTGTTTGCTTTTTGTTAAATTTTATATTACCTGGTGGTTTACTTATTTATTACTTATTTTTTATTTCAATTTTGCTTACATTTTCACAATTAAAAACTTGTAGACCTTGGTTATTTCATTACTGTGTCGGTAATTTTATTTTCTAAGTGTCGAGTTCATTATTTATTAATTTTATCCACATTGTCCCAGTCAGGTGTACTGAAGAGTGTCTCTCTTGCTTTGTTTTTAAAAATTTGAATTACTCATAATAATGTGAAGAAAGCAGAGCCGATGTGTATTTTAATTTTTCATAAGGAGAGCTTCTATAGTAAAGTGTTTTAACTGCTGTCCTGAAAAATTAAAATTGCGTGTTTGCCGTACAGAGGGACAATATTATTTTGATTTCAAAGAATGGTTTAAGTACTATATATGGGAAGTATTGAAAGGAATTTTATTGTTTGTCCATTTGTGCCGCTTTTTAAATTGAAATATGCTTTATGTCATATTGAAAAAATAACTGGCATGGGAAGTTCAATGAAAAGACGTAGAAATTGCAAATTGGAATCTTTTGGAACCCTGACTTTATAAAACATAGTATTCATTCACTAATTATTTCAGTATTACCAGTTTTTGTAAACTGAAACTTGTTAAAGCAATGTTATTCACATTTCGTTAGTTAATAATATAAAAATGTCTGATAATCTTTGATGTTCTCTGTGTTTACATTTCTCCCGGTCTCCTTTTCTCATTTAAATTCAAATTTACTTCTGCAGTGTGTGAACTGTAATGTTTTGCTGTGTATACAACTTGAGAGTGCAGATTATTTTTCCCTAGAACTTCAAATTAGTTTTTTGCGTACTGTTAATGGAAACATTAATTTGTGTTTATTAATTACCCTTTTCAAAATTGTTTGCTTAAAATAGTAAATAATTATTTTATTAAAATTGTACATTAAAATTTTTTCTAGTACTGTGTTGCGTCTTGAAAAATTTTGAGTTAACATAGATGGATTCGTAAATATAGTCAGGATTTTTGGAGTTGAAATCTATCTACTGAATATGCTAATTGAATCATGGTGCTTTTCGATTGTAAATATAAAATATTTTCACATAATAATCACCTTTCATGTCTTATGGCTCAACAATTTTACGCTGCTAAACCGCAAATGTTGCGCCAAAAAAACAACTCATTTGTGGTGTTTGGCAATGATAAAATCCAGTCTGCATTATATTTGCGACTTTAGTCATTTTCCTTCCCAGCGAAGCGTTTCCTCTTTGCCACCACGATGAGTGAAATCAGATAATGTACTTGTCCCTTGTCAAGTTTGACAGGTACAGTCTCAGTACGACACAAATACGTAAATCATAGGAGGTACTGTATAATGAACAGCCTTTTGTTTCGTGGTACCCTCACATCTTCAGGAGATATATGCAAACTGGAAACCTGTCAGTACTTTTCTCATCTGATTACTGTTTTAAATCTTGTGTTTAAAAAACTGAAAATATGTGTAAAAAAAAGAACTACTATATCTATAATGAAACGAGGGACAAAACAACATGCGCAGGCCCCATTGTCAGCAGGCAGTCGTGTGACGATCATTTCAGGTAGTGGAGGGGATTAGTCACTCAGCAGTTCATGGCCCTGTGGTATCGCTGCGGCATGGTTGTTGGGCTGCCCAAGTTACCTGGTACAACGTTTTTCCCATGGATTGAACATTGTTTATAAAGTTTGGTGTACCAAACTTTATAAATAATGTTGTGGGGATGTGTGGTTCCGACCCCCCCACTGGTGTTATAAGGTTCCCCACTGGAATTACAATGAACCCCCATGAACGCCCCAAATTATATTTATAGTGAAATTCATTACTTACTGTAACTTTTCGACCGTTTCTTAAAATAAGTTCCGTTCACTTTATTATTTTACTTCACTATCAGACATAATTTACAGTATGCATTCTATGTGTGGCAAATCTTATAAGGCATTTTTGGGTACTTTTCAAACTGTGAAGGAGTTAGGCATTCTAAACTAGTGCTGTGCTGATACAGAATTTTACAGATGCCAATACGTACCAATACTTCCTCGTCTATACAGCCGATATACATACAGGTACCAGACTTGCCAACTTTTACTGTTTTTCCGTAAAATGTACAGAAATCATACCCTTTTACGGTTTTACGAAAACGCCTCTATTTTTTACGAATTCCAATACTGGGAAAAATTTTAGATTAATATTTACTAGAGACGAGACATTTGATTCTTTGATACCTTGATATCTCTCAATACTGTGACATTTTGAGTATTGCGACGTGCATATTGATACATTTGTTTGATGGGTGGATTGGTCCGCCATTTTCACAGTTTTCATGAAGCTGCACTGTTTATTTTGGTTCTATTGTTTACTGTTTCGGAAATCATGAAGTGTCATATTTAATATATATATATATATATATATATATATATATATATATATATAAAAATGGCAGGGAAACGTGTAGTACGGATTGCAATAGAACATGTATTCAGGCGTTGCAAATAGGAATTACGAACAGTAAGTCAGTGTGTATTGTAAATAACGTATTTTGAAACGGCTATTAAAATGTTTGAAATGTACTTGGCGTAGAAAACTATTATTTCAGATCTGTTTTGCAGTGTAAAAATAACACGTTTATTGTATGGAAAACTAACTTTGCCAAAAATATTTACACCCTAAGAGTGTTTCATATTTGAACTTGTACTACCCAAGAATGTTTCTTTCATAGGAGCAAATTTTAGACTCTTCCATTAAAACAGTATGTAATTAAAAATGGTAGTCTCGTAAGAAGAAGTTAGTGAAGAGATTTTGACGGCTCCTAACATCGAGGTCTTGAGAACCTATTCTCATAAGAAGAGGCACAAAACAACGCCGTCTCGTGAAAGACGTTAAAAGTCTCTTCCAACCCCATCCAATCCACTGGCAATAAAATTAATGGAGCCCCAGCAGTATAACTTTGCCTAACAAAAATAAGGTGGGTTAGAATGGTAACCTACATTGATAATAGCATTTGTTTACAATACACTCATTGTTTTTTTATAGACAGTGCAGCTGTTTCACAATGATACATTGCAGCCATGCTACGTATTTAGAACAGTCAAAATTTAGTGAACTTTTGTTTGGTATTCTGAATGCAAGTACATATTTCAATTTTTTACTTGCCTTGTGTTTACAACTGGTATTTCATATTTATTGTACATATTTTGTGTGTGTACAATCTGTGAAAACAATAAACAGAATAATAAATATATCTTTCTTCTGGTAGCGGAAAAATTGCTATTGTCGTTTTTCATCTGGCGGTAAACAATTCCCACATTTCCTCTATCTGACTTAATCCAGAAGAAAATATAATGCTTGTTTTTCTAATTAAAAATTGGTAAGCTTTCTTAGTTTGAAAATTGACATGTAAGTATTGTACATTTTTGATATCCATGTTTTAATTGTTATAATTTTTAAATTAAAAGAATTGCAGAGTAGGGATTTTGTACATTAGAAAGTGAATTTTTAATACTTTTATGGTAAGCACATTAATACTATGAATGTGAATATAAGCAGGGCATGGAAGTTATCTTAAATTAATGTATATTTCAGCCAAGGCAAGGAATAAGTATATTTTTTCTTTGCATGTCTTGCTAAGCAAACGCATTTCCATGATGTATGTCTTCTCGAGGGGAAATCATAGTTTATGGTCTGTAACACTGAACAAATGTTAGATTACATTAAATATTCATTGTAAAATTATGGAAATTTTATTACTTGAAATAAAGTGAGAATGTTAAGAAAAATTAGTGTATGTGAAATTGCCGCCTGTAATTTATGCGTGTTTTAATAATTTTTATTAATTTTACTGATTGGAAACTTTAAAAGTTGGCAAGTCTGAGATACAATGGACATATAAGTAATGAACTGTAAGACATCTACTGGCACTAAAAGTATTTTGAAAACTGATGGAAATGTGTGTTAAATTCTGTCTCATGCAATGTACTACCTATTTGATGCTTTAAGTAAATATACAAAACATTAGGAAAATAATTTCACATTAATTCTTCAAAATCAGAGAATAAAAGCAGCACTCAAAATGTACATTAGTAATTAATTTTTTAATTTAAGCCATGGCAACTTAAGGAATTAAGATTTAAACTTATCAAATAAAAAATATTGAATGTACAAGGTCGTGTATCTATCACGTTTCTCATCAGAATTTAACGTTGTTCATATTCAGAAAATTAAAAATTATTAATATGTACGGTTTTTAAATTCAGCACTCCCTTATTTTACTAATAGTAAAATTCAATCGCTGCCAGTTTCCAGGTTATGAATGTCAAAATGATTGCTTTCAAATGATTTTAAATACTGAAATGACAAGGTGGAGCGTAAGCATGGCGCTTGCAAAGCTGGTAATTCAGTGACTTGCAACACACACTAGATTATTATCTCTTAAAGGGCCTGTCACAGCAGGCCACAATGGGGTGGGCAAATATATATATATATATATATATATATATAAATATATATATATTTCCACACTCTTCTCTCTTCATTTAGATTATTATTTCACAGCAGTGGAGCATCTCCCTTCCTCCCTTTTTTTCCTGGAGTGACAATCTGTCTGTTTAGTACTTGGAATAAGAACGGCAACTACTGACTCAAAACTGCAGCAGTTGCAGTTCTTATTCCAATATTAACACCTTATCATCCTCTGGTTTAACGGTCATGCATAAATGAAAATATTGGGTCTCATTATTGGCTAAAAGAAAATCGGTTCGAGGGGGTTCCTATACTGTAATATCGGCCAATATTTAATATCGGGTATCTGTATCGGCTCACCTCTATTCAACACATTGTGCACATTGGAAACATTGTTTTCATGCTCTTCAAAATAGCTAAAAACTGCTTATTCAGACTACTGTATCTCACAGTATATGAACTGGATACATGGGAAGCTACGTCAGAGGCATGCATTGGACTTTTCTACAGAGGTGCGTCCAATAAAATTATAGGGTCACCATTCACCACGTAAATTCCTGAAGTACTACACTCACAACAAAACCACTGCGCTCTGGGTCAGAGACATACATGTAGAGGGGATAACGTTTAACTTGCTAGTCAGCATCTATAGTTTGACATGAGCTCCTATCTCGAGGGATAGTGGTTAAGGCAATGTTTGCCCTCCCGAGTTCTTAAAGTAGTCCTACCACAGTGTGTTAGTTATTATTTTAGTCCAGTGGGTCGTGATAGGTTCTGGGCGGGACCGCTTAGTGGAAGGATACCTTCGGAGGAGAGGAAGTCAAACCCCAAATTGAGTCGAACCACAATTGTTTCCCGTCCTGGGTGATCAGTTTTCCTCTCTACAAGGGCTACCAAGATTCAGGATGCCAGCTGTCCCGGGGGTGCGAGAGTGGTGAGGGGAGGTCTAAATGATGGTGGTGGTAAGAGTTGGGTGATTTGACCGTAGAGATTGGGGCTATCTGCAGTGGCCTCGTAGGTTGCCGTGCAGGAATGTTGTTTGCTGGGGAAGAAACTGTGGGACGACCTTCGGCAAGGGTCGAACCCAGATAGTTTTCCCCCTAGCCAAGTAATGGGGAGGATCCTCCTTTGGGACTACCTTAGGCGGGGTTACGATGTCGACGGGCTGTGTGGTCACCGGCCAAGGGGAGGACGGGACGTGTAGATTCCGGTTCTGAATCCAGCCAACAAGCACCTAACAAATCATCTAACTGTGATTTGTGGTCGAGAGAGATGAGTGATGAGATAGGTCAGGTTGTGTAATTGGGTTTCGCAGGTTGATGGGTGACCTCAATGTCTACCTCTGAATTAATTTGCCATTGTAAGGCATGTCGCTCTCGGTGTCATAATTGGCTCTTAGTACCACCCTTTTTATTGTGCATTGATACAGCCTTCTGACCTTTCCGCTGACGTGCAGTCCTGGGGGTCTCTCTTATGCAGTCACAACCAAGGCTCTGGCGTATAGATACGCAGTCCGGTATTAGGACGTCATTGAGGGTAGACGAAGGTACACCGGAAACCCAGGAGCAGTGACGTGTCCTTTTGAACTTAAAGCATTCTGCAAGCTCCGTCTCCTGTGGAGTTTGGCGCGCCTCACGACGAGTCCTCAGTGGGGTTTTCTATTGCACATATTTTACTCTCACAAACAATTAATAAGGTACATTAACTGGAATCTAATATTCAAATTACGATAAGCAACAAATTCAAATTCACGTAATATTTTCTCCGATATTGTGAAATTGGGAAAAGTCCTGGTTACAGTATAAACTAGTTAAAAGATTAAGGAATATGTTCTGCAATGGAACAGGCGAAGGTGAGCCTGGTAATTATAAAAAAAATAAAAATCATTTCACGTTATATACACGCACTTTACAGTGTCTCCTCAATTCAGGGGTTTGTCCAGAAGGACAATAACATCGCGACGATACCGCGGAGTCAAGGAATCTGATTGGGGTAAAGGGTTGTAGGGTATAGGGCATCGGGTTACCTCAGGAGTCAAGCTGTCCTTGCGGTCAATTGGTGTGGACGAGCCTTCGCAAGCTGCAGGGATTGAGCTGCCTTCTCAAGCGGCAGGAGAGGTTGGAGCCGGGCAGGCAGAGGAGAGGGGATGAGATGAGAGGTTTTCAGAGACCAGGGAATGCTCACTGACCTATGCAGCCACTGAGTCCGGCGTCTCTGCCTGGGGGTGCTAGCGGACTTCCTTATATAGTAGAAAATTTCGTGATGCGATCTTCCGGGGGTGCGGGGTAGAATGTCTTCCAGCGCAGGCGTAGGTTTATCAGGGTTGTGGCGGTGCCGCTCATTTCTTATCTCCCTGCCTGGAGGCGATGACAAATTTAAACACCTCACCCTGAGGCTGGTGTGATGTGATGTCACAGGGTAGCAGAGGTGCTGCTATCTCGTGTGGTTGCTGGAACTTCTTCTACAGCTAAATTCATGGTAGTGGTTGGTAAAAAATATTTTATTTATTTTAAAGAGTGGCGATAACATTCCGGGTTCGGGACAGGCCATACATTTCAAAATTAATTACGTTTATTATCTTAACATCCGAGGCTGTTCAACGCGTGGAGTCCTTTTGCTCGGCACATGAAAGTACTTCTGCCACTGTTTATGACTTGCCTGGAGCTCTCGTTGGCTCGTTGATGGGGCGAAGTCTGCCGTACAGAGGGCAAGTGCGCTGCGCAGCATTTTGGCATGTGTCAAGGTTTAATGGAAATAAACTGTGGTCTAACGTTATTAGTTCGTAATCAATAACTTAACATTGTGTCTCAAAAAATAAAGTTAATACACCTGAAATGAAAGTTCCTTCACCAAGGCTTTCTCATTCTAATGGTCGTGGGCATAGTAATAAAGTTGCTGTGGTAAAAAGAGTCCTCTTTCAAAGATGAGCCCCGGCTATATAAATACACTGTCTGCATCCTTATTGCAGAAACAAGCGCGGGATATTGTATACAATGTTGCAGTGCAATTCATTCAACAGAAAAAGTTGTGTAAATGTACGTACGTTGTTGAAGCAAGTGTCGCAACAGTAAATTCAGAATCAACGGTCAAACGAATTTTGTGCAGGATAAACAGCAAAATGAGTCTGACTTTTGAATACCTAAATGTAAGGAAAGCGCAAGAAATTAATTACACGTGGTGCCGTGCTAAGAAAAATACACAAGTTTTACTTGGTGAGATAAACGTTTCTAGTTGTACAGGGTATGTTCATATGTCAATTAGTTGTTGTGGCAAAACTTTTTATGAGCGTGAATCTGTTTGTTTAAAATTTATTTTGATTCAGGGTTTTTCTAGTTTACAGGGTTCATAAGTCCTAGAATACCATCTCAACACCTTTGCTTTTGTTAACTTCCTCATAGACTGGGTTCGAACAGATCACTGGTTAGTTACATATACTTGCAGGTGCCTATACACTTTTATACTCATCTGAAAGAAGTTTATATACCGAATTGTGGCACAAATGGTGAATCAAGACATTGATGTTTGTCACTTGTTCAGTCATCTATCACCACTATAAAAATAGGAAAAATAGTTCGAGATATTCTGGATACATTTGAAAAAATTAACATGTTTCAAAAATCTAGGTATGTGTATGTGATAAACAAATGGACGCACGTACCTTTTCAATGATGAATTATCGACTTTGCCTTATTAGTGCGCATGCCTTTGCCGCTTGATTCTGTGGAGTTTGATTGTTGCCACACATTATGAGACAACATGAATTTTACTGTCTATTCAAGGTAAAGGACGGACGTGCCAATGCCAGATTATATTATTCACCGGCCGAGCCACCGAAGATATGCATCAATATCATCCAAGTACTTACCTGCTCTCCAGATGCCACTGCCAGTACGATCACAGTCATGCAGTTGGGACCAGTGTCTGCCACTGACATCGCACGCCAAGAGTCTATGCCATGCTTATCCCCTCCACATCATCAGCCAGGGTGCACCGGCCAGAGTATTAATAGTGCACCGCAGCCCTTAAACGCAAGCCTGTAACAATCAAATCGCTAACATTATTAAGGTTATCTACATGTGAAAATAAATGTAATGCATCATTCTCCAGTATAAATTATAAAGATGGGTCCAAACATAATTTTGCAGATATTACAGATACCGATACTTTATGGCCGATCCAGCAGATAGTGCTGATACACATAATTTCATTTGTAATTTTTTATACGATTTCTTGAGACCATCAAAAAATGTTACTGCCTCGGAAAATTTGCACTTTACACTATTTCCAAATTGCTTTGTTTAACATTAAAATATTCCCGAACTTCACTTTTTCTGTTATCTTCTACATCAGATTAAAAATTAGAATATAATTAAATGAAATGTGCAAACTTAAAGGCTAATTTTTTTTTCATATTTGGCCACCAGGGCCAACTGAAGTTCATGCATCCACTATTTGCACTAGACGCAGAGAAATTGTGATTGTCAGATGTATTTAATAGAGTTTTATTAACACGTTTGCACAGTTCTTAAAATAGGTAGCAATTGTTTACCGAGTATTTTTACTGCAATGCATTGTTTCAAATGTATTTGTTATAAATATTTGTAGGCCTAGCCATCACATTAGTTCAGATGCCTCTATGATCAGGAAGTTTCTTCATCTTTACACTTTTCTGCACATTCATCGTAGTAGAATGTATATCTTAGTCTACATAGTTGGCATTAATTTTCATACACTTTTGGTGTCGCCACCCGTTTCCTTATCGCGCTATCAAAGAAGTCTGCCACCTGTATCCTGAACCTCTGATTCCAATTGCTATTTAATTTATCATGAGTAACCCTATGCATTGGCAATGCAAGCCATTTATTTAAATGCATAATGTTAGTCATTTTGTACCAAATTGTGGTTATAGGGAGGGTGGTCTAGAACTGTTCAGCAAAATTTCATCATCATTTGAACGGTTCAGCCTGCTCTGTGTAGTCGAGCATTATCGGGCATAACATTTGGCCCATCTATTTCACAAATTTGCCTGTGGATCACAGCGTAAACTTCACATTAAGCGGGATTATTTTTGCCACACTCGTTTTATATTACTCACAAATGTAAATTTTGTTTCTCTTCTTGTGAAATATGAAATGTAACTGAATTGGTAGTTGTAGTTTTAGTAAAATTACATTTATGAGCAACTCCATGTATACAGTACATATTTACGGTTTTATTGTAATAACTTGTACAGCTATAACTTTTAACTAAACTATATTTCTCCACAACTTCACCATGGTGTTAAAATAATTGCGGGTGTAGTAATGCTTGGCTTTGGTGAACAATTGCTTTTACCAAATACTGTAACAAAAGTATTGGGTGTTTTTCTGTGAAAAGGTTTTGCTGGTTTTTTTATTGAAGGAATAAGAAATATTTCATTTTGGAAACACATTTTATTTGTATAACAGTCATTATGTGCGAATATTGATGTTTCTGTTCCATTTGATTATGAATAATATTTTTTGTCCATCTTGAGTTTTCAATTTTTTTTGCTATTATTTGAATTCATTGAAACTTATTTAATGGCACTGATGGGATGGGATTATCTTATGTTTATACTTTGCAATAATGCGATAAAGTATGTTGTCATGTACTCAGGGAATTTTAATTAAGGTTTCGTATCTTCGGATTTCCCTGGGCTATTTTGAAGAATACATTTCTGGTAATTTTTAATATATTATTGAAGCAAATCAAGTATAATATGTATATTGAATATTGGTCAGTAATGTAAATAATGATGTATGGCATTGTGGAATACAATTTTGTGTCTTTTTACTCTACCTTTAAATGTTTGAATACACAATCATACAGTTACTGCACTCTTCCCTACATAGTTTTTACTCGTTAGTTTGCTGTTTGGGAATGATTTTTTGAAGATTATGTTATGATGATGAAATTAATGTGATGAATGTAACATTTTCTAACTCCTCGCAATGTGACTGTGTTTGTGAAGCTTGTAATCGTTGGGAAAGGAATTTAAGTTTACTATATATATTTTAAAAATAGTGAAAAATTTTCAACCAAGAAGGGTATTGGTATGGGATGTGTATGGGATCTAAAAACAATCTCTTGATTTTTATCATCTTGGTAAAGTTTACCTTCCCTATATATTTAACGCTTCATTCCATAATGTGCTCTCATTGCTGTTTTAGTGCACGTTTAGTATTTTGAATGGTGGTAGGAAGTATGTTCTTGGCTCTCTAGTTTACTTGCATGATAATGTTGTAATGAAGCACTGTGCAACGTGCCGAATTAATGCATACTCTAACAGCTTTATTGTTTGCACCACTTTTTTTTTATTGCTTTGCTACCTTGTATGAGTACATGGGAAAGCAGTTGATTAATGTGCGCTGCTGTTTAACTGCAACTCTGTTACTGTAGAGTAGTAATATTGGCTACATGTTTCGTCTCTAACATATTGAATATTTATACAGTATAGTGTCTACCAACACAGTAATGATAAAGATCTAATACTTTGACTCCATAGTGGAATAACTATTTTCATCTAAATTTACCATAATTTTAAGTTTTCTTTGCTATTGACAGCAGTCTAGCATTATGTACATCAGCTTCTAATGGCTTTTTATTAAAAAATTGACAGTTTGAAGTAGATAGAACGATTTGTGCGCTTGCATGGGTGTAGGTTACAGTAAAACTCTTTTAATATGTTTCGAAAATGACTGAAGAATTAAAGCTTATTAACAAAGTAAGACTTCCCTGATTTTTTTTAGACTAGATGCAAAATTATATGAGCTTTTTAAGCTGAAAAATTGTTTAACTGGGGACTTATTAAAAGGATTTCAGTGTGAAATGTTTCGTGGGTTTTGCATTGGTAATAAGTTGTGTACCATTTTCTAGAAGCCTGTTATTCTATAGTATTACATTTTGCAACTGAATTTGACTTGAAAACAGTTGGGGAAATTAAACATAATTTTAATGTTCTGCAAGTCGTACTTAATAGAATTCTTGAATGGGCGTGACTGTTGATCAGTTTGTGACTAGATGTGTGTTGATGTAGGGGGTGTAGTGTTGGTAGACACGGGTATTGGGGCATTGGCGTGACGGTGCATGTGTTTCCTTGTGGCAGAAGCCGGACAGTCTGGGAAAGCTCTACGACATGGACGACAGCCATGAGAGGCGCATGTGGCTCGACAAGCTGCTGCAGTTCATGGACGAGCGGGGGACCCCCATCTCCGCCTGTCCCACCATCTCCAAGAACCCCCTCGATCTCTTTCGACTGTACCTGTACGTCAAGGAGAGAGGGGGATTCATGGAGGTATGCAAGGTGCAGTGTTTAGTTCCAATGTAGCAATAGTGTAGTGGCTCTACTTATAGTTGATATAGGCTGTTCATGGTAAAGTGTAAGTACTTTAGAAGTCACCGCTTGTATCTACATGTGTTACAGCAAATAAATAAAATGCAGTCCTAACACTCAGTATTGTATTGCAAGTGTAACATTTAAATTTGTGTCCAGTGAGGTTACATGTTCAATGTGAATAAAGTGATGAGTCCCTCGGCAATGTTAAATTTACATCTGGTGGAAGAACACAGTGTAATGAGTAAAGTAATATCCGAGGAAGGTTTTCAAAAATACCCTGTTTACTATGAACAGTCTATAGGACGTGTGTTGTGGAGGTGTCTCCGAGCTTGCTGCATGTATTCTAACCCATGTGCTTATTAAACTGGTGGTGTGCGAGGGGAGTCTTAGCTGGAGATACGTCCACGCACATACACACCTGGGTCTCTACAGCAGATGGTGGAGCAGTGTGATGATTACTCACACTAACATCTTGTGTGTGCTGTTGAGCGAGTGAAAACAAACTATTCATACCAGAATATCTGACAAAGATACATTTACTGTTAAATCATCTGTTGTTTTTGCCCTGGTGTTTATTGTAAAATATTTCTTTTTTTGCTGTGTAGGAACATCTCTATGTGTAGCGATTTTTGTTCAGTTTTGAAAAATTAATATTTAACTGCGTAGCTGTTGGGAATTTGTTTTTCAAACAGGATCCGTTATATAATGATCAATATTTATAATTTAAAGTATTTACTTATACTCAGTATTTGTTTTGTACACACTCTCATGATAATACCTTATTTTCATATTGGTAATATGCATTACCAACGTCCATTTCAATAACTGTTACCATTTACACAAAATGGTGGTCAATATAAATAGTGATTTATTTGCTTCACAATTGACTCTGTGAAAAGTAGTAAGTAAATACAATAAAATAACTTGAGGTTGTAACAATCGGGGGTTTCCAGCGACTAGGATAATGCAGGAAAAGCATAAAATATACGGGTTTTGAAATGCTGAGGGAAATATACAGGATTTTTTTTTATTTTTAGATTTTGTGCTAGAACTAGATGCTGATGCATCATGTACCTGGATCTTGTATTCACATGGGTCAGTGGCTAGAAGTGGCGGCTAACAATTTTTGACGAAGAGCTAGACAGTCTCTCAGTTCTGCCGAGGTGCAGAATCTTTGCTAGGCTACCTGGGCGATGTTTCAACAACGCCGAAGTGTTCTTAGACAGTCTCTCAGTTCTGCCGAGGTGCAGAATCTTTGCTAGGCTACCTGGGCGATGTTTCAACAACGCCGAAGTGTTCTTAGACAGTCTCTCAGTTCTGCCGAGGTGCAGAATTTTTGCTAGGCTACCTGGGCGATGTTTCAACAACGCCGAAGTGTTCTTAGACAGTCTCTCAGTTCTGCCGAGGTGCAGAATCTTTGCTAGGCTACCTGGGCGATGTTTCAACAACGCCGAAGTGTTCTTAGACAGTCTCTCAGTTCTGCCGAGGTGCAGAATTTTTGCTAGGCTACCTGGGCGATGTTTCAACAACGCCGAAGTGTTCTTAGACAGTCTCTCAGTTCTGCCGAGGTGCAGAATCTTTGCTAGGCTACCTGGGCGATGTTTCAACAACGCCGAAGTGTTCTTAGACAGTCTCTCAGTTCTGCCGAGGTGCAGAATCTTTGCTAGGCTACCTGGGCGATGTTTCAACAACGCCGAAGTGTTCTTAGACAGTCTCTCAGTTCTGCCGAGGTGCAGAATCTTTGCTAGGCTACCTGGGCGATGTTTCAACAACGCCGAAGTGTTCTTAGACAGTCTCTCAGTTCTGCCGAGGTGCAGAATCTTTGCTAGGCTACCTGGGCGATGTTTCAACAACGCCGAAGTGTTCTTAGACAGTCTCTCAGTTCTGCCGAGGTGCAGAATTTTTGCTAGGCTACCTGGGCGATGTTTCAACAACGCCGAAGTGTTCTTAGACAGTCTCTCAGTTCTGCCGAGGTGCAGAATCTTTGCTAGGCTACCTGGGCGATGTTTCAACAACGCCGAAGTGTTCTTAGACAGTCTCTCAGTTCTGCCGAGGTGCAGAATCTTTGCTAGGCTACCTGGGCGATGTTTCAACAACGCCGAAGTGTTCTTAGACAGTCTCTCAGTTCTGCCGAGGTGCAGAATCTTTGCTATGCTACCTGGGCGATGTTTCAACAACGCCGAAGTGTTCTGGAGTACAGGTGTAGGTGGAGCTGGTGATGTGGGTCGAAATTCCTGGGGTCTGTAGATAGATGGTGAGAGAGAGAGGTACACTTGGTATATTAGGTGAGCGATCGCAAGAGTAGGTAGCAAGTCTGGCTTTCTCGAGTACTCGACGATGCACTCTGTGTAAGTAGCTGGTCCGGAGCATGTAGGAGGTGTAAACAGAAGTCATGGCCCAGGAGCTTCTGTTGACTCTTGCAAGTGTCTGAGAGTCAACTGAAAGTTTTGTTTCTTTGTCAATACCATATTTTTATTAGCGAAGATGTATTGCTTTCTGTTTGTCAGGTGTGATAGTGTAGTTTTCCTGTATGATGATTGCAATTCCATTGGTCCAGTGCTTGTTTCTGTGGTTTAAAACTTGTAGTTTTTGCATAATCTGTTTTTATGCTATGTTGAACAGTATACATTTAAAAAACTAATTACTATGCAGTTGTGTAACCACAAAAGTAACTGTTGATGATAATGTCTCCAAGAACACGTACCTGGATACATTCAAAGGCAAGTGGATATTTAGAACGTACGTGCCTGTTGTGTAGATCATCTTGATGGACTGTATTACATGAAAGTTTGTTGATATGAAAACTGGTGGTCACTACCAAACGCCATTTCTCCCGAACGAATTGCGACCAACTGACTGTCTAAATATACTAGTTCCTAGAAGCACTACAAGCCGCGCCACTGATGGCAATGGCGGGAAGTTCAAATCTCTACACAGTAATATTTACAAAGACATCCATACACACAGTACCTACTCTATGTAATGGTGTATTATTTCAAGCCTACAAACTTAAATAACTCTTCATTAAGTTCTATAGTTTCCACTGAGAGTTCAATGAAATGTATGTTAATTTGAAGGCTGATTTCAAGCAAGTCAGGCATAGCCATGTGACCTGGGATACTACGTACTATTACTTTGCAATAACAGTGTAGAAATGTCTGAGGAATAACATTTTTTTCAACAACATGTATATGTATTAATTCCTGGATTTGTCATTTATGAATATGCATACAGAGTGAGTGAGTGTGTGTGTGCATGTGTGCGCACACACGTGGTTTTCTCTCTCCTCCCTCAGAAATAAACATGTGAGTGTGCATAATGTTCAGAACATAATGCATATGAAAATAAGGTAATTTATAGTGATAAAGCTACATGGAAAGAAGTACAGAATTTTAAATAATACATTGTGTTATTATTTTTATTGCATGGTCTTCCAGTTATAACTGGTTTATTTATCACAATATTTTATACATCTTTATGTCAGAAATGTAATACATACTTATTTAGGTGTGAAACTAAATACATGAGGTTTGTAGGTGCAGTTATTTTGTATTTGCATAATGAAGTAGTGATGTTCCTGCACTGTAATTTGTGTTCTGTGATTGCTGTTTGTTATTTTATCCTTAATCATATGAAACTCGTCAACTTCTTGCAAGAAAATATGGTTCTTTAAATTTTGTCTCTCTCTTCCTTGTGAAATATTTGTCTTCTCATTTGATGCAAGTGTCCATATTTTTTTTTTAATGAACACATTATTCGCTATTTCTGTGATAAAAGAATTATATATTTTAATCATGTGTTACTTGATTTGGAATCATATTACACAGGTGTGGAAGTTGAACTCGCCAAGTAAATTTTTCGAACAGTTACTGTGGAAATTTCTTGTTAATAGTTTTATCATGAAAGTTACACGTTAGATACATCTTTTCTTGCCTCACTTAATCTACTTGCACAATTGCATATTTACGAATTAACTCAGCTTTGAAATTCTCACTTCCATAAACTATGCGTTTCATCCCCTTAAACATTCCTGTGTATATAGTACAGTCTTAATTTAGACTGTTTGAAGCACAGCAAGTGAAACAAGTGTAAAAAGGTTGTAGGAAAACATAAAAAAATCATAAATGAAAAAAAAATAAAATTTATATATATATATATATATATGGACGACAGGAATCGAAGTACTCATGGTCTAGTACTTGTCGATAAGGCACACACAAAGTAGGATGACACAGTTTTTTCACACAGTTGCACGATCATGTGAAAAACTGTGTCGTCCTACTTTGTGTGTGTGTGTTTATCGACAAGTACTAGACTGAGTACTTGGATTCCTGTCCTTTATATATTTTTAGTAGCCTAGCGGCCTATTTGCAATCTTAACAAAAAATCATAAATGCATTATCTCCTTACAAACATCCAGCTTTCATGGTTTTGCTATATATTTTTCAGTGTAATTATTGTACAGGTTGTCAATATTAATTTTAAATTATTTTCAGGCATATGTTGGCAGGGTTTTTTAAGTTGTGTTTTTAGCAGTAGATTCATCTAGTATTTCATCCATTATCAAAACATTCTCCATAGTGGTTTACTGCACCGCCGTCGCCGCAACAAATATTTGCTTCACCGGTCAGAATCGCAACATCTCTCTTTCCAGCCAATGAAATCATCTTCCCGACGTTTTGGCATGGGAATGTTATCTTACCTCTCCAGGGCCAGATGGTGCTCCTCTCTGTATGTTTCATTATTTGTTAGGTGCTCTAGGAATGTAACTTGAATTTGCCCATACTTGAGTGGAGTGCAAGAGAGAGACCCCCTCATTGCCTGGATAGCTCATGTGCTGCCAGAAATGGCCGACCTGTCCTTTTACAGTTTTCAGTTTTTCACTGTACAGAAACTGATTTTTAGGTACAATTAATTTAATATGAAAAAAAAGCATACCCTGGGGATGAATTGATGGTAAAAATTATATGATACAGCAATCAATTAAAATGTCTGCCATAAATTAAATTTGCATAATACTAAGTAGGGTTATTATCACAAAGTCTACCCCAGAATGATATATATCACGTACCTTGGCGCAAAAAATGTAATCTCTTGACACCCAGTAACCCTTACTGGGTGCAAAGTCTATTTTGTTGCTTCTTGGGGAAAATTAACAGTTTCATTACAAATTTATACATGTGTGTGTGTATATATATGTATATTTATATATTAATATTTAGCAGTCTTTAGAATAAAATTACCAGAGAAAGTCACGTATATCCATCCTATACTATAAATTAAGTTTAAATAAAGCACAGCATAATTTTCAGCACAAGCAAATTCCATGTTCGCCCATCGGGAAAATATCGGGGAATTTTCTCCTGGGTCAGCAAAAATGTAAATACCGTATTTTGGTGTCTATAGGCTGCACATTTTTTACAAAAAAAAAAAAAACTACATAAAGTGGTGTGCGGCTTATATGCCATATATTGTCATAAAAGAATATTTTGTAAATTTTTTCCCGTTAAAACGTGTTAAGAAATTTGTCAACATACAGTACATTCTAATGTTTTAACTCTTAAAGGAATGATGGATGGATGGGATATAAAAACTCTTGTAGTTATTTGTTCACTTGCATTCATAAACCAAATAACCTTATTTCCGCATGTGTAAAATGTATACATGTTGGAGCTCAGCCATAGTTGCCGTACATGGGAAAAGAATTTATCTGCTGCACAAGAGAACGATATCTTACGTTGTTTGCAATCCCTATGTGGTGCTAAAAGTGCTCATTGATAAGACACCATTTCATGTAACATGTTGCCATGGTTTTGCTTTCTCAAGCCACCTTACCATCTGTGGAATAGTAATTGCATGCTGTATATTCCTAAACATTGCAACATAACACAAATTTTCTGTTACAAATGTTTTCTAGGGAAGAAATTAAGTGTGAATTTATTATGTTTGTACGAAATCTTGACTTAACAATATTTACAGGAACACAATACTTCAGTGTGGCCTATACAGTAAAATCTCATTACAACAAAATCTTATATAGTTCCAATTTTTGGTCTTTTTTAATTAAATTTCTTTAAACTGAAATTTCACTGTTCTTTGAAAAGACACTCAGTAAGGAGGCAATTTTAGTTATCATCAATGAAATAAAGTGCAGTAAATTATGTACAGTGTATGCAAGATGGTTTTATCTGTTTATTATGAGAACATCAAATTTTAGTAAACTCTAAGAAACTACAGTATAGGATTATAGTAAATTTTTTTAAACTTGCAAATGGCTACTTCTAAAAATATAATAGCAAATGACCTACCACAAATAAACTAGGTGCAAGACAATCAACATCATACACTGTTTAATTGGTAAAACAAGCTAAGAAAGAAAAAATTACAAATTAAATAATATGCCCTGAAACAATTTTACTAAAACGTAATAGATCTATATCATCACCAAGCCTAAGTCTCCTGCTGTTAGAACAAAGCGATGACTGTTCATACAGTTTGCTTATTTTTTCCCCGATCCTTGCTCAGTCAAACTGTTTGGCCATGTGCAATTTATCTTCCTTTTATCTATTTCTTTTTAATTATCTATCCTTGCTTTTAAAGAATACTGCTTGAGTTTTTTTTTCTTCTCATTACTTTGATCATGTATAGTAATAATGCAACCAAATATTAACTGTGCGTGGAATACTGTATTGAAATCCAAGTCCTAAATACTACTCTTTCAAAACAAACAATAAATCACAGGTGAAGGAAAAACACCATAGATGGAACAGTGTGAGCACAAAATGGTCGAAACCATAGCCGCATAAAAGTGCCTGATTCAGTGCCATCTACTGTACATACAGCAAACTTTGTAAAACTGAGTTATATTATGGGACGCCATGTTGAATTTAAAGTTAAATTGAAGTTGGTGTTGTATGTTTCCTTCGAAAATGAATACTTTACAATACATGGCCGTGAGAGAAAGCCATCGGCCATCTCACACAAAAAATTTTGCCGTGAGTGATGTAAACAAGCGCGATAAAAATACGGTGACGTCTAAAATAGGTTATGGAAATTACTATGAGTCAGATAAAGAAAGTAAGTCACAGTTTTGACAAAGACACAATAAAATTTCGTGAATATGTGCTACAGGAAAGAATAAAACGTACAAAATGCTTTCGTTGTAATGAAAATACGTTTAGTAAATCTGAAACATTTTATCCATTTAAATATATACACCATGTAGGGGAATTATAATACATTCATTAAACTAAAATTTTCGTTATACTTGAAATATTAATTATCCCTAATTTCTCATCAAAAATTTAGGTGCGGCCTGCACATGCCAAAATAAGTAATATGCTATTCCGCAAAAGCTGTTAGTTGTGTGAATAAAGGTAATTTAATTATAAGCATATGCAAGTTAAAATTTCAATTTTTAAATTTGTGGACTGGCAATAATACATTTTTGCCAAGTCACACAGGGTTCTATATGTACCAAATAAATAATTTTTTGCTTGAAGTCAATGGTGTGTATTGCGAGAAATGTAGATGGGCTCAATGAAATGTTGACCCTGCTTTCTTGTTCTGTTGCAGTGTAATTTATTCTGCGTCACTGACATTATATTGTTCAGTCAGTGATGGAAAAAATATGCTATTTTCTAAGGTTTTGGTCCTATAAATAGGTTAAGGAAAATGATGATATTCTGCCTAGAAACCATCGCAAAGTTAGGGAATTCTAATATATATATTTACATATGACTCCTTGATGCTAAAAATTGAGTTTAAACATTGCGCTGTATAATTTTCAGGAAGTGCAAATTCCGGTAGAGATTATGCATGTATCATGCATGCTAGGTCTTGATTAAATCTACAGAGGATAGAATTGCAAAAAAAATAATCAAAATCATAATTCAATAAGCAAGGAATAAGTAAGCAGTTAACAGTAAATTTCAAATGCAATTGGAATTTAAAAATCAATAAGAAAAGATTAAAATCAAAATGATGCAGCATTATTGCAAATCTCTGAAAACAGCCAAATACTGTGCACCCGGTAACTAAAGTGACAAACAATCCCAATACATAACGGCCAAATGAGGGGATGTTGGTCTGTGTAATGTGTGCTATTGTTGGATGGCTTTGATGCTTTGCATGCAATGAAATTACTACACTGAGAGGGATGGGTGTAGAACATAGCTTCCCTTCGCCATGTCACATGTCGCACATGTGGCAGAAAACCTTACAGATGCTGGGCAGCGCTCGCTCACTCTCTATATCACCGCCGTCACATTTTTAACAAAATGTTGGCTTTCCTTCCTTTACCCCTCCGCTCGTTTCTCCTTCCACCAGTCCACCACCATCTCACTCCCTCCCTCCCTCCCTTGATCTCTTTCTACAATTTGTGGCAGACCAATTAAGAGTAGTGACACTGCAACATGGTTCCAGTTTTCATTGTCTTTTCTTTCTATTTTGCTGGGAATTGTTCCCCCACAAATTTTTTATAATTTTTTCGCAGTTTTGGAGAATGTCATAAAATCACTGCGCTCGTTAATTCAGGTAGTCGTAAAATCTGGTACAGATTGTGTATTGTAGCTACGTATGTGTTTTATTTTTCTTTTTTGCTGGCTTTTATGCAGTTGAAGTAACAGTTGAGTTTGAGGAGGGATAACTTGAATTGAGAACTTGAGCCTTAAGTACACGGTTGAAGTGTATGTTAGTAGGTGTGTGTGATGCGTCAAAATTCTTATATTTGTTTCAGACTCTGCAAAGATTTTCACAATGTTCATAGCTTCAATGTCATTCACAAATCCACAAATTAAAGATGTCCACTCAATACTATTTTCTTTTGCGCTGGAATCTGACAGTGGTGCCGGTAGTTTCTACAAGTGTTGGTTGACTTTCCTTACCTTTACAAATGTCACGTTAATGCAGCGTTGACTACTTAACAGAAAATATTTTGTGTTTTTTATTGGTATTAAATGCCCACTTATTATGATAAAAGGTTTTTGTCTGCTACAACCTAAAGAGAAAGCTTTTTACTTCATTTTTGCAACTAAATAGTAGAATATACTCCCTCAAACAGTTATTACGAAATATATATTTAAATATAACACTTAACAAGATTTGCGAAACTCGTTCCTATACAGACCTGTTGTGTGATTATTGCACATTTTTTTTGGCTCGATGTGTTACAAGACTGTGCAATAGTGATACTTTCGATTGATATAGTCACATTTTCAATTAAGGGAACATTACAAGTATGCTCAGGATTAGTTAACAAAATATTCTTTTGTAGGATGTAGGATATTTGAATCTCAATTTACCATAGGCTCGTTAAGCTAAGTTTACTCTTCAGAACTATGCTTTGATGACTAGTGTTTTAGTAGGAGTTTTAACGCAACGTAGAAAATACTCGGGACATGTATGCAGAATTCAAAATTTTCTTTGAGAAACGCACCTGCAGAGTGCATACAGTGCTTCATCAGCGTCCAGCTGGCCCTCCTGTGACCCAGCTTGGTAGCCGGTACACCTCTTGTGTTATTAATAAGGACTTCTTAAATTCGCTAGTGGTTTTTTTACAAAATTTTTATATAAGCAAGTAGGGCCTATTTCTCAACAATTGGGGTTATTTTGGTGGTGACACGTACCGTTTTTGCTTTGTGAAATATCACGAAATTTGTAATTTTTCTTGTTTTACACGAAATTGCCAGAAATTCTGCTTTTTCACAAAATTTCACACAAAATATCGCATTTTCAAACAAGAGTTGCAGGAGATTTCTCTTTCATCTTCCAGGCGAAACTCCACAGAAAACCAGACAGTTTTACAGAACGAGACTTATAACGAGAAGATTTTCATTTCCCTATTTGGTTTATATAAATTCCATCTGGTATTAATGCCTGTGGTTTTTGAAAACTGTGTCATTATCATAATAAACACTTCACTCTCATTTTTGTGTTGTGAATCCTAATAAACCGTTTCAATATGTAGTCGGAATTGGGAAGTCGACACAATCCATGTATCGAAGTAACACCGCCGAAGCTATATCGTCAATGAGCATTTATTCCTACAGTACATAACTGTTTCGGAAATAAACTCATCTCGATGACTTCCTAAAATAAACTTACATTGTTTGCATTTCATCCTTTTTCACTTTTCATTGCATAATTGATGTAACCTCGTTGGAAGTATAAATGTGATAAATAGAAAAATTACCGAATACTTATTTAAACAATGGTAATAAAATTTTCCATCGCCATTAATTGGTGGCCCCACGTTTATTCGGCAAAGGCACACAGTAAGGCTCCATAGATTTATATATATCTCTATGGTATTACGAAATGGTTTTTTTTGTTACATTTTTTAATGTAAACGCGTTTTTAAAATTATCCAGGTTATGTGAAGATGAAGTGTAGCTGGCGCAGTTTTATATATATATACGCACGCATGCGCGCGTGCGCACACACACACAGAGTAATATTTTAGTTGAAATTCTGTTTATTTAATTGGTGAGCTGTAGAACTTTAGTTTGTCACATTTTTCATCTTTCGCGAGTCAAGATGGTTTTGTGCCACTTCATACGAGAAGTAGCAATCATAACTGCTCATTGTTTTAATGATGCTGTGGAAAATTTTGCTCATATGCAAATAACATTAAAATTACTATGATTCAAAAGTTGTTAGTTCACCGAAAGAACAAAATGTGATAAATATGACGCTTTTATTTGTACCAATGTGGGAATTACACAATAAACAATTTCATTAAAGTTTAATAATTATTGGGATTTTTTATGAACTACATTAAAATCGATGAAACCAGTATGTATTTCAGTCAGTAATGTAGACACTGAAAAAAGTTTTTCAGTGTCTGGGAATATAATGACAAAGAACTAACCAAAAGCCAAGAAATGGGGTAGTAATTAATGGCAGTGCTTGCATTTTCCGAATTATTTATTTTTGTGCAGCCAAAGTTTGTTGCAATATGAAATATGTGTGAGTAGTTGTATTTTTTGACCAAATATGTATAATTTTCTTTTTGTGCTATTACCAAACCATTTTTTTTTTCTGAGCCAAATTTCAGGTAAATTTTTGATGGAATGAATGAAACATTGACGAAAAAGCTTCACCGAAATCGAGCAAAAAAGTGACGAAGTCTATCAAAAAATTTTCACCACAGACATATTTTGAACCCCAGTGTACGTTTCACCTGGAACATCCTATATTGTGTACCAAAGCGAGGAGGGCATGCGTTCCATTTTCCTGCATTTATTTGCTCAGTTTCACAAATTTACCATGTGTAAAGTCTGAAAAAAAAATTTACCTCTATATTTTGAAGTATTTACACCGCTTCAACCAGTTTTTTTGCACCAATATTTGTAGTTTTTTTTACCATATTTCTGGGTCCCTAGTTATTAGGAGTTTGTGATACTACACTGCATAATGTATGGCTAAGTGGAAAATGAATGATTTATTGGTAATTGTGTGTATTTATTTTAAAAAATAATTTGTAATTGTGCTGTATTTCATTGATAATGTAAAGAAAATCAATATGAAAAGAATTTATTGGGAAGTAAAAGAAATGTTACAAAATAATTCTTACCAGAGTTTGTTACAGGGATGAGTGCAAAATTATTTTAAAGATGCAAAATGGGAGATTTGAAATTTTTCAATAACAATTGGTGCAAATGTTACAACATAGATTTTAAACTATAATAGTTCCATTAATTATACGGAGATATTTTTTTGTTTTTGTGTGTGTCACGCAGGCATGCAAAATGGTAAACATGTTGCCTAGCAACTGAGTGACGTCAGCCTGCCTTCCCTCTTACGCAACTTCAGATTCAAGTATCACTCGACGATAAACACCATACGCATCCCGCTTCGTTGTTTGTATTAACTGTAGCTGTGCATTTGTTGTAATGTTCGTGAGAAGTGCTTTGACATTTTTAATTACTGAGACCAATTAGTATAGTTCAGAATGAAGAAAAAAAAACATTCAGTTTATGAATGCAAGCAGTGTATTGCACGTATTTTTTGTTCCACGTGATGGAACAAGCAGTTATTAGACATATTTGTTTATCAGAGGGGCCACGGTGACTAAGCGGCTAGTGTGTTTGCCTTCCATCAAGGCTAACCAGGTCCCAGTCCCAGTTTGGCTGCTCCCAGATTTCTGTACGTGTAATTTGTACTGGATGTTGCTACTGGTCTGTGGGTTTCTCAGGATCTTCTATTTTTCCCCACCCTGACGTTGTTCCTTGGTCATCTCACTTCACACCCATCAGCTCTAAAGGCCTTGTTGAGAGCCACCCAGATCTTGCCATTTCTTTGTTTATATGACACTATGGATATACCCAGATGCCTTGGGTTAACCCTGCTGAGTAGGTAGCTTCTTAGTTGATCTGCATGATATAGTCAGCTTAGACAAGAAGCTGCAGCTGTTGTTCTTGGGCTCTGAATGGTATTGAGGAGCCTATTATTTTATTATTAAATTTATTACTACAGTAATAACTGTTTCTAAAATTTTTATAAAATCGAACCAGTGATATGCAGTAAATTTGTTTCCTGCAGATGATGTGCAAACTTATATGGTGGGGGTGTGTAAACCAGTGTCCCTCTAACTTTGCTTTACCACAGACCACTAGATGTAGAACTGTCGAGCTAACATGGACGACTTACCTCTGTACTTCTTCCATTTTCATAACAAAGTGCACTTAAGAACTCCTAGTAGTGAATATAGTAAAATCCAGACCGCTCTTACAACACAAACTTTTAATATGTAGATGGAACTTTGATGGAAGGACTACACTCGCACCAGTTCTTAGACCAAGTGTCTTATCGCAGATAATCATGAGAACATGAGTGCAGTTGGTTGTTTGATGCCATTGCATGCTTATCACATTGTGTTGTCAGCAATACTTGGAAGACGACAGCAATCACTGATTGAATAGCCCAGTCCCAACAACAATCATCGCCCGGCTATGCCCTGAGCCCTGCAAAGCCCTACCCGGCCCGATACTTGGATAAGTACAACCCGGCCCATACATCTAATACTGCGTGCCGGCCGGAGAATAATTAGGGTTACGGGCTGGGCCCAATTGATGAAGGTAGTGGGTAATTATCTGGCAAGCCAGACCCAATATAGCAGGGTATCTTTGGCCTTAGCCCTCATATGAACATTCAGCGAGTGCATCATATTTAGGCATTGTAAGTAATCATAGATTGGAATTACTGTACATTGGTTTTGGAAGGTGCATACAGTGGACCTTATTTAACTATATTACTACGTAAATAACTAAGTCGTAGTTATCACTTGTGCAGTACAATAGAACACACAATACATAACATTCTTTCACATATCACAATGTCAACAGTAGTGTACTTACCGTCATTCTGAGGCAGGATGTATGGAGTAGAAGGTAGGATTTGTCCACTACGGTGGTTGATTTCAGGCAGGGCTCATCACGGCTGATGGTCATGTTGGATGTTGGCCCCCCTCCCCCGTCATTACTCCCTCGACAACCCATAACCCTAAAAATGATTTTAATAAGAAAGGGTATAAATATTTTTCTAATAAAAATATAAGAAATTGTTGAAACCCTGCCCTTAACCCTTACCCACCACCCACCCTTTCCCTCACAATTGCCTCCACGATCCCGCCACCCCCGCACACCAAAACATTTTTTAATTGAGGAACATAATATTACACCATCCTACACCTCCCCCCACCAACCTGAACAGCACCCCCAACTCCTCACCAATACCCCCCCCCCCCCCCCCGTCTTAAATAAAAAACAATCTCAGAAATATTGACAAAAAATTTGAGAAATCAAGGAAATTGTAACGTAACTACACCCTCCCCTGCCCGACCCCATCGCCCAAACCAATAACCCCTGCCACTCACCACCTTCCAGTTATAAATATTCGAGAATGTTTCCAAAACATTGAAAAAAATACTAAATATAAATGATAAATTTTGTAACGACAAGAAACAAACACTTGTACGTATTTCCCGGAGACCAGGGATAAATCCCAAATAACGAGACTACACTGCTCGAGACACTCACTAAGTTTATTGACTAAAGAAAAAGTCACTTGTTGATTATCATACACACATTATTTGTGCACCTCTTCCACTGCACCACGTCACAATATTTTTATACTGAGTGTCTGAACACTTAAGACTTCTAGCATTCCGCCCACCTAAATAACTATTTTACTTTAACAAAAAAAATCTATTCTACTAAAGATACTGTTAGTGTAATTAAACAGTCTCCAATGGTAGTGGATACAATTTGGTGGTAGGGCGTTTCAGTTAACCAGTCGAGGTTCTCACTTGGGCTACTCTCACTGGCTGGCTAACACCTTGAACTTGCTTCCATCGAGTGAGACCACCCAACTTCTCGTAAGTTAGACTGTCTTCCAGATAGATTAGAAGCGGTCTAGCGACTAAGAAATGGCCAGGAGTCAAATACACTGAAGTCAGATGGGTCTAATGACATTTAAATTAGGGGTCGAGAGTTCAGAACTCCTTCAACTCGAGCTGTAACTGTTATGAACTCTTCGAAAGTTAATATTTGCAGTCTGATTACTCTCTTTAGGATGGTCTTGGCTTTTTTGATAGCAGCTTCCCAAAGGCCACCATGATGAGTAGCAGCTGACGGGTTGAAATGAAAAGTGTTCCCAGAGAAAAGTTTGTGATGGAGTTTTGATGAGAGGAAGACTGCAACAAGTTGGAGACCATTTGTTGAAACTGAGCAGCTGCCCCGACAAAGTGGGTTCCACAAGCCATATAGATATGAGCACAGAGACCTCTGCATGACATGAATCGAGATAGAGCAGCAATGAAAGCATCAGAAGATAATCAGAAACGACTTCTAGGTGAACAACTTTGGTTGACAAGCAGACGAAGAGACAGATTTAAGCCTTCTGAGATGGAGCTTTTTGCAGATGCCCACCTTAATGGAAAAGAACCCAGTAAAATCCACTCCACAATGGAGAAACACAGGTTAGGGGGTAACACGAGGTTCTGGAAGATTACCCATCAGCTGGTTTGTAGTTTTTGGCAAACCGTGGAAGCATCGTACACATTTCGATACGCATGATCGAATCACATTGCAACTGCACAAAATACAAAATCTGCTGGCCAACATAGCATGCAGCAATTGTGGACCAGTATGCAGATACATTATATGGTAATAATAATAAATAAATGTATATGGCGGGTGGACCCAGGGCGAGGCAACCACCCGAGTGATGGGCTTTCTAGGTGGGACCCGTAGGTGCCCGTCATCCCTAAACATGGCATGAAATGAGACCCTAGGATGGAGCGGTGCTGGAATGCAAGGACGGGGGAAACAGGAGTACCCCGAGAAAACCCGCCAGCAAGCAATATCGTCCAGTTCGATTTCCATATTGCGAAAATCCGAGAGCAAACCCGCCAGGGATCGAACCCGGATTGTCTTGGTGGGAGGCGAGTGTGCTACCCACTGCGCCACCGCTGCTCCATATGATAATGATTCACTAGTAGTTGAACAACAAGATAGTCTTTTGGCAAGATAACAGGATGCTTAGCACAAACAGGAAGATTAGAGTTTTCAAGGTGCCCGCCCGCCCTAAGTAATGCATCTGGATCAAGGAATGGAGCAAGATGCTGTATATGCGATTAACGTGGTTTGTTGCCTTTTAATAATTTGATTTTGTGGAAAAGAGATGTCTTTTGAACAATGCAACAGATTTTTTTTGTGACCAAGTTCAGTTCACCAACAGAGAGAAATCCCTTCTTAAGCTGAGGTTTCCTCTTAGCATTACGAATAAACCTCATTACCCAAGCAAGTACCCTGACACTCTGTATCCACATGCGGACACTCTGCATCCACGTTGAGAATCGCTGAAACATCTTCACCCCAGGTTCATCTTGAGTAACAACCAAGACAGCTATGCTACTAGATTTGAGATCTGGTAGGGTTTCTAGCTGGGTGTCAGTGCAAGGTGGTTTGGGCCATGTGGAACAGGGCTGCGATAGCCATTGGAGGCCTGCCCACCAGATATGATAAGAGGGCAACTGGTCAGGCATCAACTCACGTGATGCACAGTCAGCAGGATTGTCAGCTGAACTCACATGTTGCCAACTACAAGGGGGAGTCCATTCCTGAATTTTACACACTCAATTGACTACATACGTCTTTAACTCCTGATCCATGTGAGTGTCACCATTGAATCTGTCCATGCATATACTAACATGTCAGGATAGTCTGGAAGATGAAGCTCATGACAATGATGTAGGAGGGTGGCCACAAGGTGTGCTCCACAAAGCTCAACACGTAGGGAGACACATTTTAGTGGTGTCACTTTAGTCTTGGCCATAACTAATCTGACTGAAGTGGAGTGACCTGAATACACAACACGGATATAGACAACCACTGAGTAACCCTTTTCTGATGCATCTGAGAAACCATGGAGTTGGAATGCTTAAAAATTGAGTAAGCTTATATGGACAGGGAATTGACAGATAATTCACGTTTACCATTCCGTGCATGAAGTGCTATTAAGGATGCTAACGTGATGGGGTTAGAGGGTCATCCCAACCAAGTCCATGTAGCCACAGTGACTGAAGGAAGATTTTTGCCTACATCACAAAAGGAGCCGACCATCCTAGAGGATCATAAATCCTAGTGACATATGACAACACTGCTCGCTTGGTGAAAAACTTCATCTTCCCTTACACGTGATAAGAGAAAGCATCTTCCTCAACATTCCATTGGAGTCCCAGAATTCTATGCACATGTGCTGAATCAATGGTGAACGTGAGCGTTTCACAGTCTGTCACGGGGGGTGATTGGCAACCCATTTCTGCAATTCAGTAGTTTGATGAACTCATCCCGCACGGCAAGAGCTTCTTTGAGCGATGGAGCACCAGTAATGATATCATCAACAAATGTCTTGAGTACGCAGCACAGCTGCTGCCAGAGGAAATGCATGACTCTCATCAATACTAAGCTTTTGCAGAGTTCAGAAGGCTAAGACCGTAGAACTTGTCGTGCCATAGGTGACTGTACTCAACTCATACACGTTGAGAGCCTTTTCTGGGTCTGAACGTCATAAAATAAGCTGATGGTTTCTGTCATGGTGCGTGACAATTTGCCTATATATTTGTTTGATGTTACAACAAAAGACAAATGGCTGGGTTCTAATCTTGCATATAAGATCCATAGTGTCAGCTTGCAGTTTGGGCCTGAATACAAACAATCATTAAGAGAATTTCCATTTGACTTTTGGCACTAGCATCAAATACAACTCTATATTTATTCGTTGAACTAGAAGTCTTCATAACACTGTGTTGAGGAATGATGTAATATTGAGAACTGGGCTCTGGTACAGAATGCATGAAGGGTTTCCTATGCTTTAAGGCTTCATAATCTGTCATGAAATCAACATAGAGAGACTTAATATCAGGTTGAGTGAGTAGCTTGCACTCCAATGACATGAAGCGTCTATGAGCAGTCACCTGAGAGTGGCCGAGTTCCATGTTGGAACGGAATGGGAAACGAACACCATACCTACCTGAGGGAAGGCGATAGTGCATTTCTTTATAATGTTGATCCCACGCAATTTCGTCTGGAGGTAATTGCTTAACAGAGGGGGGGAGGGGTTCCTCTAGTTCCCAGAATCTCTTGAGGACAGTTTCGAGTGTGTAGGTACACAGTAATGCGATTGGCTGTGTTCGTTGTTCACTGGTCTCTAACACGGGCCGTAGGGCATTTACCCATCAAAATCCACCCAAGGCTGGTTTCGAAGGCAACATGCATCCCCTCACCAAGGCTCAATTTGCCTCCTACCAGAACTTGCGAAAACACCGCTGCACCCAAAATGACTTCTGCACTGCCAGAGGTATTACACGAAGGGTCAGATAAAGGGAGAGCGCCTAATTTCTTCCTGATATTAGCATCCACTTGGGTAGGGGGTAACAGATTGGTAACCTTTGACATAATCAATAAGGATTGGCTGAACTCTGATGCTCCCCCTGCAGTTGTCCTGATTTTAGTAGTCACCATTCCCTAATCTTAATGTGACTTTGAGACAGTCCGTACATCTGGCCTGTACTGCGGACCCTGGGTAAACACAGCTTCTGTGCCAATGCTTCTGACATAAAGCTTCCTTGGGCAGCACTATCCAAAATTGCATGGCAGTTGTGAAACCTTCCTTGACAATCAGCAATTTTCACTATGACCGTAGACAGAAGAATGACAGTGCGAGCAGAGGTTCTTGCTGACATTCCTACAAATTGTGCACTATTGTCAGTGTCAACCAAGTCCGAGCTCAATTGCTGATTAGCATGTCTGTCTGAAGTTGGTGGGTGTTGCGTGTCAGTTATCTGTCTGTCAAAGTGTAATGATGAATGATGCTTTCGACCACAATGTAAACAGGTATGTTTTGAAGAAGATTGTGCCACCGTGTGGGAGGTACCTAAACAAATGTAACACAACTTTCTACTGCGCATAACTTCTTGCATTGCTGCAGGAGATTTCTCCATGAACTCTACATAGCTGTTGATAGCATGAGATGTTTGCTGACATAAAAAACATTTCCTAGTACCGAGCCCAGAACTCAACATTAGAACAGCTTTATTTTGAGATGAACTTGCTGAACTATGTTTTGACAAAATGTGACGTAGCTTGGTTCCTATTTCATGTGCATTATCCAATTTAGCGGCTTCAGTTTCTAAGAACTCCACAAGCTCACCAACCTCAGGGGATGTGTCAGGTAATGAAGAGCGATGGTGTTCAAACTTTGTTTGCATGGGCAAATCCAGCTTTTTCAACAAAATAGTCAGCAGTATGGGATTATTTTGTGTTACAGTATTACCTTAGTTTTCTAAGGCACTGAAATTTTCCATACGGGCATTGACATAGTGGTGCGATAACTTATAATTTGTAGCAGTAACAGGAGGAAACTCCAAAATTCTGTTTATATGGAGAGTAGTAGGTTTCCAGGAATTATGGTAACGGGATGACAAACTTTCCCATGCAACAGAATTAGTTTTCGCCAGTTAAGGGTAAGTTTTTCATGATCTGAGATGATTCGCCTTTCAAACAACTGACAAATTATTGAAATTTTTCAACATCGGAAAGCGCGTGATTCTCATGAATTGTGGTCTGAAACAGTTGGTGAAATATAGGTAATTCCTCCCACTACCCTGAAAATGTTGGTAGATTCAGTTCTGGGAGTCTGACATTCGTATGAGACACAGGAGTGGTTGTTTCATCCTTGTTTGCCAAAAGCGATGATATGATAGGGCGAGTATCCAAAATCAGTGCCGAAAAATTTGAATGGCATTCCATCAAGGCAGCCTCATCATAATCCTTAGAAACGGTTTCCAAGGTCAGAAATTTATTACAACATGAATTGATACTTGCCTCAATGCTTTGCATATCCTGTACATATTTCTTAGCTTCCTGTGGAATGAAGGATGTTGCGCCTTCAGCCATTGTGAGTGATGGCAGGCGTGCCTGAATCTGCTTAACCTTATTTTCTTGAAGCTTTAGTTGCATTAATAACCCTTTGAAACTCATTCTGATCAATTACCTTTCAATAATAGGCCAACGAACCAAAAGAAAAATAGGTGGGACACCACAGAAACAATTATTAATGACACGCCACTTAACCTTCAAGATACCACATAACCTGTACACGCCGTTTACAGACTTTGCGCAATAGTCAATGGTAACTAGTTTAAAAACCAAAATACTGCACAACACGAAGAACTACGCAAATATTTTACGTAGCTGTCACCATTTTGCCGCCGAACCAAACAAGTATTCAGTCATTGGAAACAAACCGAACAAACACGTGCATAGCTTCACTTCATATGTAGCGATTAATTATCCAGCCCGGAGGACCAAACACAAAAAATGTGACAACAAGAAACAGACACTTGTAAATATTTCCCGGAGTACCAGGGATAAATCCTAAATAACGAGACTACACTGCACAAGACACTCACCGGGTGGCCATCTTTGGTGACTGATGAAAAAAGTCTGCTGTTGAAGGTCATGCGCACATGTGATTTGTGCACCTCTTCCACTGTGCCAGGTCACAATATTTTTACACAGAATATCTGAACACTTAAGATTTAACAAATTTAAGTGATGATTCAGCCATAACCACGTTGGTTGTTGACAAACTTGACATTCACCCCAATGACTTGAAACTCAAAAAACCGAGACAAAATGTAAAATTCTCTAGAAAAACGTATAAATCTAGGAATATATTATGTCACTGAGTCCAACACCCATGTTGGAAGTTTGTGACCCTGACTTTGACCTCAAAGTCATAGAACTCGAAAAATCAAGACAAAATCGAGAAGAATCTATTAAAACATTAAAAAATACCATTTTGGTGAAATGTACATATCTAATGCGAAAAACCATTCAAATGTGTGTGACACTAATTATCAATTTGATTGATTGTTGTAAACATGGGAGAGCACAGCCACTCCCTGGCATTACTGTCAGTAGCCAACTGAACCCTCATCTCTATATTTCTTTGGCTATATAATCACTAGTCAATCTTACTACCCCCAAATGATAGAATGTCTATTCATAATGTACACCCCCCCCCCCCCCTCCTGTACACACCTCCGCCCACACCTCTAACATAACTCTTTTGCAACATTGCCCTCATCATTTTCTTACCGTACTTCAGCCACCATGCCACCAACCACAACCCCTGCAGAGAGAGGCTAGCCAACCCCACACCCCTCTGGAAGCAGACAAGTTGAGAATTTTATTATAAATAGGACCCATCCTTGGCTCGGACCAGTTGTTTTCTCTGCAGTTTGAACTAGACCAAGGGCAACAGTAGGGGCCTCTCTTCCAGTCTGTGAAGGCTGAAGAACGTTCTTATGGGTGCTCCGACCACTAGGCCAAATGGCAAGTGGCAGCGTAACCTTTCTTCCAGTCTGTAAAGACTGAAGGGTTTTTAGAGTGACTTAGCTGACCACTAGACCATGCTTAGTGTACGCTATCAAGGTGACTCCGCAGTAGTCTACCACCATTTGTGACCCCGCAGACTCAGCCATCTCTCTGAAGCTAGTGAAGATGTCATCCTTCCCTACAACCCACCCTTTGGTATTCGTCCAGTATTCCATTTGGTAGCAGGTCATGGCAACGCTTCAAACAGCTAGATTCCTTCAGGACAAACCTCATTAATTCAGACGTAGCATAACAAGTGTTGAATGCTATTTAACACGTTTATTAAGACACATAGTTTTTCCCAGGACATCTTTGCCTGGAAATAACATAGGTTTGAGCTTCCGTAAAATGTTAATATTTTTTAATTATTAAATATTACATTATTATACCATATAGGAGCTAGTGTGACCTCACTCTGCTTTCATTATATAATGTATTATAATTTCATTTGGAGAGTATTATTTATTTCAGAGTAGTTTGAACCCCATGCTCTTTGGAATTCATTCATATGTGCTTTATTTTGAACATCAAACTTATTTAATTTGCTTACACAGAGGAAGGGCAAGTATTGTGCATATAACCACTAAGGTAAATCCCACAACATTTTAGTGGCGAAACACCAAGGCCTGCCCCCTAGGTAGTTCATCAGCAGCGCCACGTACTAGGAACTCTGTATTTGGTGAGACCAGGTCTTATACTTCTCCTTCCCAGTCTGCAAGGGCCAGAAGGAAAACTGAGCACCTCTGCCACTGACTCAACTCCATGCGGGTGCCTCACTCAGGATCCAGACATATCTATGTCTTTCTCAGTCAGTCCCAGTTTGAAAAGTCCGGACGGTTGGCACTGAGATTGATTGATGGTTCTGTATCCTGGAAGCATGGTCAGGCCGTTGTTCCTACTTGCTTCTTCTCCGAGTGTATTTAGATGGTACCATCTAAATACCTTGTGCAAAGAATTGTAATAAAAGCAATCAATGTAGAAGGGCTCTCAGAGAAACTATTAGAGAATTAAATAACTTAAATTCCTTAGAACCTGTAATTTACAAGCAAGTGATCTTCCTCAATTGCCAGTCCCATTGTTTGGGCCTTCGATAAAGTTACCAGGTAAGGCCCATCCGGTTGTAGCTCTTATATTACGTTAAGGAACACCATCCGTGGTTTATATTGCCCATGTCCCCACCCCAGCCTTCTTATTCCAGTCCACCAGGTCCTCTGTCCTGTAACGCTGCAACTGACGTCTGACACTGTCCCGCCCCCTGCCCCCCCTTTCACCACCAACAGTGTGAATTACCCAGCAAAGAGGAGTGCCCCCCCTCCCTCGTCTGATAAGGTACAGTGCCCCCTAAGCATCACCTTGCAAATGTGGTTGATATTTCGTCCCAGTCAGACGTCCCATGAATCCGGTCACGTATAACAGCCAGCCCCCGAAGAGGGATTAATACCAGGCCAAATTCTATTAAGTAGCCGCTCCGAATGCACCCTTCAAATCTGACTACCCAATTCTTGTTGAAGTATCTGAGAGTGCGTAGGACCAGACCTTCCTGCTCATAAGAACACCTGGTCCAGTTGTGTCTAGGGTTTACTCCTCTACTCCCCTTGGTCTAGGATAAAGACACTCGAGCGTTCCTCTCAACGTAGAGAACCACACCCTAGCCATGCACCAACCCATGCGCCTCAGGTGCTTACTCCTATTAATTCAAACCTGCCAAGCCACCAAGGATGTAGAGGGAGATAGGGGATCAAGAATTGAGTTTAAATCCCTTGTGCCTAAAATTAGGTTCAGAAGACCGCATTTCCTGACCTTGTCTTTGATTCTAATTCATTGTAATAGGAGACAAAAATTAATCTCTCCTCTTCCTTCCCCCTCTCTCTTTACATCTCCTACATTAGTCGCATTTCCCTGTGCATTTGTATATTTATATTATTCATTACAACTGAATTTTGTAAGTCTTCAAAATGACATCCAACGTGGGGCATTATCAGTATTAGTTTAGACTAGGCTGTTAGGACACGCCAACCACACCCCTAGTACAGAACCATGTGGTCACCCCCACAACACTAGCAACCATATGTCATTCTTGGGAAAAGGAGGGGAAGTTTCAGTGCTTTAATTGTATTTTGGAAACCTAAAGAATATGGTAAATCATTTAATACACATTTATTAGAAAGGAATAACCACATTATCAAGATTTATGATGATCTTCTTATAAAAGTAAATACTTGATTGCATATTTACAAAGTTTTGTAGACCACTTAGGATCTAGTTACAGACCACCAGTGGTCCACGGAAGACAGTTTGAGAACCACTGATGTAATTAAATGTGTTTGTGTTTTCCGGCCATCTAAAGTCCAGACTGGATCGTGACAACCCTGGCTGTCGTACTGCTAAGTTAAGCGGGGCAATCATTACGATGCTCACAACATACTGGAGGCTTCGGGATGTGAGGAGGAGGCTGTGTCTTGGGGGCTAGTACTTGACAGATCACACATGAAGAAGTTTGGAGGCAGAATTGCTGTGGTAAAATGTGTACTCTTTTGCGTCACTCACATGGGAGAGTATTGGGCGACTGGCTGGTAGTGGTATGCTTGATGCACATCAAAGGCAGCTGTAGGTGACTTAAAAGCAGTGGAGTGGGTTGTGACGATATGCATCTTTTATTTCAAAATGCAGTGTAGTTGTTGGGATTTTTTGGAGTGTTGAATTTTTGTTTCACTTCTTCCAAGTGCATAAAATGTCTATAAATTAATACCACAAGCAAAACTTTATAGTGAACATGTTTGAAGAGAAAAACGAGGGAAATAAATAATTGTGGTGCTACCGCTTTGACAAGACATAGTATATCACTTGGATAATTGAATAACTGTAATTTTGATGGGTTACTTTTATTTGTTTACTATGTGGAATAAGTGGGCATTACAGTAGTTACTGATAATCTTTTTAGAATGATTACAGCTGTGGCAATAGTTCAAGAAGCGAAACAATTTTCTGTCAGTCTGTTTTTCATTTTAAAATAAGTGTGAAGTTGCAAGTATATGTCATATTTTGCTGTGGGAATTACTTTTAATACTATTTTCTACCCAAAATGTAGTGTGCAATGTATTTTTGGAGTTGTCAAATTGTTGCAAAGCAAGGGAAGCAAATTGGTAAAGAAATTTTTTCAAAGTTGTAGATTCTCCAGTAGTCCTCAGAAATGCGGGTACACCCTTACATATGTGCATGCACACACATCCTCACACATGCTTGCATGCACACACACATCTCCACAGATGCATGCACACATGCATCCCCACATGTGCATGCATTCACACATTCCCCATGCATGTGCATGCATTCATACATTCCCTACACATGTGCATGCATTCACACATGCCCATGCATGTGCATGTATGCATACATATGCCCACATGCATGTGCATGTATGCATACATATGCCTGCATGCATACATATACCCACATGTCAATGCATGCACGCACTCATGCCCAAACACATGATCACATGCCGACATACACATACATGCAGACATATGCTCATCTGCATGTTCATGCGCACACATCCCCACATGTGCATTGCTTGCGCATACAGGAGTGTGCACACACACAAAATTGTCTGTACATAATAAGTGCATTTGGTTCATATTTTACACTTTTGTAAATTGATGATGGGCTTGAAAAATTTTATAATTTTGGCATCAGTTAGTGGTTATGTTTGTATAGTGTACACTAAGCTTTGATTTTAGGTTTTCACATCTCTTTCAAATATCTTACATATGCTAGTTACTGATAACTATGTAAAAAGTGAAAATAGATATGATCACAAGTACTTGCAGATTGTGATGACAGGTAAAAAACACTTAAAATCGACAATACGTTTTCATGCAACAACAGATTATAACATTGTCCATCCACACTTAAAATAAAGTGTCAATTTTGTGTTTTTGTATCTGTAAGTACCAGACTGACTGCTTTGACTTCTATATTTTCCTATCTTTCAATTTATAGCACTCTATGTGCTTATTCCCATAATTTGTCATTGATTATGCTAAACATTGTTAAATTTACTGAGCTTAGGATAATGGATTTTGTGTGCAGTGACTCGGAAATCATATATTTGTTCAAAATTGTTGGCTTGTTCGTTGGCTTGTAAGGTAAGTGAATACGAGAATGTTACATTTGGTCATTTGTCTACCTTTGTAGTGTAAGTTCATATTTAATTATGTGTTCGAACTTTGAAGTGTGAAACATGTTGGCAATGGGAAAATTCACTAATATTTAATACTTAAGTTAGTCTAGTTGGCTTTGTAACATCACTGAATGTAGTTTGGTATGGTTTTCAGGTGGTGACTCCCAATTGGGGCATGATGTGATGTGTGGGTGTGGCAGTAACAAGACTTTGCATGGCCTTATCGTTGTTAGCGCACCTAATCCGGCATTTTGCTTTGTGTATTGTGCCACTTGTTCAATAGCATGCCACAGCATACTGCTGTGTAGTGCGTGGGAAGGCAATAATGCTCACTAGAAATAGTTTAGAATGTTTTCTTGGAGCATTTCCCACCTTGGCTAGTCTCGATGTCATTCATTCTTTCTTTGGGCTGGCCAGGAACATGTGGTCTGTCAAGGTGGATGGCTGGCAACACGTGGTGCCAGCCCTCTCATTCATTTTGCCCCTGCCTCAAGGTGGGATCACCATATATGTACTTGTACATGCAAATGAAAATATTGGATTCTGGTGAGCTGAGCTCTTTGACTAGCTTATACTGTTTTAAAAACAACATTTAAGGTGCTGACTACATTTTAGTTGTGTGGTGAGCAACCATCACATTCATAACCATCCTGCAACACTCATAGCAGCTACGTTACATCCGTTACACTACCGACCTCCACAGACAAACTCTATATTTAAAAATTGAATTCTTAAACATTTGTTGGTAATATAATACTAAAGAGTTATTAATCCCCTCTGTAGTGATTCATGCTGATGTCACATAACTAGTTAATGTTTCTCTCATTTGCTGGTCGCCAATTGCAAGCAAGTGTTTTTATTTCTTTTCAAGTGCTTTTCAACGACAATGTCCTTTAGTGGTTTAGCATTTTCTTTTCACGTGCAGTGTTGGCAAATTAATTGACGAGGTATGTGAAGTCCTATGGAACAGATTACTGTCCAAACACACGCCTGTTCCTAACGAACATGATGTGAATATTGCTACACATTGTGAGAGAAAGTGGAACTGCCTGTATGTTGTTCGTTGCATTGATGCCTAACATGTTAGCATTTTAAGTGCCCGTCTAAATCTGGTATTATGTTTTGTAATTATAAACACTATTTTTCTACCGATTTACAATGTGTTGGAAATATACATTTTAAGTTCATTTTTGCAGACATCGGCACTTATGGGAAGCAAAGTGACTGTTGGTACCTCTAGTACATAAAGTTTTTATGTACAACTTTGTAGAACACGTTGAAGCCACTTTGCCACCCGCTAGGGAAAGTGTGAATCACCTTGAATACATGTCTTTTTCCTTCATAGTGACAATGCCTACCTTCTGAAGAAGTATTTAATAAAACCAGTTTCCAAGGGCGTAGAATTTTATCAATTTCATGGTGGTTTGATAAGGTGTTGCAGGGGAAGGTGTTGCAGGGGGGGGGGGGGGGGGGTTGCAAACAGTGAGGTTGTAGGTCCGCTGGCATGATGCGTTGCATCGTGTTAGTGAACCATGAAACACACCAAAATAAGCTAAAATGATTTAATCATATAGCACATATGTACATCCTTTCTTCTTTATACGTGAAAATTATGGTCACCCGAAAGTTGGTCCATCTCTATTATTGGCCGATCACAATATTTGCAGACTTTTCACTAGGAAAACTCAATTTTTAACAAATGAGTGTATTTAAGTTAATGCGTAACACTAATTTTTAAACATTTTTAACAATTGACAAACTTGTGAAAACTTTAAAGATAAAAATACAGTTGACTCTCGTATCGTTATCGCAAGGTATCGATAATCCATATCCACCAACAATTTTTTGTGGTCCCGGTGAAATCCCTATGAGAATAATGTTAACATAAACAGCTTGTATCGTTTATTGCATGGTGCGTCGATCAATGTATATTTCGTGTCCCTTTACCTAGTATTTCTCTCAACTATAGTTATTAAACTGGTTGTTTATGCAGACATCTGGTAACTGGATGTGAAATACTACGTTATGCGTGCTGCCGTTTATAACTGCTCTTCGGCACTCTGTCTAGTGTCTTGTCTTCCCAACACGTCTGTCTACACTTCGGCATGTTGCGGCAAGTTGAGACTGGCTTGCTACTTCCCCTTACACGTCTGACGAGAGGGGAAGGTGTTACCTATAGCAACAAGCGTGGCGACCTAGCGCCCTCTCTCTCTCAACCTTCTTTCTGTCTCGCTTCGCCGCACACCTTCCTTCCTCCCTTCACATGCCGCGAGAGGGGAAGTTGTTGTCAAGCAAAAGACAAGGCATGTCATCTCTCTTTCTGCCTCGCCCGCTTGGCTTGCATTGCCTTCATATGCCGCCTGCCTGCAGCAGGGCAAATAAAGTGCACCTGGCGAACGTAAGTTTATAAAGATTATGAGTCACTCAAAATATGTGCCCCTATCAGTACTTGTATTTCAAAGCAAATGGTTTCGCCTGAAAATGTTACGCAAAACATTTTAACGCAGGAATTATTATTTGTAAAGATGTTTTCTTTTGTGATTAAAGGTTGGTGTTTCATTGTATCTGGCAAAAAATTAACATTATTTTTTAATGTAATATTTATCTCAAGGGACAGCATCTTAGCAAATAAAATTATATGCCCAGAAACATATACTTGACCTCTCCTTGTCACCAAAAATGGTTTGAACATCGAGCTACTTGTATTATGTGTGTGAAGTTAATTTTCAGTAACTTCGTGCAGGGAAATTGGAGTATTTGTATTGATTTATTTAATTAGTAGAGACCTGAAAAATTAGTAAATTTGATAAAGTGAAAAATAGCGTAAATTTTGACATAACAAACAAAAAATTGTGATTTTTGAGAATTTCATCTGTAATTCTGGAATTTTACAGAATCCTGTAGTATTTTCGCAAATTATTATTGTTTTACGTCACATAGTTTCCTTAAGACATATTTGATGTGTTTTTGGATATTCAAATACCAGTGTTTACCAGTGACCAGTAGATTTCTTAGATTTATCACTCAAAATGAAAACATGATTACTTTCCATCACGTGTATTTAAGACCATATATAACATGATTGCAAGTGATGATGCGTCATTTTGAGTGAACATTCTACTCGCAGCTCTGCAAAAGTTTGTTCAATAGGAAAACACGGCGTTGTAGTGTCACGTCCACCAAGCACCATGTTATCTATGGAATTCACGCCTTTTTACATTTGTATCGTATCATCGTCATGTTTTAACCAACAATTCTTTATTTTTTACAAAGCGATCTGTGTGGCGGTGAAAAATGTGTTTATATGCATTTACTTACGTAGAATATATTTGTAAATCAATGTATCACGTATTCTAAACTTGTATTCGTCTTGTAAACTGTATTTTTATCATACACATTCTCTGTAAATATATGCGGTACAAAATGAGACTTTTGAAGAAACAAAAGTTTTGTAAGCGGACCTAACTAAAAAATGTGTTGTTGAAAGTTTCGATAGTTCAAAAGCGTATGGGCAGATTTCTCTAATTTTTTTTTGCTGTTTGTACACAGCATTTTTTATAAATTTTTTTGCCAGGGCTTTTATATTTGTGTATAAATTGTTTACATTATTCTTTTCATGTAACAGTATGCCCTTACCAGTGCATTGCGCCAATGGTTGTTTCAGGTGATAGGCAGAATACAAAATCTTAAGTAAAATCTGAACTTATTTGCAATGTTGTCTGTTGCTAAACCATTGTCTGTATTAAAACCATAACGGTAGCCTCTATTTCTCTGGGAGTTAGGAATTTTTGGCCAGAAATAATAGATAAAAAACACTGCTTATCAATAGGAATAACATTGCCAATTTCAGGTTTTACGAATATAGTGACATATCTCAAATTATGTATGTCGTTACAAAGAGCACATTAAAAATTGGAGCAATTCTCATGCAGAAACCTACGTTTTTGTAGCAAGAAAATAACAGCCATTTTTTTTACAAAAATAATACTTTTTTTTAATAACGCATCTTTTTGAAGAAAAAAAACCTACTTTTTTAGGTCTGTATTCATTAGACATGCATCTTTTGAATAAACTGAAAAATGTAAGATCCTTTTCTCCATCTTTTGCCATCTAATAATGGGAAGGTAAGCACTGATCCGAGTATACTGTAACTCGCGTCATGGTTTTGAATGATAAATTATTAAAGGGGTTGAAGAACCTTATTTATTCATTTCTGTCTCAAAATTACAAGTTTTTTTTGCAGTAAAATATAATTAATTACTTAAAAAGACAGACATTTGCCACGGGTGCAAAGTGTCAACACTCGGCAACAAGTAACAGCGTGGAAGGGTAATTATCCTGCCACCACCCTTCCACTACCCGTACCTTGAACACACTGCCCGATCGATAACTTCTCCGTGGCCTCTTACCTGAATGAGTGCATGCAGAACATTCAAAATTTTACTTGCATACGGTGTCATATTATTTTCAATTTCAGAGGGTTTGAAAGTTTTAGGTCAGTTTGCATTTGGTGTTAGATTACAATCAATTATATACTGTATTTTGGGATGTTATTTTGTGTATTGAAACGAGTTTAGGTGAAATGTTTTTTAATGTATTGTTCACAATAATATTTTTTTCTAAAATTCCCATTTTTATTGTGATTGTTAGCTAAACTTTATTCACAGATAATGTACAATCCTTACTATACTCAAAATGTAGTTTAGTAAGGTTAGAAGTTGTATTTTGTCAATGTACATGTCAGAAACCGCATCTATTAAAATCCTGCGCGTATGAACATTTTCTGGCAGTACCCTGAATAACTATAGAGCGAGAGTTAACTGTATGTGTGTAGGCCAAATGCTGTAAAATCGTCACAATTTTACGCACTTTGGCGCGTGAGGCTTACTGACATACATATATATAATCACAACTTCGTGTCATCTTCACATGCCATCACGTCACCACTAGGCAAGGGGTACCAGAGTTTGGCTCCGCCTACAGAGGGAGGAGCTATACCGACCACCCTACAAGCAGGTGGATGTATGTTCCTGTACCGCCACAGAACCGCAGCTTGCTCCGTCAGCTCATATACTGGAGCTCTCTGCTACTACCTCTACCTCACGAAGGACCACCGCTACCTGCAAGACCAGGCCTTCCGCCCTTGAAGTATTAGCCCCCATAACACTCAGTACCCCTCTGGTAGTGACACACTAGTCCCTTCTGGACTACAGCATTAGAGTTAGTGTCAGTTAGTATTATAGCTAGCTAGCTGCATATATTCTTGTGTAGTTTAGATCCAGGTTGCCTTCACCTGATATTATTGTAGTTTACTTTAGTTACAGGCACACATGTCTCAAACACACACATTAGACGGCCACCCATACTGTGGTTCAGGTGTGGCAATGTACCTGGTGTATACGTACTGTATAGCTACATTGATTAGAAACTCTATCCATGAGGTGGCTAGTCAGCTTGTCAGGCCAATTCACTTCACCCATCGCGTTGGTATTTTTGCCAGAAGGAGTGATATGATATGTCTGGTTTTGGAGGTCTACCCCTTTTGGAGCACACTCATGTCATTGTCAGACATCCAGGATAACCCACCGCTCCAACCACCATACTGAACTGCACCGGTTGGTGTAAACTGGTCCGACTTGGTTGGATTAACGGAAGTTGATTATATGATAAAGGCCAGGTGAAGGCAACCTCAAAATAAAACAAAGTAGGTTTGTATGGTGTGAGATGTACTGGTGAGTGTTTTAATTGAAATAGGGAGCGTGGAGGGACTGGGAGATAAGGCCTCTCCAGTTGTCGGGTGGCTTGAGCTCGTTCCTGGGGAGTTAGGCTGCATAGGACAGTTGGCGCTGGGTTACAGCTCAGGTTAGACTCTGAGGCAGTAGTTGCCTTTCTAGCTCGCCACTTTGCTCCACTCCTATGGGTGTATGGCATAAAGGAAGTTACCTAAAGTGGGCAACGTTAACGAAGAGCAGGTGACAAGGATCCCTAGCTCGTATATTTAGTTCCTAGTTGTTGTGGCTCTACCGTACTTGTGCACCAAGTAGATTGGCATACCTGCTCCACAGTATGTTTGGCCACCTAATATGTCTGTTGAGACGTATGTGCACCCGGTTAAAGGAGTTCACAGTCCTATTCTAAGTTCAGCAAATGGATTTTACTACGCGGGCTGATATCTCCTGGGGTTGAATTCACAGTCACCTGAGAAATAAGTTATTGAAGTTAGATAGAAAAACGTGATTATTCCCGTAAGGAATAGACACAGTGGCCCGTACTAACTCCTAAGAAGAAACTTAACAGAATTAGACTATGATAATACCAAGTGAAGGGGACGTGAGTTAAAGGGGATGAAGACTTCTTCGGGGGTTGGTGGATTAGGTCTCGAAGATAACTGGTAGGTAGCGGTGGTCCTATGCGAGGACGTTGGTGTCTGCAGCAGTAAAGACCCATATATCCACCTGCTCTTGGTGGTGGCTGGGTTAGCTCCTCCTCCTGTAGGCGAAGCCATACTCTGGTGTCATCTCTCAGGCTGTTCTGGAAGGTGGCTTCCCCACAGTGTGGGGTTGTGTCAGCTGCGTGATCTCAGGTGCAGCGCTAGCTGCTTGGCTAGCTCGTATCACATGTGGAGGGGGTAGCGTGACGTCTGATGTGAAGGTAAAGACAATCTTTGCTGACGTGACCATGCCTAGGGGCATGCTGGTAGAATCTGGTAGCATGTTGTTCAGGGTCAAACTCTGCCTGGGGTTACGTGATGACACATGGAGATGAGGCGAAGTTGTGTATGTGTGGGTCAGTATGCATCACACGTGATGTTTCAGTTTATTTAGTGAGTTTATATACTGATTGTGTTACTTTTGTTTATTCATCGGCATTGCTACAATTGTGCCATTACTATTAACAGAAGCTTCTACCGTTTGTTACATATATAAAATGTATTTATAATTGTGTGTTGGGAAACAGTGGTCCAATTCATTATATTTGCAGATTACCATCAAATTAAATAAATGTTGTTTATTTAAATAAAGTTAATCAGAGGAACTTTTCTTCAGTTTCTACCACAAAGAGTTTATTTAAATAAAAGAATGTATTTTCAGCAGATTTGTGACATTTGTATTTTGCATTAAATTAAAAGTTTTAAACAAAAACTATACTGCCAAATGGAAACATGACGGCGTCACTTATGGATCAAATCATTATATCAATACATTTCACTACAGAATATGTTAAGTTTGTTAGATTGATATAAGAAAATTAATTTTAAATTCATAATTTGCAATTAAAGACGATGCAAAAGGGGCCAAGCACACATAATTTCCTTAATAGTGAAAATAAGCAGTATTTTTGTATTCTATAGGGGCCAACCATATTACCATATATTTCTTTTGCTAAATTAATATCAAGTCACATCATTTATTCTTTAGTAAAAAAATAATAATATTTTTAGTGTCTGTCTTGCAAATGTTTATATATGATTGAGCCATGTCCGAGAAAATGTGACATCAACATGAGCCACGCTGATCGTTGGGCAGTTACTGCGCACTGCCTGTCCCCATATTCGAGAAGATAGGAAGGCGAAATTTGGTAAATATCACACCAATAAAGAATGAGGTATGCGGTCACGGAAAGACAGGAATTACTACAAGAACTCTTAACCACATCTTGTTCTGGAAAAAATAATGGAGAACCCTCTTAAAGACAGTGGAATTAGATGCATAACCTAGCTAAAAGAAATCTGTTGTAGGAAAACTTACCCATAAAGGAGGGTTCAAACGACACTAGTTGAAGATGTGCATGCCTTCACACTGCTGGTCACCAAAATTTAATTTAGAAAACTAGTAGTCTACTTTGCGCTAAACTGAAATATCAAGTTTTGCTATCTACATTTATAGTAATTTAAACGCACACTCTGTGAGTACGTTCTTATTTAGTATTGCCGAAGCTGCTGATGCCAAGACATGCGTGTAGTAGCTTCCTAGTTTGGTGTCCAAGTGCTCACTGCGAAGCACGTGCTACGCAGAGTAGTACGTGAACTTGAATGTTGGTGGCGAAAGAATACACTAGAATTTTAGTTCCAGAGCTGCCGATGTATAGCACAGGAATGAACAAATGCTCTTTTGGATGGTACGGAGGGTTGTTTTTTTTGTGGCGCTGCCTACAGACTGTGGGCACAGCAAAAATTCACAGTGCTATGAAGCATCACTTCAGGAGTTCAGGCGCAGTTCGAATAAGAAACGCAGTGACTAAGAGTCATGCCAGCATCCAGTGCATCCGATACGCAAGTTGCAAGTGTGGGTGTTTTCACAGATACGGGCTGTGTGCATACCTTCTTGCCTGCCTGCTTTCCTGCTGTGAGCTAACTGGGATATAAAACTAACTTGTACCGCCCCGAGATAAATAACAAAGTCACCAAAATTCCACTAAGTTATAATTCCCAAATACCAATTACAATTAAATTCTTCCTATCAAAATACCTGCAACCCAAAAAAGAATTTAACCATGTGCATTTTTGAAAAAACGGCACACAGCAAACTAACAAAGGTGCATGGCTCTTTTGCTTTGTATTGTGGTATAGTGGAAAGGTTGCTTTTAAGTACCATGTGACAATAACTCTACTGATACATAGTGGTCTAACAATTTAGGCAACTAAATTTGGAAGTGAGAGTTTCATTAAGTTTTGTTATTTTATATATTCGTATTTGAAAACCTACACACATAGTGTATGAAATAATTTATTTTACATATATGTAAGGAATTTTCTTAGTGATAAAATGCTTGTTTTTATAAGCTAGACACAAGTTTGTACTTACATTTGTTGTGTGGAATAACAATGCATACATAAATGCTTTGTTTGATACTGAAGCCTTACCAGTGGAAGGGAGAGAAACATTTAACACTAGAATGGATGTTAGAATGATTGCAATCCTGAAGTAAGTGTCGATTCTCCTTCTCCTGCCCCTTTCGTGGTATCTGCTCTTTACCACCTTGGTTACTAGACCGGCCTGGGCTAGCATAATGCTGCATCTTTAGTACACAACCAAATTGTTGGCTAGTTCGAGTGTCCTCCATGTTGGGGAGATGATTAGGTTCTAGGATTCTATAAATTCAGCCTAGACCAGGGTGAGTGGTGGGTAAACCCTAGAGTGAAAAAGACTCGGTGCTCTTCTAGACAAGACATCTGGGTCTTGTACACTCAGAGATTCTTCAAGGTTATGTGCAGAGTCGGTTTTGCCAGGAACATAGGTGATTTACACCTAGGATAACTGTCGATGGTGATTATTCCCTCTCTGGGAGTCAACCGTTTTAGATTGTGGGACACGTGGGTTTCCTACTTGGGACAAAACTATCAACTACCCTGGCTACGGGACGTTTGGCCAGGTATTGTACCTGTTTTGCAGCTCTGCTTCACAGTTTGGTTCGCAGATCGGGCGATGTATGGAACAGCAACCAATGTCAGTTGCGGTAGAGTAAGCCAGTGGGTTTTGTTGTGAGGTGCAAGCGGATTCACTAGGGATTGTGGATTATCAATCTTAGTAAAGCATTACCGTCTTGCTAAATCCATGCAAGAGCTGGATCGGCTCTACTTGGCAATTTAATAAAGGCCCAAAAAGTGGGACTGTTAGAGAGGGTGAATTATCAATGGACAAATTTAGGTTCTCTATGAGCGGAGAGTTGTTATTCTCTGTATTCTCAGTGTACGTTACTTAATGCTCTTATAGTCTCTCTTAGAGTTTGTCTCCATTGTCTGCTGTGCTCTGTGTAAGGCATTGAGCTACACCAAAAAACAGCTGAAGGATTGACAAGTATTAACTCCGACCTTATTCTGTAAAACCAGGAAGCAGAGCCGCCAATCTCAGTTCCTGCTCTCCGTCCTTATTCAGACTGGGACCGACTGAGAGTGCCTGAGACCTGGGAGAGGCACCCACCCCAAGTCAAGTTATGTGTGTGGCAGGATGCCCAGTTTTCCTTCCTTCCTTTTCAGACTAGGAAGGAGAAGTAGGACCAATTGCGGTATGGATTTGTGTTCCTAAAGTGAGGCATGTCTGATGGTCTGCCTGAATGTAGGCCTCTGCTTGCCATTCTAAATACTGTATTTGTTTGTTCTTATTGGCTCATGTTTACTTACTTGTTGCACCTTTGGTTTAACTTCTAGCAAAATTTACTTATTAATGTTTTAATCGAGAACCAATAGTTTACTGTACCAGTTAGATTACTTTCCTTTAAAATAACAAAAGGAAAACACATACATATATAAGGAAATAAGTTACTCTCATAGTAGATTGTAAAAATTAGGTATTAATTAATGTATTTTGAAAAGACAAAATGGTGAGTCCGTACTCACTCCTACTATACAATATATCAACTACAAATTCTTTAAGGATGCTTAGTCCTGTCTGAAATTCAAGTCTAACGTGACCTGGGCAAGATTATGAAATAGTTGCAATTAAATTAATCCTAATTTAATTGGGAGTGCTCAGGAAGAGTCTAATAGTTATAAAATACCTCACGACCTGTTCCCAAGAGGAATTTAACGTGAAAGAAAATTATGTTAATGCAGGATGAAGGAGAGAGACGTCTTCTGTACAAAGTTGCGTGGCGGTGGAGCATCTTCGGGACTCACCGACGGCGGGCGTCCTCTCCAGTTGCAATGCGCACTTTAGCATGTGATCTAGTGGTCAGCGCTTTATCCATATAGAACGTCCTCAGCGTTATTCAGACTGAGGGGTCGGTTTAGCTGCCACTTACCATTGTTGGTCTAGTGACCATCGCACCTTTGAGGTAATTCTTCGGCCTTATTCAGACTGGAAGAGGGTTGATGGTCCCTTGCACCTATTGTTCCGTAGACATTTTGTAGACTGGAGGAGAGCAACAACTGCTTTGTGCGTGCCTTGCATGGCACCTCCTGTTTGTACTAAAATTCTTCGTTTGTTGGCTTTCATAGGGGTGTGGGAATGGCTAACCTCACGTCGCAGGGGTTGTTTATTTGGGCTGCAGCGCTGCGCTTTCTTATCCCCCTGGGGTGGAGGCGTTGACATCGTATCACAATCTCGGGGTTAGGGCGACCACGTGACAGCTTTGAGTAGATAGTACAATTTCTCTCAACCGCGTGTGTGTAATCTTGTTTGCTGTAATGCTTGTTGACCCTGTAGGTACGTGATTAATTGTACTATAGCATGAATGACTTACCCAAGTGAGCGTGGATACTCGATGATGGGGCAAAGTCGCAAGTAGAGTGTGCATGCCAATGCACACATGCAGGAATGTGTCACTTGTCAGTACTTACAATAATGTTTTTTCCTCATATATTCAGGTGATTTGGTAAATTTTCAGAAGGTATTATGCTGAAGTTAGCTGATGTGAAGGTGTGTGTACTAAGGACGAATACGCCCATAAGTACAGTTCTGATCAATTTGTAGCATTTACTTTGGGGTTGTGTTAAATATTTAGAGTATTTTAGCTGTTGAGGCTTTTGTGACATTTTTGTGATGTTTGTTTTTGTCTGCTCTTGCAGGTAACAAAAAACAAGACGTGGAAAGACATAGCAGGACTGCTGGGCATCGGAGCATCTTCGAGTGCTGCATACACGCTACGGAAGCACTACACGAAGAACTTGTTGGCTTACGAATGCCACTTTGACCGGGGTGGCATAGACCCACAGCCAATCATCAACCAGGTGGAGGCCACATCGAAAAAGAAAGGTGCCAAGGCTACTTCAGTGCCTTCTCCAGGTACCATATATACTGCAAGCCTGTCCAAACAGCCGTTCACTCCACATTGGACTGCATCTGCTTAATAATCACACACCTACTTGTGTTTCTGCATTAATGTTTTCTTGTAAGAAAACTTGCTTTTTTTTTTTTTTTTTTATCAAAAGGGTCTCTTAATAGCAGTCAAAAATCAAATATTTTGTATTAATTTAATTTCATATATAATTTTTTTTAAATTTGAGAATTTACCTTAAGTGAATTGGCTGGGTTCGGTCTTGCCTTGATAAAAATTTATTATTTTTTCTATAATTTTTTTTTTTGTGTTTTTTATGACATCTTTTATTTCTTGCTTTCTCTAGTTGTTAAAATGCTGTGATGTCAGCAGTGTTTCTGAATTACTGTTTATTATTTTTACACATGACAGTCTAGAGACAGGAGCAATAGTTATATGTTTTTAGTTCTGTGTTAGATCAGTCGCACAGATGTGGCGCGTGGTCTTAATGGTGCCTTTGTATAAAGTAGGGTGGGTAGGCCGCCAGCTAGGCACAAAGTCTAGTTGTGCTAGTATTGGTTCGTGAGTGCTGGTTTTTGGCAGAGCTGCTGCCTTATCTCCCACTTCTGGGCGACGGGTGCTCATCGGCATAGGTCAGCCGTTGGGTCTCCTGACCCGGCTGGTTGGTGACGACTGCGTCTGCTGTACGGTTCAGCTGTGGCTAGTGAGTTTCCAGCCCACTGGTGCTGGTTGTTGGTGCATGTTCTATGTTGTCAACTGGCTCGACGCCTAGTTCTAGTATTAGTATTAGGTGGTGAACTCGACGACTGGTTGTTCAGTTCCAGGGAGATTCACTAGGGGTCCGAACAACGGAAAGGTTGAAGGGAGGGGGATGAGGCCTCAACAGATGGTGGGTGCCATGAGCTTGTTCCCGGGGGTCAAATACCTGAAGGCTGGGACAGCTGGTTTAAGCAGTGCTTGCTTGCTTGCCAGCTAGGATGGCAGCTGCCTTCCTGTTGCTCCACTTTCTACCCCTCCTGTGTGTGAATGGCATTTACCGCATTGGGGTGGCCTCGTTTGACCTGGCACTCCCTCCAGCATGTTTATATGCTTTGGTTGGAGTGTGTTAGCTAACAAGGGGAATCTAGCCTCTTCGTTATGTCTCTTGCTAGTGGTCGTGATTTTATCGTATGTGTGCACCAGATACCTTTGATTACCTGATCCACGGTATCGGTGGCCATCTAATTTATGTTCTGATTAGGGATGTCAAACTCGATTCCTCGATGCCCGCGATTCATGAAGAATCGTGTAATCGAGAATCGGAGTCCAAGAATTGAAGCAAGAAATACAGATTACTACAAATTCGTAACCTAAGACTAGAGGCACGATTTCGGGTAAATAGCGATAATACGAAATACTACTGAAACACAAATTAAATAGTGAAATAACACGAAATAAGACAAATGTGTGATATCTTACGAAATGAGCTTTCTCCACAAAAAATGAACCATTATCCAATGTTATACACACAAGATTACTTTGACACTGTAAAAATCTAGAGACGTTCGAGATTCGAGAATATCGAGAAATTCTCTAGAAGAATCAATTTGAGATAAGATACAGTAGTTTGACAACAAACCGCCTCCAAGCGCTAGTAACAATCAAGTGAACACACACAACTAGAATGTGTGCAGTAATCTATGGTCGGGACATCGCTTGTTTACACTGACATGAGGACGCGAGTGTGGGAAATAAAAGAGTGATATCTAAATTAATACATTAAACGGACTGTTTTCATAAAATACCGTAAAAGTCTTATCATTTGGACATTTTATGTAATATAAGAAAATTACAAAGGTGAGTGTAAAGTGTGCAAGAAATTAATACAAAACATAACTGAATTGGTCTGAGAAGACTTTTTTTGAACATAATTTATATGATAATATTACGTGGATGATACTTGTCTAGTTTATTTATGTATGTCAAAATTCCTTTGCGTTAAATTTTTTTGTACGCGTGCATGTGTGTGTGTCTATATATATATATATACTCCTCTGGGGCTGCAGCGTGTGCTTGTAGTACGGCATTGGTAGCTGGTGATCAGTTGTTGGTCTCTCGTGAGGACAGCGGAAGAGAGCAGCCTGAGCAGAGAGCTCCAGCACACAAGGTGATGGAGCTAGCTGCTGAATATCTACCCATTCTGCGGCGGTGCAGGGACATATATTCTCCGGTGCTGGGTTGTGTCTGGTGTCATCAGGCTTGGGGTAGCTTTGATGGAGGTGGCTCCTCCCTAGTAGGCGGAGACGTACTCTGCTACCATCTCGCAGGGTGGCTGGAAGCAGGCCTTTTTGTTGTGCGTGTTGCATTTGCTACATGAACTCGGGCACAGATTTACTGGTATTTTCCCATCTCACTGGGTTTTATTTAATGCGAGGGGATTTTAGATATTCTTCCTTCAGGTGTATTACAGTCTCCAGGCATCCACTCTCTTATAGGGGCTGTAACGTTGGCTTGGGTGGCTGCCACTTAGGGTCGTATCACTTGTAGGCCATGTGGAGTGCACATGTTTATACATATTTTCAGCAAAAAATGAAATGGTGTATATACATATAACGTGTCAATTTTTATTACTTCTCTTAATTTTTTTTTACTATAGTTTTGAAGTTTTATGAAGTGTTTGTGTTCGCTCATTTCAGTAATCATTTGGTAGTTGTGTTAATTTAGTCTCACAAGGGATTTCCCAGGCACAGTTTGAAGTGTGCCATATACATTAGTTGTGCAGGTGACGTGTCATTGACATTGTTCTCGGCTCCAGGTTCGTCCAATTCGCAAGACTCCTTCCCTGCAGCCGGTTCAAGTGGGACGTCGATGGATGGCTATGGTTATGGTTACCCCCCGGGGAGCACCCCGGACTACAGCTCTCCACCCATGCAGCGTCCTCCCACGCAAACCAACGCCCCATCTCCACACACAGGTGAGGGAGCCATTCTTTACTTCGCGGTGGCAAACTGTGCCATATCATCACAGTTGCACATTACTGTATTTCATCAGTGCAGTGTAAAACTATGTTACGAGTTTTTATGAAAGGAATTACATAAAAAACTATAATTGGCTCATAAACCTTACATTCAGGTTTGTACTGTATTTATTCAAATATATACCTACGTTCTAGTCAAGTTTTACTTAAAGCAATTCGATGGTTCATTTCTACAGCTAAGAAATTTGAATTTAGTATTTTTGTTGGGAAAGTAGTGAATTACTGTGAGTAATATTTTTTTCCTAATTATATTTTCAAGCAATTTTCGGGAAAATTGATTTTTCTTTTAGCCCAAAATAGAAATATGTGTTTGGGTTTGTTTTTTTATTCCATTATGTACTGAGGTGAGTATGGGATCACTGAAATTAAACATACATCATGTAAACAGGAAAGTGCAGTACTGCAGTTTAAAACAGATATTGGAAGTATAGTTGCGCCAAAACAGATTTTTACAGCTTCAAGTCAAGTTGAACTCGTGTTGAGTCACTTTGAGTTCAATGTAAAATTTAAGTCCAAGCTACGTGGCGATGGATTTAAAATTGTTACCTCACAGAGTGATGGTTTTGTTTGCTGCTGTCTTCAGCAACGTGTGTCGTGTACCCTTGCACGCCCTTTCATAAGAGTGGTTAGCGGGAGTGGAGGGGCTAGGGCTCACAGTTGCTGACTGCTGACACATCCAGACACCATTATTGTTAAATACAATGTTTTTAGTGTCGGTACATCCCTCAAAGCGATAGTGACACAGTGTCTGTTTCAAGCCTTCTGAGATGTACCTTAACAAGTATGTGACAAGAGACTCTATATTCAAATCACAGAATTTTATTATAAATAGGAGGAGCCATCCCAGGTTCAGGGCAGTCGCTATCCCTCCAGTGTGCATAAAGCTGAAAACCATCTGCAGGTAATCGCTGACCACTAGACTGCACTTGAAGTGCACGATATGAAGATATCAATAGAAGATGCCCACCATTGGTAACCCCAAAGATTACGTCATTGCTGAGTAACTTCGCTACAGAAGTCGCCTATCTTTCAATATTTTCTCCATGTTTATTCATTTGAAAGCAGATCGCAAATAGCTCTTAAACAGTATGTTGCGTAAGAACATCCCCAGTAAAGGTAGGTATTAACTGCTTTGCTCATAATGTCACATTTAAAATCTCATTTAGCTTTAGCTTTGTCCAGGTTGCCTTTGCCTCGTTTCCTATAGGACTGAGCTTCCTATTAGTTTTTAATTAATTTGTATTAGTTGTTTGATGCAAACATTATGGTAGGAGCAAGTACAGACTCGCCATGTCTTTTCGATAAGAATAAGTAAAATTGTGTTTTATATTTAAATTGGAGAGTATTTGTTCCATGGTGTGTTACCGTAGTTTTTTATCTTCGAAAGCAATTTCATCCTCTCTTATTTCAATTAATCAAGGTGAAACAAGTAACGCGAACCAGTAAGTTAAATTAGAACGGCAAACCGAGGCCTGCCATCCAGGTAGATCATCGTGAGCTCCTCACTTTAGGTGTACTTATCCACACTGTAGTTGGTGAGACCAGGTGCTATACTTCTCCTTTCCAGTCTGAAAACTGAACACCTCTGCCACTGACTCGACTCTGTGTGGGTGTCTCACCTAGGTTTCAGGCATATCTACGCCTCGCTCAGTCAGTCCCACACTGAAAAGGCCGGATGGTGGGAACTGAGATTGGCAGCACGGACTCCTGGCCGTACGCTGTAGGGACGTTATTGGTACTTGTTTTTCCTTAAGATTATTTTTGTACAGCTGAAATGCCTTGCGCTGAGCATGGAAACAAAAGCAGAAAATGTAGACTAGCTCTCCGAGATACATTAAGTGTGTTAAGAAATTTAAATCCTACTAATACTGAAAGCAGCTTTCCTCAAATAAGTAATTCACTTCAGTTTCCTGTCCTACTGTTCGGATCTCTAATTATGTTTGCTGGTAAGGCCCATCTGGCCATAACTTGGATCATAAAAGAAGATAACACCCTATTGGGAATCTACCATCCTCGATTTCACGTTATCCCATTTGCACCATGCAACCAGAACTGCTGCCCTACTCCAGTGCAACCGACATCAGCCACCGTCCTCGACCTCACCTGCCAGGTGAGCCAGTCTGCGAAGCAGGAGTGCATTTCCCCCTCAGTCAATCAGGTATATTGCCCGGCAAAACATGTTGTGAGTGTGGTTGAAAATGTTGTCCGTATATTGTCCGGCAAAACATGTTGTGTGTGGGGTTGAAAATGTTGTCCCTAGTACAAAGCCTACGCGGCTGACAATGTATACCGGTCATACCCCGAAGAGGTAATAAATTTACCCGACCGGTAATTCAGGGGTTTGACCACATACGGCCCCAGCAAATCTGATCCCGCTACTAGTTTGGAGTATCTGAGGTACCATATCCCGTCAATATGACCTGGCTGAGTAACCAAGGTGGTGGAGTCACAGATACCCCGAAAGGAGTGGAAGGAAAGAGAGGACTCAGTTTATATATTTTCACCTCGTCCACCTACAGCCTACCTAAGGCTTCAAAACAGCACCCAACTAGTGATTACAGCTGTTAGTCCCATCGAGGTATAGTTAGCCACGTCGCTACGGTTGGAACTGCTGCTGCTGCTGCTGGTGGCTCTTGGCAAGCTGGGGTAGCGGGGAATGTTAAACTAGGGGCAGGACAATCTGATGGGCACCTTCTCTCCTCGTTTGAAGGCGGTGACTGGGTGAAGTGTGCTTGGAACCTTCTTGGTTAGCTGAAAACAGATAAGGGGAGGGAGCTTGGTGGTGAGGCCCCACCAACTTGTGGGCGGCCTGAGCTCATTCCCGGGGTGTTTGTTGGCTAAGCATCTTAATGGTCTGGGTGCAGCTCCAGGTAGTTTGGTAGGTAGAGGTAGCCTTCCTCTCCTCCAGGTCTTTCTCACCTTGCTTTGTAAAGGGCATCAGGTTCAAAACCATGTCTCAGCAGATAAGAGCAGGCGACGTGCAGCTCCCTATCTAATAGTGTTCTGCTGTCTCAGCAAGTGGGTCGACGCCGAGCCTAACCGTTACTCCAGCCGCCAACACAAACAGTGCTGTGGTTGGAGAGTGGGTTTTCTTGGAGGCGTCCCAATAGCTTTGGCGGGTATATTCATAGGGCAGACAGGCCCAACCCAGAGCCAACCAAACACTCCCTCCAGCAACTCACGTGGTGTGGTGGATGGGCACAAGATGGTATCGTGGTTTCTCCTCCCTAGAGGTGTATAAATAGTGGTTGTGGCTCTGCTGTTAGGTACACTCTGTGCACTGAACGGGTGGCCGTTGAATGGTGTGCGTTTGCCAACGTACGAGTCCCAATATTTGTTTAAATCCCTTGTCTCCTGCTCTATTTTGACGGGACGTGGTGTCTACTATGGATTCTAGGCGTACTCAAAGAAATGAGAAATCATTGTAGGTTAGTGTTTGATTCAAGAGGGATGAAACATCGTGGCCCGTAATATCTCTTTGACTACCTCAAGCTGACCGGAAGTAATAGATTACACTATCCAGGTAAAAGGGACCTGGTTCTAGAATAAAGGGTTGCAGTTTCGACTAAGGTAGCTAAATAAAATTTTTTCCACTACTGTACCAGTGTTTTTAAGAGACTTACGGGGTCCCATTTCCTGAAGGGTGTGGAGTAGTCATTGCTGTGGGTAAACGGCTAGGGTGGCATATGTCTTCTTGAAAGTTAGCGTTATCATGGGGAGGGCTTCTTGAAGATCTGGTTGAAGGCTGAAGATCTCCTAGGTATCTAGGTAGGCAGTGTTTGGTCAGAGATCTCTAGCGCATAAGGCGTTAGAGCGAGTTGTCAAGTTTGAAGGGGCTCGTACAAGAGCCAGGCGACAACTGGTGTTTTCTGCAGGTGCATGGCAATATATTCTCGCAGCTGAAGGTTCGCCGGGTCTTGGAGTGGGGGTGTGATTGCACTTGTCTGTGGGCGGAGCTAAGGGCAGTCTTCAGGCGGTGTGCCAGTGGCACCATCTCTCAGTGCGCCCTTAAGTTAACTACTCGCTCAGGGTTGCAATGATGGCTTGATCACTGGCTTATTCACTCTTCTTATTCACTCTTCACGTCTTATTGCAAGTAGGCTAGGCTATTCTTACTGACTGTGGAAACGATGAACAGTAAAACTGTGTAACATCTGTAGTAATCCCTGTAAACGGAAAATCTGGTAGCCGCTCTGGTAGAAATCACACAATTAAAACCCCAATTCTATTTTGTCTGGGTGATGTGCATAGATGAAGCAATGTCATTAATTTTCTTAGTCAGTAATTCACGCGTCAATATGGTTTTTTTGCAAGAATGTATTGGTTTTTTTCTTTCTTTTTTTACCATTTCTAAGTGAATTTTGTAAAAACGTATAAAAAACATGCCAAGTCACATTCAGTACATATTTATATGCTGCAAGTAGTAGTAAACACATGACACCATCTATTTATACGCTGCAAGTAGTCTATTCGTGATTCTATCTATCCGCTTCTGTCAACCTATATTAACTGTGTTGAATACTGAACCAGTTGATGGACATTTGATCACAATTGTTAATTGCTACTTGAAAAATCTATTTTCACAAATTTTACACATAATTTTAACACTGTTAAGTAAATATTTCTTATATAATTACTTCTTAGTTTCATATGTTGTCTCTTGTAATTTGAATTACGAAAATTTACTGATTGATTATTGAATTTTGTACTATTTTATTTTTACAACTTTGTGGTTTATACCAGAGTGGTATTTGTGAGGCACTTAAAAACTGAATGGTGTGTCCTGTATGTAGTGTTGTGTGGTGTTTCGGCCATTTTACCTACATATTTGTGTACATTTTCTACTAACCAGCATGGAATATGCTGTAGTTATTTGGTTAATAAATGTTATTGCTGTGCTGTAGGAAGTATTTCTAAGACAGTGTTTTGTATTACAATGTTGTTTTTCTATCCCCCACCTGCTCTCTCTCCCACCACTTAGCTGCTTTTTTGGGAATAATTTTTCCTGGCTTTGATGTGTTACGTTTGTACAGCAGCATGTTACTAAAATGACCCCTCTTTGTTTTTCAGAAATATGGTTATCGTGACATGTCTCTTGCTATTGATTCTTTGGGGAATTTGTAGCAATTTTGTCATATCCGTAACTTCTATAATTTTACGTGTGACAGACTGGGCGGATTGTCTGCCTGCATGCCTGGGTGACTTGTTTGACGCTGTGCTAGTTGCGTCTTCAGGTGTCTAGTTGTCTCTTGGCACTGGTGCCCAACCGAAATATAATATTGGCCTAGTAGGCCACCGGCTTGGTATGAAGTCCGATTCTGGCAATACCATTCTTGTGTGGTGTTGGTTTAGTGAGCGGGACTGAGTTCAAGCGAGCGATACGGTGCGTCTGGCCCTGGTGTGGTTTAGCTAGGGTAGGTCCCTCAGCCCTGGTTGCGCTGGCTGGTGTGTGTGTGGCGTGCATCCGAGGTGCTGGGGTTCTCTATTCTCTACTGTCGTGGTGCTGCTAGGTGCTACCGGAATTGAGTTAGTCCCCTCGCCGAATAGAATCTCCTGTATTACAGGATGATATCCTTCTGCTTTACGGGTGGGTGTCTCAAACAGTGCTGTTATGGTGTGTTGTCATAGCAAAGCAGCTTGTTCTCGTGAACTCAGTAGTCTGAACCCGCAGGGAATGATGCTAAGCCCTTGTGGGTCTTTAGAGATAGCCCTCGCCATCTCTGCCTCTTCTGGCTCTAGTTTAGGACCGGGCCTTCAGGAGGTAGACAGTCTACGTGTTGAAGTGCAAGTGTAGGTGCAAATTGCTTCCACTAACACCGCACCCCATTCTTGATTCCCCTCCATAGGTGAAGGAGTTTCGAACTGCAAAGCGTTGGCTGCAGGAACTGCACTGTGTTGTCCCAATGGTGTTGATCTCCCCTGCACCAGAGTGTAACCCCACTCGTCACTGCGATGAGAGGTGTTCATCCAGCCGGCGAGCCTCTTCCACCAGGAGCAAACCTAGTGTCGTGGCTCTACCGTTCCTTCCCCCTGGGTGCAAGGATTGGGTTGCCTTCCAATATTGGTATGGTGAGTGTCCCCTGGTCACTGGTCTCCCCAGGCCTGAAAAGTTCCCCTCCTTGGCACTGCTGAGAGTGCGGTGAGGCGGGGACGACTTCAAGCTGGCAAGCCACCTTCCCGGGGACGGTATCATAGTGTTGTGTGTTTACCGTTCACTACGCTGGGCAGAGGATGGGTGGCCTTCCAATGAATTTTTCTTCGGTTTTTAGTGTGAATTTGGAAATAGAAAAGTCTGGTCTCCTGCTGTTCCTGTCAGATCCGATGAGGGTGGAGTGTAGGTTGGAGTGATGCAAGAAGTCGGGCAAGATCCATGTTTATTTTGCCATTACGGAAATCAAACAGAGATGGGGTAGTACTACCTCCTATATTGTTTTGTTAGTGTTATTTCTCTAACTTCATCCACTCCTAGATGATTAGCACTATGAAATATGTGCAAGTGGTGGCAAAGCACAGAAGGTAAATGATTCTCACCTTTATACATGAAATGCACACCTTTTATTTACTCTTAACAAGTTATACAAAATTACGTTAATTTGGTCTCCTAGATCTGAAATAGCACGAGACTCTGGATATTTGCTTAACAGCTCATCACTGCTAATTTCCTAGTACTTCACAGTAGAGACCTGCGAGTTCAGGTTTATCAATTCAAGTCAAGTTCGAGCAAGATTTAAAAAAAATGTTCAAGTTACCTTACAGCGTACATACCTTTCTCCTATAGTTTTATTTTCATTTATAAATATTGCAAAAAATTAATGTATACATAAAAACTGCATATACATTGTATTCAGCTTATCATGAGCATGTGATCACGAATGTGAACATGATGCAACAAAATTTCTCTTATGAACAGACTTTGAGAAATTGTTTCTCATTTAGAGACTATTTTGAAGTAATTTAATTTTTGGTTAATATTTGTTACATTAAATTTTAAATAATATTTTAACTGGAATTATAAAAATTCTATTGTAATGATTTTTGTTTAATGACATAGGTAGGTAATGGATCTGCAACAAAATTGTTAAATTGGCAAACATTCTGATTGTATAAATGGCTGCTGCGTGTAGCATTTTAAACAATTATGTAAAACATGTTAGTTGTATGCATGGTTGTATGGTTGAATTGTAACGTCTAATTTGTAAGAAAGGCCAAAGGCAACTAAAACATTGGAAATTGTGGTTTATATATTTTAAGATAACTTTGTGTGAAAATTACCAACATGGCATATTAATTTGAAGTGATTAAATAAAACGTGCATATATTATTGTGATGTACGTTGGATATTATAAAAAAAGACTTCAAAAATATTATATTTACACATAGTAAACGACTCTTCATATTGACACATGTGCTATGGGGTGCGACTATCCTAGATGGGAGAACTGTGACTTTGACCGCTCTCTTGCCAAGCCCAGTTTAGCCTACCATGGTAAATAGACCAAGGAGGCGTAGGGAGATAAGGTGCAGTATTCGGGCACTTGGGGGCAGCTTTACTATGGGTTGAAGGGTAATCAAACCCCAGAGTGAGTCGGATAGAGGTGGCATCCCGCCCAGGGAGTGCGATCCTCACTATTAAGGTTGCCGATATGTGGGACGCCAGTTGTCCCAAATGGATGAAATGGCGAAAGGCTTAATCTAGCGTGATGATGGGGGTGCTTCATCTGGCAAATGAAACTTTAATTGGGCGAGTAGGTTGATGGGCTGGAACGAAGTCTTCCGAGAGGCGGCGTGTTACACGAGCGCGGGAGTCAGTTTGTGCTGGTAGCCAAACCCAGATCATTTTTCCCGTTTGCAAGTTTGATATCAAATATTTCTGGAGTACTGTGCCCACAGAATGTTTCGCTCTGATGCGCCATATGGAATTTAATTTTACCTTACTGAAGGTTTTCTGTGGTTGGATAGTAGAGTTGTCATGGGGAATTTCTCTTGTTCCTCGTATTCCGTTGTTAGGTACCTTGGCCAATCACCACAGTGTAGATGATCTAGCGGGTAAATTAAGGGGAAGCTAATATGGTCGGCAACACAAAACACTATGGCTCGTTACCACAGAATCAAGCGAAGTTGACTGGGTTATGGGATACCGGGTTAAGGTGGGGTATACCTGTAGCTGGTAGACGTCTCACGTGCAGGTCTAGAGTGAGAGGGGGGTGTGGGGGGGAGGGAGAGAGAGAGAGTGTGTGTCTGCACAGGCTTGACGCGGGTTTAAGGTGGAGGTTAAGAAAGGAAGGTTGGCGCGGTAGGAAGTAGAGGAGTCCTTGGTCGGACTCAAAGGAGAGCCCTCTGCAAGTTGGGTTTTAGAGAGTCCTTGGCAGACTGGAGCGTTGAGCAGCAAAGTCCTTTCGGACTGGAGTGAGGCAAGTCCTTTCAGACTGAGGAGGATGAGTCCTTGCAGACTGAGAAGAGTCTACAGCAGACTGGGGCTTGAGCTTGCGTCCTCTTCAGTCGCAGAGCCCAGCGTCACTTACTGGTGCTGGCTGTGGGGCTGTATTTATACTAAATTTTCTCCGATCAGCAGTTCTTCGGGTGGTGGGGGGGGGGGTAACATAGCCTTCCACCACGGGAAACGTTTATCAGGGGTGCAGGTGCGCTGCGATTTTCTTATCGCCCCACGTGGAGGCCACGACAAATTAAAACCCCTGTCTCTGAGGTTGGCTGACTTTGACATCACAAGGTCACAGGGTGCGGCTATCTCTCGTGATTGCAGGAACTTCTTCCGCGGACTAGAAACAAGTAGTAGAATTCTCAATAATAATGATTCCCATCTCGGAGGTGCCTTTTGAATGCATAATTCAGGATGGGCAATGGGGATTCTAATTACGCACGTAATACACAATGATGTGGTCAGCTACCCAGGCTTGTAGGCTTCTTAGCGTGATACATTTATTTTGGTTTGCCTCTTATATATTTCTCCCCGGAGCACACGTGGCTCGTAGATGGGGCAAAGTCATCTGTAGAACTCGCAGTCGCACTGCACAGCATTCTGCCATGTGTCAATACATAACTTCAGTGAGATTTAGAGTCATTGGCCTATTGAAAATAGTGCTGGACCGATACCACGTTTTGCCAATTCTACCGATACTCGGATACTGATACCCACATTAGAAGAGACTTTAATGTGTGAAAATAATATTTGAATACTTTTATTATTAATTATATTTAAAATATTGTGTATGCAACAAAGAACACTTAAAACAATGAACTGAAAGGCTTCTATTAGCACTAAAAGTATTTTGTAAAGCTGGTGGAAAAGGGTTAGTGTCACACTGTGTACTATTTGATGCTTTAAGTAAACATGCAAAACAATAGGTAAATTAATTTCACCTAAATTCTTCAAAATTGGAGAATAATACCAGCACTCAAAAAGAATACTTTAGTAATATTTTTTTTATCTTCGGTCAGGGCATCTTAAACAATTTATGTTTTAATTTAAACTTATCATATAGAAAATATTAATTCTACAAGAGTATGTACCACATTTCTCGACATAATTCAACTTTGTTTATATTCAGAAAATTAAAAATTATTAATATGTATAGTTTTTAAATTCAGCACATCCTTATTTTACTGAGTGAAATTCAAGCACTGTCAGTTTCCAGATTCCTATTGCTTTTAAAAGATTTTAAATACTGAAATGACAAGTTTGAGATGCATTGTGGCCCCTGCAGAACTTGTAATTTGGCACCTGGCAAATCAGGAACTCGAAATTCAAGTACTTGCAGATCACTACTTCACGGTTTTACTCTTGTTGTAAATAACATGAACGTGGCGTGGCATGGCGTAACTTCCTAATCTGGGTTCTATCCTGCATCCAATCTTGAGGTTCTTACCACTGGAATATAGGATGGCAGCACTCGTCCAGAAAGTTCCCTCCCGGACCTGAAGTCGTGATGCCCTGGCTCAGCGTCGTAGTGCCCTCGTGCCCCAAAGTCTTGAAGACATATACGTAAATATGGTGGGGCACGTCTCGCACTCACTTATATAGCTATATTCCGGGTTCCGCTCCATGTGCCTCGGCATCTGCCGTGTTCTGCTCGGCCACCACGCCCCACGGATCCCAAGTTCACAGGACTTTCGTTCGACTCCCGGATGTTTCCGGAACAGCTAGGCCGAGGATGGGTGTCCTTCCAAGGATGTTTTGTTCTGTTTTTAGTGTGAATTTGGAAAGAGCAAAAATTTGGTCTTCTGCTGTCCCTGTCAGATCTGATGACTGTGAAGGGTAGGTTGGAGTGATACTCAAGAAGTTAGGCAAGATCCACGTGTATTTTGCCGTTACGGAAAATAGGGATGGTGGAAGTACTACCTGCTTTCCACTCAGACTTGGTGGAAGGTACACACCCTTGCGTAAAACACGGGAAGGTGGTCTGTGCGAAGCTAAAGTGAATAGTCAGTAACTGGTGCATGTGAACGTAGCTTTCTCCTCTGTGCTTTCCATAAAGGACCGAATGTGTATCAATGTAAGGTGCTGATGACGCCGCTGGTGCTTCCTTTTGTAGACTGTGGAGAGGATCTTCGGCCCTATGAGGTAGTGGTGCAGAGTTTAGGATTGTAGCGGACCTCTGCACCACTTGCATGTGCTATGAGAGCCCAGGAGAGGACAGGTCAAGATCTGAAGCAGAACTGAACATCCGGAGGATAAAAGATCTTCGCCTTATATACTCCTCGGCCATCCCTTTCTTCACTGGCATGTGACGTCTAGTGAGGTGGTTAGCGGGTGCAGGCTTTGCGCCTAGATCCTCGTTGCGAGCAGCATAGTGGAGCGTTGTGCGATCTAGGCATCATACTTGTTGCGCATCCCGCTGCACACTGCTGTACTAGCCCCGGATTTCTTACATGGTCCCGGTGGCACATTGGGCAAAATAATTTCCATTATTTGGATGTCTAACGTGGCCCAGTAGATACAACGAACTTGTAGTCGGTGGTAGTGACTCACTCCGTTGACAGCTGCTAGTGGTGTAGTTGCACTGATGAGTAGTAGTCATTTATTAATAACTATAAAAGACGTCATGCGTCAAATTGCCCCCTCTCCTCCTGCGACTTAACACATCTGGGAAATGAAATATCATGAATGAATAAGTGGTATGTAGTGAGTTTTTTACAGGGCAAGTAATTTCTACTAGCACATGCCATTTCCAACTTTATTACCCTCCACATGTATTTGCCATTTTATAATACCTAATATTAGTTATAAAAATGAAAACAAAATATATGTTATACTAACTAAACGGAATATTATTTTGAGGGATATCACACATTATAAGAAAACTCCCTTTTTCCCCGAACACTCTCATCCATTTTCCAAGGAAATGAGGACTGGAGTATGCAAACAGAGCGACTGCTTACCTAAACATGCCAAGGGTAATTGCGCAATGGGCAGTGCCGTGGTAACTTGTGCAGCGAAGTTCGATTCAGGGTAGAATTCCGAATTGGTGGAAATAAATAAATTGATTCAAAGTTTGCAAAAAGAGTTAAAAGAAAACATTCCGAATGAAATGGGTAAATTTCCGAATTATGGATTTAAAAGGCCACAGGGAAATTAACAGGCCATCATACATTTCCTATTGGCTTCTGAGGGATACGCCTTGCTTCTCTCCCACAATCATCTGCATGCTCTACATGTCCTGCATTTAGTGGATAACAAACCATCTCGTGTGGGAGTGTCCCACATCATTTTTTAGTCTCCCACACTTCTGTACTCCGCTCTCTCTCCTCTCTCCTCACTACTCTCTCTCTGCTCCTCATCTCTACATCATCTCTCTGTCTTCCTCCTCTCTCTCTCTCTCTCTCTCTCTCTCTCTCTCTCTCTCATCTCTCTCTCTCCTCCTCTCTCCTCTCTCTCTCTCTCTCTCTCTCTCTCTCTCTCTCTCTCTCTCTCTCTCTCCTCTCTCTCTCTCTCTCTCTCTCTCTCTCCTCTCTCTCCTCTCTCTCTCTCTCTCTCTCTCTCTCCTCTCTCTCTCTCTCTCTCTCTCCTCTCTCTCCCCTCTCTCTCTCTCTCTCTCTCTCTCTCTCTCTCTCCTTCTCTCTCTCTCTCTCTCTCTCTCTCTCTCTCTCTCTCTCTCTCTCTCTCTCTCTCTCTCTCTCTCTCTCTCTCTCTCTCTCTCTCTCTCTCTCTCTCCTCTCTCTCTCTCTCTCTCTCTCTCTCCTCCTCTCTCTCTCTCTCTCTCTCTCTCCTCTCTCTCTCTCTCTCTCTCTCTCTCTCTCTCTCTCTCTCTCTCTCTCTCTCCTCTCTCTCCTCTCTCTCTCTCTCTCTCTCTCTCTCTCCTGTTAGCAAGCTGGTTGATGGGCTAGAAACGGTGTGTGTCTTCTTGGAGTGCAAGATGAGTGTTGCAAGTGGTATCTGGTGTCTGTGATAATGCGTAGCCTTCTTGATTAGGAAATTGTGCCTACATACATCAACTGTAAGGCTTGGTTACTTACATGTTTCTTACAAACCTGAGAAGAGAGCAAAACGTATTGGACGACACACTGAATAAGTGACAACCCTAAGTGAGCTGATTGTTTTAAAAAAAAATTCATGTATAAAAATTTCAAATTAATATAATTATTATTTGTTGTAGAAATTAGTTCATTGAAAAATGCTACGTGGTTTTAATAAATAACGTTTCTCTTTGCTTTGTTACTATGTTGTGACACATGATGCATTCCTGCTCTTTTACGTAGCGCACTCTACTGAACGACTTTGCCCCATCTTGGAGCGCAACAATCCTTATTGGGCAAGTCACGTCAAATAAAAACAGTAATTGAGGCGGGACATTTGCTTACAGAGTATATCGGCAAGCCCCAACTGATACTACAGACATGTGATCCTAGATTTTACCATTCTCACCACTCACCTAGAAGCAGTCACATCGACACCCCCCTCCGAAGATTGTCGACTCCCTTCAGGATGGTTGTGCCAGTTACACAGCGCGCTGTTGGAGGGCAGTACACATTCTACTGGAGCATCATCACAGCCTCCACGAGCGTGCAACGAAGATAAGCCATGTGAACGCCTCTGCGCCAAGCAGATAAGGTATCCAGCACCCATGTGTGACGTCAGAACTTCCAAACCCCCAAGAAGTGGGAGAGCTTCCCCTTCAACTACAAGCTGGAATTTTCAGTATTATAAGGCTAGCAGAGCAGGTCTCAGGGCAGTCTGCTCCCTTCTCCACTGTGATGGCCTGAGGGTTTCAGCTAAGGGTATGTGCTAGCCCACCCTGCTCCACCACTGTATGTCCGGAGTATCTCCTCAGTGTTAAGATAGTCACTAGGCCATCAAGTCCAGCTGTTTTTATGGCTGCAGACTTCGCGCTTCGGAAATTAACGTCCACCAGGGGTCCTCAACAGTCTTCAGCCAGCAGCAACTCAAGAGGATCACCGCCTGCCAGAGAGTCTGTACCTCTTCAGCAACCTCCAGCCCAGAGGCCCTGGGATGCTGATCAGAGGGTCCTGCCAATGCTGCTCTCGTTGACCCTCCCTTCCTCCGTGGTCTACGACTCGGTGGTAACCCCATGTCACGATGACAATGTCTGTTCTAGCCAAACCCTCCTCATTGCCCTTCTGGTAATGAGCCCATATTACCTAGATTCCTTCAGAACACACCCCAAATTAAATTAGGAGATAATTGATGTGGCTTTTAATTAAATTAATCCTTTCATGTCACGACAATTTCACTATATAAAGAACTGGCTTTTTATTCAGTTCGCGTTCACCTATTTCAAGTAGGAATAACTGCCATTATTTTCTATTCATTATTATTATTAATTATTTAATTTGGAGAGTGCGGACTCATGTGGTCAATATTACGTATCTAATATACATATTGCTTTTGAAACAAATTTTTATCTACGTTTTCTCATTGGTAGATTTTTGCTCCCAATGTAAGACCCTTAAGGTAATATATTTATTTTATTGCATTTTTAATTCACCTTAGGGAAAGCCGGCAAATACTCGTACCAAGTCACAAAGGCAGACACGCACAACTTCTAAGAAGCAGAGTTCTGCTGATCGGTAGATCAATAGATGATCGGGAGCATCCAAATTCACCTAGGTACACATCCGTCAGTGGAATCGAATCGAATAAAGTACCACCCGACCCGCTATGGAGACTTCACCTGCGCGCTTTGTATAAAATGACATAGCACTACCAAAGCTCTGTTCCGTTCCACCCAACTGCTGGAAGGCCATGCTGGGACAACAAATTGTGTGGTCATGTCGAAAACCAGAGTGTACAGAATTACATGCTAGTGATTCGTTCGTACCCCGGCTTACTCTCAAAAGTATTTTTGTTGATCTCTAAATTACTTATACAAGGAAAGGCTGTGCTAAACATAGACTATATTAGAGATCCAGGAGATTGTCAATGAGCTAGTTAAAATAGCATGTGTCAAAGTTGATAACCCTACTTCATTATTTGCACCTCCCATTCAACTACCTGGAGATCCGCACCCAATTCATCTCACGAATACAAAATATAAGGATAGTCTATTAGGTTAGACACCCAATGGCTAAAACATCCTCCCCAAGATTTACCCTCCGGCGAGCAACACCTCAGCACACCACACAGCCGCAGGCAACACCGGCCGCTTTTAGGCCACCGCCTGTCGCCGTCCGCCAGCCAGTCAGGAGCAGCGTGCCCCGATTGGGCATCCACAAGGTAAAATCTTACAGCAGGGTGACACATGTAACACCTAATTTTGTTCCTTAAGGAAACCAACAAAATCCACTCTATATACTAGTAAGGCACCGAAATGTACTTAGCCTGCCATCCGTTTCTGACATTTCAATTGTCCTTCGCGATACTGGCTTTGTGTTGGTCGAAGTCCTCCTCAGTGATTAAAACTCCAACTACCCATAATCTCACATCCAGCATTAAATTAGTACTGATGTTAACCAAAGTAGATGCTAACGAGCCGCTCTGTTCAAAGCCTTGTCCCAATGTGGAGAACACCCCGCCTAGCCGGCGCATTAAATAATTCTAACGAATTAATCTTTGGGCTTGCATTTCAACTCAGTTTACTAATTTTTTGTTTTTGAAGTTTATGTTTTACATCCTGTTAGTGTTTAGGTCTGATTTATATTTGCTATATCTAAACCAGACTGGGAGGACATGTGACAGTTGCTGAATTGGGAGGGAACACAAAACAAAATGGCATGCTGGTCTCTGAAAGCCTTGTTGATTACACACCGAATCGAAATTATTAGCAAACAAAATTGCTGCACACATATATATGTTGTGTTGTATATAGAATTTGTGGAAAATATAAATGTCTTGGAATTTATTTGAATATTTGTATTTTACACATGAAACACAAGTCATAAAATGTGGGGTGTGGCTTCTGAAGCGAGCCGTGCACGTTGGCCAACAGATGGCAGCGCAGTCCCCTACTCCAAAGCTGTGTCACGAAAGTTGTCTATCACATCCATTTAAAAGTAAATCGTTCACATCATATGGGCTCAAAATGACTGAGGTTAGAAATATATTGCCTCAAATTGATGTAGTAATATTAAAAAAAAGTTCCTCTACTGCAGATCTGCGGCCTCTTCAATCAATATGAAGTATGCATGTGGCTATGTTAGCACTAGCTGCAAACAAAACAAAACTGTCACACACTGTTTTAATTTCATGTGATTTTAAACGCCTACACATTTTTCAATAATTAAATTTAGTTTGTTACATTGTCAGCTGTTTTTTGAGGACTTGAATTAAAATACATACCTATCAGTTTTGCCTAAGAACTCTTTCCTGCTCGCATATTTCTCCAATATCTGTTGTGTGAAGGCAGGGCTGTCAGAATAGCCAACATGAAAATTCTCTTTGATTTGTTCACACGCATTTTTTTGTTTACTATGACGCACTCCAATGATTTATATATATATATATATATATATATATATATATATATATATATATATATATTATAACACCTTTTTTCACTAGCTGCCTCACTAGTACTGCGAAGGGGAGAGGGAATGGAGCTGTTGCAGTTCGTTTCCCTCTTCGCTCGGCTTAGGCAGTGGTAATTTTATGACTTGGTGCCTTAGTCACTTTAATTCTGTAATTCTTTCGAGTGCAGATTCCCTCCTAGTGAATGTGATAGTTCCTTCAGCGGTGATTCTTTGTTACTGACATGTCTGGCATGTCCGGGTTTGCCCAAGTTAAGGTTCACGGGGTTGGGCCGCTTATCTGAAGGGTGCAAGGGAGGTAGAGGAGAATGGAACTCCAGGGTGAGCTTAATGATACTTGTCTCTCTCCCAGAGAGCACGATCTTGCTCACCGTGATGGTTGCCAAATAATTTGGATGCCAGATGTCCAAGGGTGAATTAAAAATAATTAATTTGAAATGGTGTAGAGTTTGAATGTGAGATGAGGTATGGCGATCTTGGTTATCCCTACTCCGTGTTATATTGGTGATAGCTTGGTGGGCTGTCGCCCAGGGACGTAAGTGGGAAGTGGAGTAACTATCCTACGCCTTTGAATGGGAGATATGTTAACCACCTTTAATACTTTCCTGGTGGCGGTGTGTACTATGCACGTCTTTGTACTCGGCCTGGGAAGGTGGGGGTGCATATAGGTAACTAAATTAGTCATAACAAGGCCACAGCCAATAAATTACCAACCAGGGATCGAGCTCAGACTGGTGTGCGGATATTACTACTGGTGATATTGGTCATGGTATGTGCAGGGTGTGCTCGGCGGGAGCGTGCTATCCTGAGCTGTGTCAGTTGCGGAAATGGTAGCCGATTGTTCGAGTTTGCGTTGCAGCGCACCTCAGGCCTTGCGGTACAGTTTACTGGGAAGGCCACCTCCTTTTCTTGTCATCTCAATCTGCTACATGAACATTTATTATTGACCCGAAAGGTACTCTTACTTATTCTAGGCTCACCAATTATCACATTGGTCACGCACGCCTAGCCGTCGCCCAGTATTCCTGTTAGAGTGACTTTACAGCCGCTTGGAGGCTTTACCGTGTAACCACGACTAAAGTTGGTATGAGTCCGCGGAGAGGCGTGGAAGTCCCGGTCGTACCTAGATGTCAGAGTATGTCCTCTCGGACTAGAGATACCTTTTGGACCCTCCAACTCTAGGAAACTTGGTCTGCTCACGCTTATCCAACAAGAGAATATCTATACTGATATTTGAACCGAAATATGCAACAAAGTAACCAACCTAATTTTATATGAGCAGGGAGCAAAGTAAAATAATTAATTACGATTTTGATTTGTGCATTTTCATTTACACTTTTGGAATTATTGGGGAAAGCCCATTAATACAGATTCCTAAGTGAATGTTTTTTCCTTTTAAATTATGCTTAGCTAGGAGAAGGCGAATCTGGGAAAATATCCAACTTAAAAAAAAATCAACTTCAACAATCTTTGTCGCACTTAACAGCGATGGCTTCTGAGGGGACCTAGGATGTTGCGACGGCCTGGTACTGCAGATTCAGGAATGACTGTGGTGGGGGTACTGCCAATTCTAGGTTGGTTTGGAACTTCTTCTGTAACTGACTGAAGTGTAATGGAATATCAAAAACATTTTAATTGATTCATTGGGGTGGCGTTTGCATGTGGGATTCCGGGCGGCCAATGCATATTGTAATTGAGCTTGTTAATTACGGTTATATATTCGGTTGTCCAGCTTGTGGAGTCTCCTTACTCAATACGTTTAATTATTTTTTTTTGCTGTTATGACTTGCCCCAAACTCTGACTGCTCTTGGATGGGGCAGGTCGCCCGTAGATTGTGCACCTTCACTGCGCAGAAAGTTGGCATCCATCACAGTTTACATTTTGTTTGTTTACTTTGGTCACAACGTCTGTCAAAATTTATTGAAGTTACATCAAATTGAGCATAACAGTGTTTGCCAAGTGGGTACATGCAAATATATTTTTAATTTGCAACAAATTATTTCTATTGCTCTGTAATTTTTCTTTTCTTCCTACAGTTTTTTAACTGTTAGTACAGTGGATTCTCGAAAATACGTTTTTCAGTGGACCAAGAAAAAAAACGTTACATGAGGGAAAACAATGGATGCAAACGTAGATTTAAGATCTGAGAAAAACATACATAACCGACAGCTTAAATACAGTAAAACCTTGTTAAGTCAAAGTAGATTAATTCGAAATTGTATATAATTCAATGTGTTTACTTATCCCGAAGTGAGAGAATAGGACTTTTTATGTTTTTAAGATTGGTTAATTCAAAATTCATCTCTTATGTAATTCGAAGTTGGATTTCATGCAAAAGTGTATGTGAAGTTCAGATGAATTAATCAAATCTATAATAATTATGATAATACATACATCGCCTACACTGTCGTGTGTGCGTGCACGTAAACAATCAATTTCTACACTTTTAGCAATATCGGAACCTGAACCGCGCGCCACAGAATATTCCACGTATGTTCAACCATCATCTGCTCGTGCCCGTATTGATCCAGCACGCCACAAGCTGATCCAATATTCTAACTGTTCAATTTACATGCCGGCATTAGCGCAAATAATACATATTTTTTTCAGTCACAAAATCTGTAGAACGTTAACAAATGCTGTAATCTTAAGGGGGTTTGGTGTTTTGTATTACTATTAATTATTGGACGGACATTTTTCACAGTTACGTGTGTATGTATTACAACATTTGCAAAAGGTTTAGAACCAGTGGGGAAAATGTGATGTAGGCTGACTTGCCCTTGTTTATAATGGCAGTTGTTTTAGTAAATAAAAAGTAGGGTTAAGAATCAAGTTTTTATGTCAGCATATATAGAGTGCATTTACTCTTTAAATAAGTTTTTTTTATTTTCTCGTCCAGTTTCCTACTTCCTTTGTCGGCCGAGCTCTGTTCAATCCAGCAATGAATATTGCCACAATTAATTTACTAACGACAATTTTTGCCTACCATTATGTACTTGTTGAACAAACTTTAATCCCTTACAATAGTAAACAAACCTGCAACCAATTGCTTTCAATAATAATAACGCCCTTCAAAATTTTGCCACATCTTTCCTAATCTGTTTACGAGAATAACATCATCGTAGAACATTCAAAACAGTCACTAACCTACGAGTGCAGTAAACACTGAAGAAGAAAAATAATTGTATGAAATAGAACATGAAAAACTGCTGCGGGATGTAAACAATACTATCGATAGTACCAGTTATCAATTATCCACATTGTTTTACATTCATATAGTGTTAAAAACGATTGATGTGCGCAATCTGTAACAAAAGTACTGCCTGTTTTGAACGGACCGTTTGGGAAAACAAACAATCTGCGATTGTTGAAAGCGGCTATTAATTAGCATTGTTTTATATATGAATTTTGGCGGGACCAAAATAATTGAATGAGGAATACAGTAAAACGTGCATAAAGGAAACGAATGTTCAAAAATCAACTGTATAATTATTTGATGCAAATAAAAATAACCTTTACAGATGAACAAAACAAACTTTTCCTTTCCGTCTTCCCCGCCCCGTCAGTCATACTTTACCCTTAAAAACATTTTAAATATAATGCAAACTAAATAAATCATGATTAACTACATCATAAGAAATAGGGGGCACGCGCGCGCACACACACACACACACACACACACATATATATATACACACACAGAGGTGGCAGTCATATGTTTATCATATCAGTCTCGTTGAGACTTGTCCATCTCGAGGCACATAATACTCGTAATTAAATTAAACATAAAATATTTTCCGAATGATGATGGAAGAGGTGATGGTATTGCACTGTGTATATCTCATTTAAAACCTTACTTCCATAGCTGTGCTGATAGCAGAGTGGTCTAAGGCATAGGTGCAATTTTCCATGCCAAGTGAGCTGGGGATCAAAACAGACCACCTGCACAGAATTTTTTAAGTTCTAACAATTCAAAGTAGTGTCTATAGGGGCAAAGTTATTGCATACAGTAAATGGGAACATCGAACTTATGCTAGAACCAGCTTGGCGGCCGAGCAAGAACGAAACCTGCGCCCCTAGCAGGCAATAGTTAAACGAAGGTCATGGGGACGACAATTAAGATGGCAGACGACTGTAGCGTACACTAACATCAATAAACATAATTATAGGTGCCAGTGGTACATTCTAGCAGACGAGAGAACCACAGCAGATGGCATCCAAGATGGCGGGGTCGAACAAAGGTGAGTAATTGGGAAACATGATAGCGAACGGAAACAAAATGATGGGTGCAAACGAGATGGCCGACCAGGTTGACATCCAAGATGGCAGAATCGAAGGTGTCATCTGTCATCTTCGGCCCCAGCCCTTGTCCTCGTACCTACATTACCTACCCTAATCAGAATGGCATGGCTCATCACACTACCACATAAAATCAAAGGACAGTGACAGGTTTTCACAAAGACTCGAACCATAAAATAACCACCGGTAACTAAAGTTTGTAGGTTAAGTCCACCACCACAAAAATTACTGCCATAAGGTTGTACAAAAACTGTCTACTGCAACAACAGCGTAAATAATTGTCACGCGTGCATGAATGTGTCACATTCGACACGTGTGCAACGGCACATTGCACAGAAACACCAAGCACACGAGGTGCAAAACGTGATGAGTAGTCGCCAGACAAAATAATAACACACTTACAAATCTGGGAGAATGAATGCTTAATTGCACTTCTTACCACCATGACAGTCCACGAACGACTGACTGCGCAAGTAATATGGTCTGGCCAACAGCGACCTAGAGGGCACCACTAATTCAGTAGCACAGGACATTAAAATTTAACGTGTGCAGTCCCATAATAGTAGTAAAAAATTTTTGAAGCAAAACACTTTACTTACACACATTGCGGGCCTCTATATCCACAACTCTGTGAATTGGAGGTAAAGGACAATATCTCACAAATATCAAGGAATGCAGGAGTGAAGTTTACTTTGATACCATGATGGCAAATAGTGCAGTTTCCTGCTGGCTAAACCACTTTTTATTCAGTCTAGTACATAGTTGTTTGCAACCAGCAAGTAGCACAAAAAATACAATAATAAAAGTCAAAATCCCTGTTTTGTAAACTATACATAGTGCCCTATAACTCTATTTTAAATCTAAAATAGTCATCCTTACAAGAATGTTTTTGTAAAATCACAATCCTCATAAAAATTCAAACTAATTTTAACCCCCAAGAATCTTATAATTGCATATCCCCTTGCGGGCTTTTTTCCCCAGAGAAGACCGTTGTTGCACATCTCCGACATAAAATCAAAATGATTTTTTACAAAATATTAATTTAATTTAAGAGGTAGGCATCTTCCGAATAAACTGATACCCCAGAAACGAAAACTTTATCTCCAGTTGTTACAAAAAAATGTTTATTAACATCGAGTGGTACATATTGCAGAGTGCAAAGTCCATTTTCAGGTACATCTTGCGGGAAAAATAAGAGAGTATTTGTTATAAAATATGAATTTATTTCAAAATATTAACATCCTCTGAATAAACTTCCTTCAGTGTTGTAATATAATTTTTTCCATGCCAATAAGTAAGCAGTGGTACATAAATTTTTGTGATCCAAGCATTAATTTGTGTTTGCAGAATGTTATTTGTGCATTTTTGAATTTGTGAAATTACAGTTTTATTCTTCCTTTTTAAAAGGTAGTACTTGTAACTACATATTTATTTTCTTCAGTGACGTGTCTAGTACCATAATTTCGACGTGTTCATGTTGTAAATGTTAAAAAGTAAGACTTTTAGTATATAGTACTTTCATTAAATATAAAAGTTGATGGCTTTATTGATGTACTTTACAATGAGAGTTTACTGTAGTTGCACATATACTGTTTGCATTATGTATGAAAACTTGCTTTTTAAATTTTTCCCTGGAAAGTTGCTAAATGAATACATGTTGGAGGCTTACTATGATGATGTAAATATGAGTGAGAGTGGGGGAGGGCAGTGCTCCCTCTAGGCTGTATGCTAAAGAAATATTACGAGTGTTTACTGTGTAATTACTTATTTCAGTTACTATTGTGAGTTTAAATATTGTACACATTTTTCTTCAGTTCCACTCATTATTGTTGTTTCACTATCTTATTCACCAGGTTTTTTCAAAGAATGTTTGTGTCACAGTGATTGAGGTTCTTGCAGCAGTGATTTAGAGGGAGCACTGAACAGGGGTGTGTGTTGTCTGCCATTCTTCCAATCCTTCCTATCACTGTTCAGCTGAGTCGAGCACTGAACAGATACACTGCAACCACGTGTAGTCTTGCTTCGCTTTGTAACTAACCTCCTGTCCTGGCACTCCTCATGACCTGTCCCCACCCTCACGGCTTCCTGCTGGGCAAACCTCGCCAGGTCCAGGGACGGGAAGGGAAGGGCGGGCGAGCATCTTGTGGACTCTAGCATTGTTTCCCTTGGCTGCCAGGTGTGGCCTCCGGTCCCGCCGCTGCGGGGGATAACATTAGTGTTTCCAACCCTTTTGACGACGTCACACCTGGGCCCTCCCAGAGGCCGGCCCCCAATTCATATGGACCACCGCGCCCCCAAGGTACGACCAGTCTGCATGCTGCCCTCCCTACTCAGTCGTCTCGTCTTCTGTTCCAGTTCAGTCTTTTTTTTTTCTCCCCTCCTGTTTCTTAGTTTGTAGATTTTTGCTTGCGTTAGTGTTATTCACAGTGTTGTGTATTCTGTCCAGTTGTCTGACGACTCGGCTCTCAGTTAATCACTCTCTCTCTCTCTCTCTCTCTCTCTTCTCCCCCTGCACTTTTTTTCCATGTGTGTTGTGTATGCCAGTTGCTCGTTTGATTGTGTTTACGGAAGTTTTGCCTGTTAGTGTACCATTTTATTGTATTTTGTGTAGTGATGGAACAATTCTTTTATCCATTCTTCAATTATTTTGATTTTGACTAGCATCAAGGAGACAATATCTTACCATTTTTTGACATCCACATGTTGTTTTGTTCAATTCTAGATATTATTAGTACTGTTATGTGAGAAAAAAACTTGTTTGTACACACACACATACAAATGAATTTGCTGCATATTACATTCCTAATTTGCCACAAGTATCTTATTTTTCTATCTGAGTTTTGCATTTTAAATTTTCAGTTCTGTAAAGAATTATTTGCTAATAAATTTTCTTTTTGGAAACATAAGCGTTTTACTTGTGAGGTTAACCATTTCTGTGCCATCATAGCTAAAATTGAGCTGTGTAGGTGGCAATTGCACTGTGTTGAAAAATTATGCTTATTACACAGTATTTACTTTTTACAGTATAGAAATTCCAAGAAGTGGGAAAAAGCACTTTGCATATTTTTGTAGAGATGCGAATGTTTAGGAGCATAAAAGTAAATTTTAGGCATGTCGAATCTGAAATAGTATAATCAAAGTGGAAGCTTTTGTAACATTCAATTGCATTTGAATTTTGACATCTGCAAAAGGATGTATCATTACTATCTATTCCACTGCAGTGTAAAATAGTTGAGTTGACAACAGAATGCAGTATATGGCCGCTGTACTCGATGGCTGCAATCAATACAAGTCACCTTGTAGGTTATGTTATGTAGATGTAACTGTTGCAATTGGTTACAGTTAAAAATTGATAAAAGCAATGCAGAGAAAGGATTTGAGAAAGTAAAAAATGTAGTCCAATTTCAAATTTCTATAAGAAATTGGCGATCGCTTGGTAACAAAATACATTTCATGTAGAAAGTCATTGTTTATTTTGTAACACTATTGTGCAGTACATTATAATCATAGTAAAATTGTTATTCAAAATCTTTTCATGCACATGATAAATGGTCTGGTGGCAGCAATGATAAATACTAAAAAATAATTAAGTGGTGTGGATGCAGAGCTTGGAGCACAAAGTTGGTGTTTGGAAAAATGATTGAATTTGTAGTGTTAAAGACATGTCTGCGATGCTACAGCAATGCTTCATGGCATCAAAAAAATTATTTATTAATTTAGACGGATGTTGACACGTGTTGTTTGTGATTGATGGGACGTCACAGTAGGGCTAGTTTTAGGTTTGTCTGTCAGAGACATAGTTGGCTGTCAAGATTGACTTATGAATTTTTTTCACTGGAGCCCAGCCAATATTCAACCTGGAGCATGTGGTTTTGTGACTTGGTACAAAGTCTGAGAGTGCCGAATGACATTTTGTATTGCAAGCCTGCACACCGCAACTGATTTATCTTTGATGGACATCACCGGGGTAGCTCCTGGCTCTGCTTCAGGTGGGGTTGGCTCCTGCTGGAGTTCTGTGCCCAGGCTCAAGGTGAAGGTGGTGCTGTGGCAGGTGATGCAGTTAGAGGCCCAAGGAGGGCTGCTGGCTTGGCTGAGGTGGCACCATGGGTTTGCGAGACCCATTGGTACGTTGAGTCTTGAGTAGAGGGTGACTACGACAGGATGTGGTTCTCTGGTGTAAGTTAAGGAAGTGCACTCAACTGTCTGGTGGCAAGGAGTTCTACGTGTTGCTCCCTACGCTTTCGGCTGTGCTTCTGGCTGAAAGGCATACATTCTCTGCTTACAGGTTACTGGGTACACCTTGGCGCGAACAAACTAAATACAAGTTATGGTGTAAGTCCGGTTTTGGCTTGCTGACCAGGCTCTGTAAAGTCTCCACTGATCCCCCACGCTAGGCGGGCTGATCAGAGACTGGGAGCCGTTTGGGTCACCAATGACGCCTCTGGATGTGCGTCCACACAGGAATGGACGGCAGATCATAAGCCACAGTATATCCCGGCACTGGAAGCCAATACTGTGATAGTTTGGAAAGCAACAGATGGCCATCTAATGGGTGTGTGAAAATATGATGGATCCCTGAAGGTCGGCCGTGGCTGTAGTTAATTCGGTAGTTAAAAATTCCCCGGTCCTTGTCAAAGTTATATGTTGCAATCTGTGTCTAACAGGCAGACAGATACTCGAAGAAATAAAGGCTGTGAGGTAGGAAACAACAGTATGATTATTGAAGTCTCAATAAACATGCAGCATGTCCTACCTCCCACTGGGCAATTGACTGCCTAAGGTTACTACGCTGGCCAGGTGTAGGTGACCTGGTTCTAATGGAGAATGGGAAAGAATTAGCTCAACGAGAAAATATATAATACTTCTAAACTGTCCAATAAAGATTTCTTGAGGAGACAAACCAATTTATTGTGTGGTAAGCGTGTTTGCTGGTTGTCGGGTTGTCTGGTTATCGACGGTGAAGTAGCCGCAGTGGGCGTACTCGATGCTTTGATTATCTCGGACGGTCCCAGCACTGGCAGCAGTGCTGTGGGATAACACAAGAGATGGAACAAAAATGACTGCCCGTGCCTGGCAGCATCCGGACTTATATAGTGGTTGCTTGTAGGCTACTGGCGCTGGGTGTGGGGAAGGCGTGACTTCCTTCTGCTTTGGTTGGCGCGAGAATACTTGGGTCAGCAGTTCTGCTTCATGCCTTGTTGTTGGTGCTCGCCCTTGCCCGATGTATGGGCAGCTTGTTGGCTCTTAGCACTAGAAAAGGGGGGAGGGGGTGCCTGCCCGGTTGCATATCCTCCAGGTGAAAGGAATTCCCTCATAATAAGTTCCGGCTGCTTTTAGGGTAGACAATGTATCACTCACATCTGTAGTGGTGAAGAGGTACTCGTGGCGATGAATCGTAATTGTATTAGGTTAGTTGTATAAGCGGCACGCGTCAACCCTAACTAAATTTTGAGCCAAGTCGAGGCTGATCCAATCAGTGACAGTTCAATGCGTGGTTTTACCCCCTGATGTCCGACGTTGTGAGTGTGGACAAAAAGGACCAGATCTTCAGACCCAGTCTCTCTCTCCCTTTCCAACAACAGTTCGGCGTGTTGGATATCTGAATAGACTGGACTGACTGACTAACCACCTTGTACTAATGACCTAATGGTCAGGGCTCTACCATACTGCAAACCAGGTGCACAGTATAGGTGGCCGTCTAATATGTATTGTTTTGACATACGTGTACCCAGTTAAGAGAGCCCGTAGTTCTACACTAGGTTTGGAAAATAGGTTGTGAATACCGCTGTCTCCTGCTCTTCCCTGGTGGGCTGACGTCTACAGAAGCTGTAGTTACAGTCACCCTTGGCAGTGAGTATGTGGAAGTTAATAGAAGATATCTTTATTCAGAGAGGAATAACACGGGGGCCCGTACTAACTCTTTATTTACCAAGAACTGTAACGGAAGTTTACCTACGCAAACCAGGTGAAGAGGACCTGGGTCTGCACTAACAAAGCAGATGCGACTAGGTAACTATGATACTGGCTAACCCTAACCAGAAAGGTAGTGGGTGTAGAAAAGGGGTGCTGACTTCTTCATGGGCTTCTGGTGAATGTCTTGAACAGCATCTTGCAGGTTGTGATGATGTTGGTGTTAGGAGAGATCTCCAGCACTGGAAGTGGTGGAGCGAAATGCCGAGAATGATATCTACCATTCTGCGGCTGTGCACAGACATATATTCCACCTGCCTGATGGCTCTTTGCGGTGCAGGGATGGCGGAGTGAGCTCCTCCTCCCGTGAGCAGATCTGCGCTCTCTGGTGCCATCTTTCGCTCCGCGGCATGATCTTAGGCACTTAGTTGGTGTGATAGGCTGGCTTTTATCACACGAGAGGGGTTGGCGTGATGTGTCATAATAAGGCGAACTAACTTGGCTACCTTTGTCCGTGAGTTGTCCCTGCGTCTAGAGGCGTGCTGGTACACTCTGGATGCAGGTTGTTTGAGGTTCACACCCGCCTGGGTTACGTGGTTCCATGTACTGGTGAGGCGAAGTTGTGTTAATATTTACTTATCAATAAGCATCACATGTCAATGTTAAACACCAGATAATTTACTAGAAAGATTTATGTAGACTGGCTATTAAGTTTGTGTACTAACCCTCCCATTAAAATGGTTACCTTTTATAGAATATTTCAGATAATATAATAAAGAAAATACATTAAATAAGTTTTATTTAAATCGTGTCGAGTATTCTAAAAGTACTCGTGTGGTAAACAGATATAGAGGCCACCATTTTTCTCTCGCAGTCTTCACTAACAATACATCATAACCGAGAATAACCCAATTTTTTTTAAGTTCACAACAAACTCAAAAAGTTTCTCTTCTACTTAGGAAATGCACATTTTTTTCCCCACAAAATGCACTTTTGCTCTTAGGAGCACACCAGAGTTTTACTTAAGTTCTGCACCACTCCCGAATGCATTGCGTGGTAGCAGAAAAATGTCTAGCATCTGCTCATTTAGTATTTTGTTCGTGTATTTATCTATTGACTACTTGCATCGTAAATTCAGTGGTATAAATGTTTGTATTTTCCCCATGTTCTTACTCAAAGATCCATGACTTGTGTTGAGTGCAAGTGCGACACTAAACTGAGTGAGCTTGACACATAAACAAGGTCGCCATCCACTGGCCGTAAAAATCAATACCTGGGTGAGTCCATTGTCTCCCGACTCGAATGGTGGAGGGTTGACGGTTTTTTTCGATGGGTGTTATACACGAATACTAATTATTTTTAATTTCAGTTTTTAAAAATTGTATGGGTGTTATACATACATGGGTGGATATTATACATGTGTAAGTACCGTATGTTAAATTTTATTCCCTATGTTGGTTACTCTAGTTAGAAAAATAGTGATTTCACAAGTCTTGGGATTTGTTTGAGTCAAAAGATTCTGTAGAAAAATTATGGGTCAAATGTATTGTTTTTATGGAGTTTTATAGTAAAACAGTACTTTTTCATTGATTTTTCAAACTGCGTTGTGTGTAGGTACAGTTAAAATAATATCGCATTTCACTTTTTTTAATTCACATGACTTTTTCTTTGAACTTTAATACATAATATAAAATTAATATTTGTACATGCCTAGTAAACGTTTTGAAATACAGTAAAACCTTTCTAAAACGACCCCCCATAGTTTCCAGAAATTAGGTTGCTGTCAAAAGAATGTTACCATAAATATTTAGGGAAATTATGGTCCAAGTTTGATCCACCCCAAACCCAATCCATCAAGATTTTCAATTTTTATATTGAATTCATGTTCAATCACCTCTAACACAAAAGTAATAGATTTTTAAAAATTAATGTTGATTAATTTTTCGTAAGCCCAATTTGTCACCTTTGGCATTAAATAGACATTATTTTTGTATGGAATATTAGATATGCACTATGGTCTGTACAGAGTTCACAGAGACAAACAACCATAAAATTGCAACAAATTTAGTTTTATGCAGATTCACTTCAAATTTGGTACTTTTTTTACCAAAATTTTTTTTTGTTCCCAAAAACGAGTTATTATAGAAAAAGTATCACAATAAACGAGGTTAATATTGAGGAGGTCAATGGAATATGAAACTACAAATTCTGCAAAATATGTTAAATTATAATTACAGGGTGATTTGCAATTAGACCGACAAACTTCGGAGGTGATTCTTCATGATAAAGTAAAAGGAAAACATGTGACACATTATACCTAAACCGAATATTAAGGGAGGCGTGAGCCCTTAGAAAACAAGGCTTTAGACCATATTTTTTTGCAATATATCAGTAACAAAGTGAAATGAAATAAAAATTCTCTAAACATTATTGTATGTTGGGACCTTCAGCGTAAGAGGCAATATTTTGCACAAATACGGTTTAAAATTTTTTTTTTTTTAATTTTATTATTATTATTATTATTATTATTTAAAAAAGGGCTTATACCTTTCTTAAAATTCGGTTTACGTAAAGTGTCACATATGTTTTCCTTTTACTTTTTCATGAAGAATCGCCTCCACCACTAATTTTATGTAACGTGTAAAAATGTACATTGTATTTTATTTTGTGCGGTACCAAGTTTGATACAGTATAATCAAAATAAACTTACTATGTGTAATTTGTTTGTAAGGAAAAATTTTTTTCTAATTTTAGGATAGTTGAAGAATTTGCATTTTTCTTAAATTTTTTTGTGCTATGTTAATGTGTGCGCTTCACCTCCCGCTCTCCTTTTCTGTTCTCACATGTTTTTTGTACTCGGTTATATCTATTTTTCAGCAGAAACAGGGAAAGTTGCTAAATGTGTAGGCAACAGTAGTTATTCCTGGTCTCTTTTCGTATGGCTGTAGAGTAGCTGCTACTCTTATTGTGCCATGAACTGTATCACTGATTCAAAAGAAATTTCAACAACACAATTTATTTTTATTAAAATATTAGTAACCTTTATCAATTATACATTTGAGTTTTGTCACATTTTTTTGCCTCTATCAGTGTTTGGGGAGCCATAAGTAAAACATTGGAAACATTGCTTAAAAAACACGCTTTCATTGAAAATCTGTAACCGCAACTTCCCTGCTTCTGCCAAAATTGCAATTAAAATAAAGCTAAAAAAAAGTATATTTTTATACGTATTCAAATACTATTGTTTTATCATTTTGTGAAACTATACAGTGGAACTTTGATTATTCATTTTTCAGTGGACCAACACGAAAAAAAGGGAGGCATGTGAAAAAATGAAGGATGCGGACTTGGATTTTAGGCCTGAGAAATATCATACATAACCTTAAAATGCATTTTTTTAAACAATCTGTCAAAAAATTCATTATAACAACTGAATTAAGTCTATTTATTGATGAAATTCTAACCGTAAATTAAAAACTTCATTTTTTGAAATTGAGAAAAATTTAATTTTTATTTATATTGATATTTTTGTTCAGTGTTCCTTCTTTGGCCAAGCCATGCTCAATCCCTTGGTAAAAATTACCACAGCTGATTAATTTTCAACAATTTTTGCCAATCGGTACTTGCCAAATCTTTTTCAAACCTTTACAGTTTTAACCAAATATGCAGGCAAAAGTTTTCGTTAATAATCATGCTCCTTAAATTAGTGCCACTGCTCGAACCTCGTTCCAAATTCTGTTTACAATAACAACTCCATAGATGGTGGGATACAGTGTCTGAGATTGTTGATTGATTCTTGCCACTAACCTGTAAGTGTAGTAAACACGTAAGAAGAAAAAGATTTTGAGATGGTTTCTCATATTTGCCAACCTACGAATGCAGTAAATACGTTGGAAGAAGAAGAAAAATTTTTGTGGAATGTAAACAATACTATCAACAGCACCAGTTATCAATTTTCCGTGTTGTTTTGCATTCACGTAGCATTCAACGATGTATGATGCGTGCAATTTTGACTAACGTACTGATGAGAAATGTGGTGAAATGTAAATAATGGGATCGAATCTTCAAAAATCCACCATATTTCATAGTTAAATAATTGTTGTGAATATATTTTGGTTTTTGGACAGAATATCTGATTGATGGGTAAGGTTAAATTAATTATGAGTCGTAGCATGCAGGTTTTTTTTAACATTTAACTTCTGATGCGGGAAAGCCACATAAACGGGATCTCAATGAGGTTTCACTGTATTTTTATCCCCGTTGTCATAAAATTGCATCCTCCTATCATTTGACATAGAACTAAAGACAAAAGTCTACTATCTTTAAATATGAACTATGCTACATCTACTGTGCTATACTGGCAGCCGAAATGAAGTATTTAATAAAAATCCTTTTTCCATATGGGCTATTTTTTCGACTGTTTGCCATTAACTAAATCTAGGCAAGTTTTTGTTCACTAGACAAAGGAATGATGAATGTAAGGGCATGGCACATGCTGTTCTAAACGAAGGTTCTCAACATGGCAAATGCGGTTGGCTTGTACTGTGCACGTTGGTCATTCATTCCATGTGAAACTGTCAAAGGGTTGAAGCTGCACCATTTTTGATGTTGATAAAAATTTATCCCTGTGTTACCCTATCCTCGATGTGAAAGTAAAACATTAATTTAGATTTTTAATCTACGAGTGAATGATTTCAGCCATTTTTATTCACACTGAAACCAAATTTCACATTTCGGAGGTTTATGCAACTAGCTGTAGCTTTTTGTAGTAAGTCGCCTTTTGTGGAGTTTTAAGTGTCATTTAAAAGCTTACGTAAGATACTATTACACTGTATATTCATACTATATAAAATACATTTTGTATTTAGACGTTTGCTGCCATCTGCTTTCAGCATTCAGATGACTGTTTTATACTCTACACTACTTCACCAAAGTTGCATTTAAAGAACTGATCTTTTGTGTGGTTTGTGTCTACATGTGAAAATGTGTTCAACATCAAAGTTATTTGGATTAAAGACTTGCTTCCTAGAAAGAAATAGTCTCATACTTGGAGAAAAATTAAAGTTTACTGCTTTCGAAGTCAAAAAAGGTATGTTGGGGACGAAATAAAAAGTTATGTTTTTTATGAAAGGTACTCTTGATGAATAGATATAGGTCACAAGTTGTCCCATTCTGTTATTTTCCCCCGTATTGAGTACACAAACCTTTGAAAGAACAAAAACAAAAAGTCTGTTGAGCATTATATAATCCCACTCCATTCTGAATGTTCTTAACATTAGATTGACAAGGGCTACTAAGTGTTAATACACTGTGCGGTGTAGAAAATTAGAAATTTCTTAGTAAAAATAAATAAACTTCTATTATTTCAAGGTCACTCAATGCAAGTAAGTGTCAAGTTTCAGTTAGTTACGATGGTCGTAAAGGAACCAGTTGTAATGACTATATTTATTTCCCCCTGTCTAAAAAATTACGAGTGTTTAAAATGTAATAATATTATTCACTTCAAAATTTAATGTAGGAACCAACAAGGTTTGATTACCACGAAGTAACTTGACTCCACACATGCCGGTCTGGGGTTGGGGAGTGTGGCTGGTGGCCGACAATACTTTTACCAACCAAAATATGTTCTATTTGCATAAAAAACGTGTTAGAGGAAGTGTAGAGATATCGCTAAACAATTACTTTTATATAGTGTTTTTACCTGAAATTCTATCCACAGTGTTTGATGGTGCATCACAAAAATATTGTCATATTGGAACACTTGCATGAGCACTGTACTGTAGGGGCAGTGAGGCGGCAGCTGCGAAGTGTTGTGGTTTGCAGGTATGCAGCCGGGGTACCAGGGCCAAGGCAGCTACCCACAGTACCAGGAGCAGTACAGTAACCAGTACCCAGCTAATAGCAGCTACCCTGCCACCAGGCCCATCTACCCACCGTACACCGCTGATACTGACAGGTGGGTACTGCATCACAACGAGGATGGATGTCAAATGTCTGTCATTCTTATGCTTCGCAGTGAATTACTGGCCATAGAAGTGGATTTTGCTTTTGTAAGTGTTGCAATTTGCAAACTGGTAAAACATTAATTTTTTTTAACAATAGGATAGTGCCCCTTTATTGAACAGATTGGTATGGGTATACTCATAATAATTAAGTACTTTTGAAATACATCTTTGAATGGGATTTTGCATCTTTGAGTATGATTAATCTGAAATATTGCATAATATGTTTTTCAAAGTAAAATTTCCTGAAAGTGTACGTAAATTTCATATAATTTGTAAATTGTAAATGCTGTTACAATTATTTTCTTGTTGTGTAACAAAATAAGTAGGGCTGGGCTGACCACTGGGTGTCAATCTTGCCTATCAGGTACAGTGGAACCTCGTAAGTGTAAGTATGGGCCTTAACTAGGACTTCATGCTATTTATAATAAAAGTGGTTGGTATTTACGAATGTTATTGTCATGTGCACATTCGTAGATACAAGTGATTTGACTTAGCAAAATTAGAAATTACAGTAAATATACTTCATGTATGTGCATGTAATAATTGCTGTAATTACTGTACCATGATGACACATTCATTTAGTGCGCAATCTGTTGCATTGTGTCGAAACAGATTATGTGGCAACGGTGGATTGGCCGCTGCGTCTGGCAACCCTGCCATGAGCTTACACACACACACACATATATATATATATCCCCCTCCCTCTTCCTCACCCCCCCCCCCTCCTCTCTCTCTCTCTCTCTCTCTCTCTCTCTCTCTCTCTCTCTCTCTCTCTTTTTTCCACGTATGTTCAACCAATCGTCTGCTCGCGCTCCTATTGATCCAGTGACGCTGTTTTTCCTAATTGCCAGTTCCCCTATATTATTTTGGCCATCTTTGTAACATTTATTCAGCCTATCATCTGCTCGCACTCGTATTGATCCAATGTCGCTGTTCTAACTAAATGCCAGTGTCCCAATATTATAACGGCCATCTTGTGAAACCTGAACAGCAGCACGCCCCAAGCTGATCCAATCACTTTACCTGCCAGCGCAAATAATACATATTTTTTCAGGTGCAAAATCTGTAGAAAGCTAACAAATGCCATAGTCTTAAGGGGGTTTGGTGGCTTATATTACTATTAATTATTCAACTGACATTTTTCACAGTTACGCATGTTTGCATCATAACATTTGGAAAAGGTTTAAAACAGTACGGAAAAAGTGATGTAGGCGGACGTACAGCTGGCTAACATTCATTGGCTCGTATCCTTGTGTATATTTGCAATTGTTTTAGTAAAAAACTAGGGTTAGAAAGCACGTGCATAATTGATTTTTATATACCTATAATCAATTCTTATTGATATTTGCTTACAAAATTTCGTTACACTTGTTGATTTTGTGATTCATTGTCAAACTTCATTGTACTCTATATGCAAATAGTTTCCATCTTGGAGATACAAAGTTTTTAGCATCTAGTCGTTTGAAAAACGTATTAACAGAGTTCTGCTGTATATTATCATTTTCGTATACTAAAATGGGTCACACGACCATTTAGTTAACTAAAACTACTAATTGGAACATGACCCTAAACAAGGCACGCATATTTAAAAATATCACAAGAAATGGGTGGATGGCTATGCTGTTTACTCGTTCATTGTGGCCGGCCATTTTTTTTGCAGTGTTTTGGGATGTCGTAATGCAACTCCCGCCCTTCTAGTAACTCATGACCATGTTAGTTTCTTCAAATTTTATTTTAATGCATACATTTCTTTACTACAAGTACTTGTAGATACGAGGATTTTTTGTACTGTTATCGAGCCTTGCAATTGCAAGGTTCCACTAGTTCTTTGTGACTAATGTGCACCACAAAAGCAAATATTATTTAATATAATAGCACCACAAAGCAAACGTGTTGCTTTTGTTTTAGGCGACCAGAAAAATATTTCTACACAAAGCTTGGTTTTTGCTCCATTTTAACTTCTAATACGTCACTTCCTTAAAACTTTCTTTAAAAACTAGTGCAGTAGAAAAAATTTAAATGTTAGTTATAACTAATGCCGATGCCGATATAAATTAACCGTGCGACACCACGACCATCGGCATCAGTGTAATCGGAACATTATTTGCCAATTATTATTCACAGATTAGTAACACTAATTTAGTTAACATAATGTTAAATACACTGCATGCTACATCTCGTAAAGTATTAATGTACCGCATCCATGAATCAAATATCCTGTCCGAAACCCAAAATATATTCATAACAAATGTTTCCCAATGATTTGCTCTCTCTGTTTAGATTTTATCATATTTCGTATTGGTATATTCGCCACAGATTGTGTGCATCTATCGTTTTTGGACACTGTGGATGCAAAACAATGTGACTTAAGGTCCCCGAAAAATGATGAGGTGCGAAACATGATGAATTTTGACATTTTTAACAGTTTTACGTGAATTTTCACTATTTGTTTTCAAAACACTTGAGTTTTTCCAGGAAAAAACTTCACTTGCGAGACGTCGCCTCATTATCGAATGTTGTTAGAATCAATAGTAAACTTAATCTACAGTACACGTTATTTTCTCAAAGATCCAAAAGAGGGTAGTAAATTGGAAAAATAAGTGTTTGTACTGCATATATTGATATATATTTGGATCGATCGTGAACTGAAACAGAGCAGCACAAGCAATTTGTATGCTTTTTCTTACAAGAACAAAATAAATCTCATGTAGTCTTCAGGTATTGCATTCCCAACTGAATTCTCGTTTTTATTGTTTTGATTTGAGCTGTCTTCACATTCTCAAATCTCTGTAATGTTTTTTGAAAAAGAAATCCTGCGTTGCCTAAAGTCCACAAAATGCCGAAGATTTTGTCAATTAAAAATTGTGAAAGGGATTACAAAAGTGATGGATTTTATATTTTCGACAGAAAACACGAAATAGTGTGTAGATTTTTCAACGTGCTCATGGAGTAGATGCGCAATAACACTTGCACAAAACATGTGTCAATGAAAAGCACAAACAAAACAAAGATTGTCAATCTACATAGTCTACAAAATAAGTTTCTATTGGTGGATTACTTCAAATGTAACCTGTTTGCAGAAAAACAAACAAAAATCCATGTGTGATTTTGTTAAAATGATAGTAACATCCAGCATTCCCCTGGGTAAAGCAGACAATCCCAGCATGAGAAACTAGCTAGAGAAATATGTTCAAGCTGAGTTTAGCATAAAATTCCATTCCCTTTATCCGCGGGGGTAAATATTTTGCTTTTCAGTGTAGTAGCCCTTGTGAATATACAAGCTGCATTGAACCTAACGTCAAATAGCAGAAACGAACCTAGTTGTTCACTACTTGTGTAACATGACTAAGGCTGAGTTGAGTTGTAATTATTTGCAAGATGCATTTACATAATACAGCAAGGATATAATGTGGGACAGAGAAAAATAAATCATTGAGGGAGGAGTGGTAAAAGAGAATTAAATTATTTCAAATTATAAATGAGAATTATGTGTATTATATTTTATAGGTCTAAAATCCAAGTCTTTAATGAACGCAGTTTGTAATCAATGCTGTATTGTCTGGTAATATTTTTTCCTTGACTGTTAAGTTACTTATTTGCCCGGTTAAATTGTCTATCTACTCATTTTATTATTGAAATTAGTGTTGTATTTCATTTCCATGCTGTAGACACCTAATTCAAAGTGCTTCAAGTGTTCATATAACTGAATAATTAAATTAAAATAAAATTAAAAAAAGTATTTCCAAATTTTGGGATCTGGGAATTAGAATTGTGCTCATCAAAACTGGTATTGGCATCTGTGTAATCGGCGACATCTGCAGTTGAGATTCGGTATCGTTGGTATCTGCAAAATGTGGTATCGGCTCATCGCTAGTTTTAACCTCTACTATTTGTGGAGACTGAAACATCTCGACAGATGTGAACGGGAACTAAGAAACATACAGATATTAAAGTACGTACTGTAAATGCCAATACAATTGTAAACATTCAAAATTTAGGTACCATTTGACACGTACCCGGCTGGGATGTGGTTCTACACGCTTAGACAGACAACTGGGGAGGTTAAATACAATTCCAAACTTGGCAAAATACGTTTCAATAAAAGAGGTTTTAGTCATGGTCACTTTAAACTACTTTATTTGGCGATGCCAGTATTGCAAGAAATGTTTGGGATTAGTCAGGAACCTTAATGTGTAGGTGCCCGGCCGATATACAATACTGGTCCCATGTCTGGTTGGCACAAAATCTACAGCCACCTATCGCAACCTTTCGCACTGACTGACCTTTTATCTCTGGTTTGCTGCTGAGAATAGGGTTGTTCGTCCTCGACGGATGGCTCAGCGTTTGGCAGGTGTTTGGTCATCTGGGTGACCTGTTGGCTGCATAGCTCTCTGGATCTGTTATGGGCTGACAACGGTTGCAGGGGGACATTATTGTTTTCACAACCTCCTCTTAAGAATGGTTCTAAAATTGGATGAGGAGGGCCATGAAGTTTAATGAACGAGAGAAACAGTGGTGGTAGTGGCAAAAGAGAGGGGCGAGGTCCTTCTGTATCGCATGCAGGTTTAACTCTGCCCTGCCGATTTGACGTTCTGCTCTGAAGGCAGTAGAAGGAAGGGGTAGGAAATCTGTAATACCCTCTTAAGTTGTGTACTACCTCTTTCAATTTTCTGCCAAAGATAAGCCAGCTTTTCGCCCAGGGGGCTGTGTCTATGAAAGGTTAACTTATTACTTTCAGGAAATTAGACTGCCGGCAATAGATTGAAAGCACATGTATTAAAAGACTAACAGAATGAGAAGGCTCCACACCAACTCCTAAGCTAATACAACTTGCTTATGGAAGTTAAACCCCTGGAGAAATAGCTAAATGTATGTGTGGCTAGTTAAATCTTGCTAGAAGGGTTACTATTACGTTGACGTATTTAATGTCGAATAGGGAATGTTCTAAAGGAACACTAGGAGAGATAGCTACCAGCAATGGGAGTTGTCGGTTGACGCATGCCAGATACTGCGTCACTTAAAGATGCACTCTACAGCCGACTCCGCCCCATCTGAGCGCGTCAAGCACTGCCTAGAAGTTCCAAACAACCCTCAAGATAACAAGTTCCAAACAACCCTCAAGATAACATCACCCCCATGACCTTCTGACGTCACGACTCGCCTGCCTCAGTCCAGGGCGCATGAAAATGTCATCGCCTCCACCAGGGGCGCATAGAAATTGAGTGGTGTTCCTGCAGCGGTTAAACCAGCCCCTGTGTGGAAAGGCTACGCTAAACACCCTGTACTCTGAGAATCGCTGACACAGGGCAATTTTAGTATAACTAGAAGAGCAGCACCGTGGTCTAGCAGAGACACCGGCCGTATAGTTTCGTGAGCTCTCCTACAGTCTGCGTAGAATCTCTCCTCTCCTCTGTAGTATGTCCAGGGCTCAATCTCCTCAACTCAGCACCCCAAGGCAGGGCTTGAACCTCTACCTCCAACCAGCCGCTTGAAGATGTCCGCTAGCACTCCAGCTCCAGCTGACTGCACTCTACCATCTTCCCTTGACTCCAGTGGTTGCATGTCGTAGTGCTATACCGTCCCCTGGATAGTGTCCCGCTAAAAACTCGCGCTGTGAAGGCGTACTCTAGTATTTGGCTTAGCTTTTAATCATATTAATAATTAATCAATTATTTACTTAACTTTCTCCCAGGCTCACCTTCACCTGTTGAATATTATTATTTTGTTCGTACTTAGTTTGTCAGGAGTGAAGTCATTTAGCTTTTATCTTGTATCTCATTACCTGGGACTTTACGCCTTTCTTCTTTTACGTCATAATTAATATTACGATTTATTTTAAACTGGTGTTGTCGCCTCCCTGAATTGTTAGTTAGATACCTTTAATCAATTCTGCCTATAATTCAATGCGTTGTATTTTAACTTGGCCACTTAAATTATTCACTTCTTTTCCGGTAGTGCGGTGAACTCAGTATCTTAAGCAGAAGTGGCCTCATAAAGGCCCACTCACTAAGACTTTGGTGCAACCGCCACCATCAAGGACAGTAGGTCTAGTTGCGGGGGTTGACTAGCCAGCAGCAGGCCCACGGGTGTGACTGGAAATTTCGCCCCGCCCTGAACTGTTGCCTACCAAATCTCGTAACCAGTCCTTTGCAAAGCTTCTTTTTTCTTCTTTATCAATGCGTAGATAATACGGCAGATTAGGGAGCCATCAGAGGAGACATGAAAGGTGTACCGCAGTTACCCAGGCTCATTTAAATCAATTATTGCAGGACTGAAATCCCAGTACGTTAACCCCAACAGAACCCACCTATGAAATCCTGGACTATAGCATGATTATTTCTCCGGATTCCGAGACCCCGCTGAAACAGTGGTTAGGGTGGTGTCCAGAAGATATCGCAAAGCTTGAGGCAACTACGTCAGGTGACACAGATCACACCCCGACATATTGAGTGTTTGACCTGCCGAGCTGCACGTACACCTACCCTCTGAACAGACAAGCATTGTTAAGTTGTCAGGTAAAGCCATTCGGGTTTGACACCCGGAAACTGAGACTCCCTGGTTGCTGTTCCGTGAAATTGGCTTCGGGAAAATTCATACGGGTTCGCATCCCCGTCAAACCTTCTTCTAGCACTACTGTCATCAAGACCCCTGCCAATTTCGCACCCGCTTGACAACTGACGAGGCCGCGGTGGATTAACCCAGTAAGTCCCAGCCACATCGCCATCATATCAATCACTCCTTTTTGTATCTCCGACTGAGCATTCACCTCATCGAGACAGCTGGCATCTCTGCTAGTAACGACACTCATGATCGGGCGGACAAGACTACCCGGGAGGGACAGCTAGTCACTGCGAATGACATTGGGGTTGAACTCCCCTCCACTTGATCAACCCAGTGAGGGCAGCTGGAATGCTAACCAATTGCCGAGCATACCGCAACGGCAGCGGAAAGTGAGAAAACTCGACCACCAGTGAATAGTGAAAGGACCACCTCTATCCTCCATCCCTCTCACGCATGAAGTGCCATATCACGCATTACGGTAATGTCACACTGTCCGGTGGGCATAAGGAGGTCATGAAGAGACGTTGACGTGACCTGCTACTATAAGTTCTGGGTTTAACACCTGTGTTGAGATCCCAGCCCTTGCAAGCGGTGAAGGTGCAGAGAACAGTGCTACCAAGTATTTTGAATTTTCCATGATTATTACTGCTTTTAATGTCCATTTATGGAATTATGGAAGCTTGCTTGTTTATTACGGATATTGATAGGCTTGACAATTCATGTTTTTTTTTTTTAATTGTGTGCGTGCACGTGCATGTGTGTGTATGTATATATATATATACACACACACACATATATATTTAGTTATTTATTTATTTGCGGTAGGGTATATTGTCTGCCATACTCTTAGTGTTGTTCTTTTATCAGAAACTTGCATGCAAGACGAAATAAATTCAGTATCACGACCAGTAAAGATCGTGGCAACATTGGAAGGATAAAACGAGCACTGTTGTGAGTAGTGATGCAATGTCGTCATTGTGTATTTACTCTATGGTAGTCGTGTATTATACAACTTAAGTTTGTTGTTGTAATGAAATATGCACAGTTTTGATTTTACTGAATGATTCTGCAAATAACTTATTTGATGCTAGTGATGAACAGACGTGATTTTAGTGGAGTAAACTTGCAAGGAGTACCATTGAAAAAGTGTGTTCAAGTGGTTTCAAAAATTTACAAACAGTAAGTGTGTGTGTTTTGTAAATATAGTATTTTATTGTATATAGGTCGCACATTCTATTTTAAAAATTCTATTGAAAAATTGAGGTGCGACCTATAAGTGAGATATATGATTTTAAGGTGCTGGAAAAAAAAATCAGTAAGCTTCGAATTTACAGTGTTAATCGAGACCAGAGAAAACAAGAATAAATGTTGTATTAAAAACCGGATAATCAAATTTACACATTTTTATAATTAATGAAACTATGATGGTGGCTCTGAAATCGTGACGAAACACAGTAGCTATCATACATTTGAAAGCGAACAAATCACGCACTGTACGTGCAGGATTTAAAGTTCACGATACTTTAACTGGTATTTATGTTGCACTGAGTGTAGTTATTTCACTGCGAATCAAGTATACACAGCTTTTCGCCAGCCCCAGGCGAGCGCGTTCGGCAGGCGACCAAGAGCGATAGATAAGCGGTCCGTAGTTGTGTGTGTTGCTTTCTCAATGTACATAATTCTGACCCGTGCTTTAGATGGCAGAGTTTGTTGGAAGTTTAGAATGCAATGCAATAAATACTATACTATTATGGGACTTTTAAATGGACAGCCTGGCGTTTAAACAATACAGTACAATCCCCATTATAGAAATAACCCTTAAAATACAATAGCTTATTAAAATTTTACTGTCTTACAAGTGCACTCGAGAGTTTTTAAATTTCTGAAATATGTAGTTTTTTGTAAACATTAAACACTTAATATGAAAAAATGTAGGAAAATTAAAACCATGAATTTTCGTTTATTCCGGATTCATGGCCTGCGGCTCAATTTCCATTCTCTTCAGCGAACAAAATAATTTTCAATTTGAAACCTGCGGTGTAGGTGTTTTGCCTTTCCATCACAAATTTGTCGCACTGCTTTACTTCCACAACATCAAAACAACACTTTTACTCGTGTATAGCATTTTTCTTCTTCTTTTTTTTTCCAAAAGAAAAATAAAAAATTCTGGGGTGGGTGCTAAACGAAAAAAAAAAAAAACTAAGAAATGCGTGGTGGGAGGTAGTCATAAACTTGTTGGAATTGTTTAGTGTCATCAATGTCAAGAGGGGGGGAACAGGGAAGAGGCAACACAGTTTATTTTGTAGAGAAGGGTAGTGTCACATTCCAGTACGGCAAAAAAAAATCTAGCATGTCATCGCATGAACAAAGCAAAGGCCAGCAGCCTGCCCATTGCAGTTATTGAAGTTTTTCTTTTAACTACCTTTCACTGCATTAAAGCAAAAAAGAAATGGTAGCCCACTGGTCATGTGCTTCTGTCATCCTTGCCGCAGGCTGTGTTGTACAGGATGTACAACCACAAAGATGAGTGCGGCCTATAATCAATAAATTTTTTCTTTTACACCCTTGGAAAATAAGGGTGCGCCCTATATGTGCAGGTGACCTGTATGCAATTAAGTACGGTATTGGTTGCTACCTTAATGTGTACTTTTAGACACACTGGCTTTTCAACTTAATATCTCACTCTGTTGTTCCTGTCCGGCCATTATTCAGGGATGGATGCAACACTTTGCTGTTACTGAGCGGTGTAACAGCTTATGATATTACATGTTGTCTTATGTAGTAATGTCTAGGTTTGGTATCCACTGTGGGTTAGGTGGCTAAAATAGCTCGTCCTCCAATCCGGCCGCTACCCAGCGGTGGCAGAGTAGGAAACTATTTTGTCTCTTCATTCCACAAGTGGAGGAGATCCTAGGATGATTTGGGCTCTCCTGAAGGTCTACCTGCTGGCAGATCTTGATTTGCTTCTTAAGGAGTATGTATGTATCTACCTTTGTGGTTTGATACACGAGTAGCCGGCTTTTCCTTTGGTGAAGAGCAATGCAAAACTCTTAATACCTCAAGGTTGTTTTAAAAGGAGGTTTCAAGGCTATGATTGAGAATGCACAGGTGATTTAAGTTTGATAATATACACAGGTTTATTAAATACATATTTGAAACACGTTCTGCTCTTTCTTGGAATTATTAAAAAATAAATTTATTTAAATTTGCGGAAGTTAATTTTATGGGAAAATGTCGGGTGAAGGTGACGACCTGGTAAAACTAATTAACGTTATGTAGTGTACAACTTACTGGCAAAAGAAAATTAAATCCTATTTGGTTATCAGGGTTTTTTTTCTAAAATAACGTAAATTAAGCAAGAAGGGCAAAGGTGATGGCTTGGCTAGATCTCTAGGGGTGGTCCATAGGGGATATCGTTACCTGTTACCTTAGGGTAGTATACAAGTGAAGGAAGGGAGGTTGGTGTGAGAGCAACGTTGGCAGGACCCTTTGGTTGGCGTCTACAGTCCTCAGGAGCTGCTGGAGCTGAAGATGGAGGCGCCGGAAGAGGTGGAAGACCCTCTTGTAGGCATTGGTCCATCAGAGCTGCTGAAAACTTTGATGGCCTCTGGATGTCAGTGATCACCGGCGTGAAGGGAGGTTCTAGTAGCTGGTGCACCCTTGCAGATAGTCTCCTGGCTAGTGCGGAGGAAGAGTTAGTACACACTTGCCCTGGGCTGACACCTCTGGCCAATACATCAGTGAGAGGTGCAGCAAACTTCCCTGAGCCTGCTCTGCTAGTCCTTTATATACTATTAGAATTCAGAGCTTCTAGAACCTCTAAAGGTTGAAGGTGAAACTATCCTCGCTTTGCAGGGATTGAGAAATTCCAATTTTCCAAAATGGTGCCTTTTCTTATCGCCTGTGCCTTAGTTGACATATTTTATCACTTCTGCTGGAGACTCTGGTGTCTGTGGCACTTTAGTGGAATGCAGGCCGTAGAACTGGCACAACCTTTTTGGAGGGTGTCTGAGGTTCGGTTTATAGTACAGTCTTCTGAGAGGGGTGTTGATGTGACAGCTTCTGGGGCGAAGTTGTTTAGTAGAGAGCTCTTGGTAGAAGCACAGAAATGTGTCGTGCATCAAAATTAATTTTATGTTTACGTATTATAGTTTCCACATCTTTACAATATCTAAATATGGAGGAAAACAAATGTCTGCTACAACTCATTTTGTGCAATTTCTATGATTTGTGTTGCTGCATTGTATTGTTTACAATATGGCACACAGCCGGCGTCTTATTTACCGTTTTTGTTGATGGCTGTAATTTCGTAGTGTAAAATGTACATTTCTGGACGTCTTCTTGTTACAATTTTCAGCAGGAATATTATATTCTTTGAAAATGATTAATGAAATTGAAGTGTTTAACAACAGTGGGCAGTGTTAAAGCATCTTTAGGTTAACCAACATTATTTTTTTGGGTGTTTGCACAAGTAATGTTATTGACATTTTGAAATTAGGTAAAACTTGTGTTATTCACTGGAAAATACACAAGTTGTTAGTAAAATTAAGCAAAAAAATATGCTATCTGCAGATTCACGAGGAGAAAATTTTTTTTTTGATGAAAAAAATATTTGCAGTGATGATTGGCAGAGAATAAACAGATCATTACAGATGCCGATATACTGAAAATCGGCCGTTTGGTGTGATCAGCGATCAGCATCGGCCCACCCCAAATGTAAGCATCACAAGAAGCTGCCTCGTGTGTATTGGTAGCCAGGCAGCTAGCTGCACGGAACAAGCGGCAGTTATCATCACCTCCCCCCTCAGCCAGTCCACAACGAACTCCCACAGTCTGCCGTTTTTTTACCTGCTTTCTTTATTTGTTCCCTTTTTTTTAACCAAACTTTATGTTTATGGAAGTAACAGTTAAATTTAGAATACAGTATATACTTTTGTTTTTTGAAACAACTTAAATAAGTTTTTTTCCTTAATGAAACTGCACTAACAATTTTTGTTGTCCTTTTGAGTAAGTATGCAGGGAATTTTCCTTTATTTACATTTGAGTATGCCTATGGTGGTATTGGTGGTATCTGTTTGGAAAATACTTTAATTTGATGCATGCCCGGTTTGTGTTATAACCAGCAGGGATTAGGTTCTTTATGTCGGGCTTACAAGAATTATGATTTGACCGTCGACTAGGTATACTAAAGGCTATTTTAGTCTTAGCAAAATGTGATTTAGCATAAGAAGCCTTGGTTGTGGTCAATTTCAAGGTTTTATATCGCGATGCCAGATTCGCAGGGTGCATAAGGGTGTAATACAGGGACTTAGGTCTCTGCATTGCCTGGCTGGTATAAAGGGTAGGCCTCGTGGGCTTCCTTTTCGGTACAAAATCAGGGACCGCTTTCACTGTCCATCATCTTGGTTGACACTGTACCTTGGGTTTGCTGGGAAGAGGGTGATCCTCTGCGGTGGTTGATTCGCGCTACTGGTGGGCGGTTGGTCCGGTGCCCATTACGGAAACCGAACAGGGGTGACGTTGTTTTGGTGGCTTGCGTCGACTGGATGGGGGTTTACCTGCAGGGGTGTGTTTAGCCAAGGCCAATCAATGCTTAAGGGGTTCTTGTCCACGCATATAATTGCCTGTCAGGTAGCTTTATTAATGGAGGGATTAATGGTTTATTAGAGGTCCCTGAAGGAGTTGATTGTCTTTCTCTCTTTCTAAATAGATTAAGTCCTCCTTTAATTTCCTACTTCTACACTTCCTTGATGAGTGTACGGTTGATAAGTTGAAATAAACAACCCACAGAGAATAAGCCTCCGCCTGGTATCCCTAGTGTGTACTTCCAGGTACCTAGACTTGTGACGTGAGGCAACCTGTGCTCTTCCGTCGGCCCTTGCATGTTGTGGACAGAGCGGTGGACAACACTCGCCATTTTCTTGCTTGAATTACGCGGGCGTTGGTATCCATTGGAGGTTGATCAGGCTGTAGTAATTCCAGTTCCTTTCCGGCCATGTGAGCGGTGGTGGTGGTGGTGTATGGAACATGCTGTATAATTGATCCTCCTAGAGGATGGAGTACCGAGGGTTTTTGGTCGCAGCCGAATGTCTACCTGCTCTCAGAGGTTGGTTTGCCTCTTAAGATTGTGTGTATATACCTTTGTGGTTGATCGTTTGGCCGTCTTTTCCTCAGCGGAGTTATGTTTATCTAAAGTAATAAGAGGAATGGTTATTCAAATACAAACTATGAGATATTAAACTCACAACAATATGTTAAATATGTGTTATATTGAAGTACGGTATTGGAAAATGTGGTGGTTCCACTCTTTTATCAATTCAACACCAGTTATGGTAGTGAAACCTATCGTTAAAATCCTGGTGAAGGTGACTTGGGCAAGAGCTAGGTGTATTCTGTAGATGAATAAAAATTGGCAAGTATTTATTCTAATAGGTAACACATGTGACAGCATCTAACGACCAGGGGTGTTGTGAAGTAATAACTAGGGGTAGGAAGTACCAGAAGGTTAGTTGACGTCATTGCCACACTCCCTGGGTGGCAAGGGGGGTGTCCAGAAGGGATGTTGACATGACCTGCTACCAAGAGGTTCTGGGTGTTACTCAGAAGGGAGTGGTGGTAGGTGAGAGAGCGACGTCTTTAGGAGCCTCGGGTGTGGTGGAGTCGCCAAGAAGCTGCGGGATCTGCTGTGGTTGCAGAAGGCGGGTCAGCAACTGCTGAAGGTGTTAACATTGTAGACAGCGATGTCTTCAGCTGTGTTGAGACCCTGGCCCTTGCAAGCGGTGGGATCTCCGGATGCTCCACCCCGATGGCTACCTCTGGCCCTTGCAATCAGTGGAGCAGAGACTGCAGAGCTAAGGGGTGCTAGCCCTTTTATACTGATATCGGTGAGGAGCTTGGTGGCTGCAGGATGTGTTAGTAGCTAGCCTCATTCTCAGGGGGTGAGACTTCTGACTGCTGAGGTGACGCTATTAATTAATTATCTCCTCTGCTGGATGCATGAGCCTTTCTTACCGCTTGTGCTGGAGACTCTTGGGGGCTGGAGCTGACTGGAGGGTGCCAATTTCTCAACCAATAGCACAATTCTATTACGGGGGTTGGGTGTGACCCAGCTTCTTGAAGTTTCTGACCGAACAGTGCAATCTAGGACTACGTGTCTGTATTTGCTCTTGATGTGAGCCAGTGTACCATGTAGGCAGGTGTCCCATAAGTACTGATATGAGTGGTGAACCTGCCCCTGTGTAAGTCATGTTCAAAGATGGGGCAAAATCGTTGAGTAGAGTGCGCATCGTAAATGCGCAGTAATGTGTCACACGTAATGTTAAATGATTAGTGTGCTAAAAGGCAAAAGATTGTGGACCTTCACCATATACTCTTAAAGGTTGTTTTTTTTTACAGTTCAAGGAAAGTAGTACCAGTGTTGTTTGTTTTTTTTGGTAAGGTAATCCCGTAGCTCAGTTGTTTGTTGTATAGAAAAGGTAGGTTGGTTACTCCACGAGCTGATAGGAGAGGTGCAGGTTACACACGTATGCAATGAGCACACTGGCAAGTATAGAATTGAGAAGTGTATTAATGTGAATACACGTAACACAAAGTTAACACCAGCAACAGACAATGAGCGAAAATACATAATTACACAATAGTATATTGAATATTTCCCGGTGGCTCTGGTGGGACGAGGAGCGTAGCCCACATAAGGCTGAATCTTGCATGACACACTGATATTGGCTTGATCTCAGGAACTAGGGCATAGTCATGATACATATAATGTTAGTATTGGAGGGCATCATGGACCGAGTCCGAGAGGAGAAGGTACATGGCCCTTGTACCAACCAGCATGCCGTGTGCACTGGCTAGAAGGTTTTTTTGTGGGCCCTATTTGGGAGTTCCAATCTATTCTACTTGTCATCTCGAAATTATATGTCTTGGCCTAAAACTGTCAGCTGGGGCCAGAGGCCCACGCCACGCATCCAAGTTACGGTTTCCGATTAAAGTGGCATCAATAACAGGAGTCATTGGGTAGAGATTGGGCTGAAAATATAGTTTCTCGTTAGCATGGTATCAATAATTTTATAGTTTTTTCCGATTGGATGGGTGACCTCTGGGTTAAGACAGTGTCTTGTGTAGCAAGCTCACTGGGAAGCGTGGCTGTAGATGAAAGCCTAAGAGTCAAATAATAAATGAGAATCTATGGTGGGGCGCTGTAATACTAGGTAGTACTAAGAAATGCTTGTACTATTAAGTACCGGGCAGTTGGGGCAAAAAGGTAGCGGGGCGGATGTAACATGTTGGCATGTAGAAGCCATGAGAGGGGGTTGCTTCGCATGTCGCTTTCCCGTTTATTTACTTAACAATTATGACTCAGCAAGCTCATGTATGTCTACGTAACCCGAGGAAGGGTCAAACCCGGCAGCATCTTTCACAAGTGTCCTTAGATCGCCAGTACCTTGGAAGGTGATATTAAACATGTGAATATAAGGTTGCGAAAGCAGTCAAGAAGCACCCTCTCCCCCCCCCCCCCTCCTTGTCACACTCCTGCTTGGTTAGCTGCCACTTGTGAAGCGACGTCACACCTCTCTTGCCAGCCTCCCCGGAGTGTGATGACTCACCAGGGCAAACTATCACGATGCGCCCCACACTCTGCCACGAAGCACCCCGCAACTGTTATGAGGCACCCAGAATAAAGGAAGCCGAGTGCAGGGGTTTTAGTCCCACTTCTGCAGACGTTATTAGTACAAGGCAGAGAGCACTATATAAGGCAGTGCATGCCTGAGGTCAGGAGATATTTCCTCCAGTAGCTCTCCTCAACTCTTCATGTGCTGGGTCTCTATACTGATTGCCAGGTCTTCCAAATCTTCAGCAGCCACCACCAGTTACCAGAGGTTTCTGTAGCCTTTACCACTAGGTTACAGAAGCTCCATTGTCGTCTATAACCAACTGCATCTTCCAGACGCTCTCCTTCAGTAAAGCCTGCAGACACCATCACATCTTCTGTTGCCGTTCCTTCTGGTTCAACAGTCCCCTCTAATTGCTGCTAGAGGCAACTATACCCCCTGCCCATAAAAGTAGTGGCCCCCATTTTGTAAACTCTCTTCTAGACGTCCCTTGGTTAGAGTAGCTGCGACTGTGTTATTTTCAAAGTCATGACACGTGTCTGATTAGCTAAGGCTAGATCATGGTTGTGTGGTATTGGTTGCACTTTGGTCGGTTGTGCGTACGGGTTGGCTTATACTTACTTACGGCTGGATATAGCGGTTGGGCATGTGGCGTTACGGGTTGGTTCAAAGTTCTCAATTTCACAGGTTATGAGTCCTTTGTATTGGTCTGGCTTGCAACTAGTTTCGAAGCTAGTCGTAGTCAACGACGGGCAGGAGGTGCTAGGGGTTGGTGCCTTGTCGGTTTGCTGACGAGGGGTAGCGGGATATAGCTGATTAAGTCACAGGTCTTCGGCCCGGGCGGTTGCGAGGGAACGACGTGACACAAAACAGAACTCGCATGCCCTGCTCCAGAAGTTACTATTGAAGACGCCTAGCCTGTTCTCTGTCTTATTCAGTAACTCTCTTACCACTGGATGGCAGGTCGGGTGTGTACGTAGTGGTGCTGACAGGAAAGTAGTTAGATTAATTTCATTCGTCGTAGGTGGTGCCAGTGACAGAAGTAAGGCGGCACGATCTGCTTCGGCTCGTCGGCTAGCTGTGAGCGGGGTTAGACCAGCCAGCTGTCTGGCAGCAAGGCGTGCAACTCTTTGCTCCTCTTTCCTGGTGCCGCTTGAATGGCATAGAGCCGGCGTAACTACTGGGAACCTCGAAAGGAGCACCACGGACGTGGATAGCTCTATATTAATGTTGCCTGGTAACAGTTTTGCCAACGCAAGCTCTGGTGCTTCAGAAGATCCCCCACTGTTACGGGCTGATCAGAAGCGTTGGAGCCATGTTGGTTGCCAAGACTATTACTGGGTGTGCGATCCCAACCAAGGCCAGGCCGTAGCACCTAAGCAAATACCCCTGCCAGCACCCATGTTCTCCGATAGGGATACAACTCAGATGTACCATCTCTCCCTGATTGAGAAGTGTTGCTAGTGGTTGTGGCTCCTCTATTCTACTCCTCGAGTACCTGTATACTAGGTAGGAATAAAATAGATGGTCATCTAATGGGTGTGTATTCAACTTGGAGCAGCCTGAGGGGGAGTCTCCAGTTGTAGTTAATTTTGGAATAAGAATAATTTCCCGTTTCCGGTCGGCGGCACTCAGCTCGAGGTTCTCCCAGTAATTGGTGACAGATGACCCTATGAATGAGACTCGAGGGTAAGAAAAAAAAGCAGTGTTTTTTAAAAACTTATTAAACACAGTGACACGTGCTTTCCTGCCAGGCAGACCAGTGGTTAGAAGTAATCCTATGGTAGCCAGGTGTAGGTGACCTGGTCCTAAGCTAGTTGGGGAAGTTAAGTGAAAACTGTCGAAAATTACTTAGATACAAACCTAATTCTAAATGGGGTGTCTGTAGAAGACAAAGAAAATTATGTGTGGCATGTATTGTTGCTACAGAAAGCTTCTGGCAGCTACTGGCATCGCTGAAACGTCCGGTAGTGGGGTTGCAGAGCTTTTACGGCGACATCAATTATGGCAGCCTCTGGTGGCTGCTGAAGACTGTAAGGTCGTTGGCGACAGCCTCTGAAAGGGCTGTTGAAGGTCTCGTAGTAGTTAGACTACAGCACCCAGGTGCTCTGAGAAGACTGCAGGAACAACTCGCGAGGTCCGCCACACACAGTCTTATATAGCGGGGCAGCGCGTGTTACGGTGGCAGCGGAGGAGGGCGTGTGACGTCCCTCAGGTGCGAGACTGGAGTGGGGGTAGCACCCTCTGGTCATCTCTCGGCCTTCGCATATCCTCGGTCTGAGATGGGTGGGGGGTGACGCACTGCTGTCTTTCGCAACCCCTCCTATCCACGTGTTCGGCCGCCCTCCAGGATTGTGGCAGACCATTACTTCCGTGTACGAAATGGCGCGGGGTTTGAATCTCACGTGTGTAGAAGTAGTTCACTAGAGTTGCAGTGAGATGAGTCGTAATCATTTGTAGTTAATTGGTATAAGCGGCGGCATGCGTCAGTCATTTGCCATCTTGTTTAGTCTAGGAACAGGTCGCCTACACCTTTTTACCGTAGTGAGTGTGTCTATTCTGGAGAGGTATTTCTTACGATCACTAGATAATATATTATTGTATGACGTCAACCGAGACTGGATGTTGTTAGTAGTATGAACTAAAGAGTGGGACTGCAGATTTCCTTCAGGAATCTGTACGTCAACATACACACCATTTGATGGCCACCCATTCTAGACACTTTAGTGGATAGAAAAGAAGAGCCACAACCACAGAGGAACGAGACAGTCAGCTTAGGTTGTAATGCTACCGGAGCACATATTGTGCTGGAAGGAGTATAGTTCAGGGTGTGGCTTCCTTTGAACTCTAAAAGTTGAGACCCGTTGCTACCCCGGGTGGTGGTTGAGCCCTGGCAAGTGGTAGGATTCTCTGGTCAGTATTCCCCCGCGTGTTGGCAAACCTCTCATATATATATGAGGCTCAGTCTCGTCTTTTGCTCATCTGCCCAGCACATGCATAGGTGATGTTAAGTCTGCGCACAGAAAATGCAGTGTACCATGTTTATGCCAGGCCAAGCGCAAGTAAGCCAGCTGCAATATGCAGTCTGTTGGGTTCGGCAGTCATTACACTGGAGCTCTAGTCTGTCCATCCCAAACAGAGGTAATTGAAGCTATTTTGGCATTGTGCACATACAATGGTATTTAACCCTGTGCCAGGGCAAATGGCTATATGGCACCTTTCGGGCGTCGCCTCATCCATGGCGTTAGTTGTGTCTTGTTCGGCTATGATAGCTTCAGTATCAGACATTTCTGCTTGTTATTTGAGCGCAACGGGGTGTTTGCAAACTCCCCAAAGTCTAGTTGGCTTGGTTTGACTCCCGACTAGATTGCTGGATCTCGAGGTAGTGCTGGCCTACTTGTTTACTATTCATAACTAACAAAGCCTTGTGGCCCCACGTTGTGTGTCATGAAAACCCTGAACACATGATGTCGGGTGGCTGACGACGTCACAGTCAGACAAGGTTGACACGTGATGCCTTACGGCTGACAAGGTCTTCACTGTTAAGGAGATTGGTTTTGCCGGGTGCTAGGTCAGGCATACCCTGTGGCTGACGGTTGTGAATTCTCTGTCTCTATGTGGCACTGGTGCATGTCCAGTGTACAGGACATGCCTGGTAGCTTTTTGGTAGGTCACAAAATCGGGTCCAGTATGCATGATCTTGCTCTTCAAAGTATTAGCTTTCAGCGGTATACATGGGCGACGGGTAACATCTGGTGGTTGTTTAACCTGAGTCAACTTCGTCTGGTGTGCGTGCGTGTGCGTGCGTGCGTGCGTGCGTGCGTGCACGCGCACACGCTTGGCTGGCTTATGGGCAATGGCTCAAGGGTTATGACGGTCGGCTGATTAGATTCCGCTAGTTCTGTCCCCTAGGAATAGGTGTTGGGGAGTCCCAAGGACTTATCCTGTCTGCTTATGTAGGCTGCTAGAAACGGGTGGAGTCCTTGAAGATTTCCTTAGGAATCTCTGACATGTCTGGAATCTGCAGATGGCATAATGACAGGGCTTGATCATTGGGGGGGAGAGCTGCGCGATCGTAGTCACGAGGAGGGGGGGTAAGCTCCTGCAAGTGCCCAGAGGCACTTAGTACTTATCTGACTTTCTCTTCGATACTACTCCGACGGGAGTGAGGCATCTGGATTGAAACACTCTCTCATGTCCGTGAAGTGACTGCACGTGGCGTGTAGTCCTACCTGATGTAATACCACGTCAAGTGTCTGTCACTTCAATGGACACCCTGTCTCAGCACTCTGCATCAGAACGCGGTGAGCACTGAGAGTGAGATGTCATCATTGACAGTCCCCCTGCACGTGGGTAAGAGTCTCAGGTGGGAACGGTCTCCTCAGACTCAAAGAACACTATCCCTGTCGTCAAAATGCATTGGAGATAGTGGGCTGCTGAGTAGGCAAGCCGGCCTCAAGAGACAGATTATGTAGCGTCGTGGCTCTGCCATTCTGGACTCCATGGACCACAAAATGGGTGGCCGTCCAATGTGAGTGTGTGAGTACTCAGTTGTTTGGTATGGCTCGTGTGAGTAACTTCCCCGGTCAGCTACAATCTCTGGAGAGGTGTGAGGTCTACTGGGAGATGTACTATAACTAGGGAAAGGATACCCTGGAGTCAGTGAAAGTTCTGTATATTCTGTCTTACGGAAAGTAAACAGGGTGGTGTTACACTACCTTCTAACGCTTGCAAGAGCTTAGGGAAGCTTAATCTACGTTATCCAGGTGAAGGCGACCTGGTTCTGGGCTAACAATGGTGGAGTAGATGAGCACTATGAAAATAACTTAAACTGGTACTATTCCCTACCATGTGTTGCCCAGAATGGGTCGCAGTGTCTGGGTATGTAAAGAACGTTGACTAGGGGTTTCTTCGGCACAAATGCAATGAAGGCTTAACAGGTTTAGAAGAATGGCTCCGGCGACGAGGCGTGGTGATGACCAAGGAGAGGGGTTAAATTCAGCACAAATGCAGTGAAGGAATGAAGACTGGTCCCGAGTTGGCTTGTGACTCGGTATTTTACTCTGGCTGGTTCTTTCCCTTCAGTCAGCTGGGTAGGAGTAGTCACTGGAGAGGTGGTAGCCATAGCATATCTTCCTCAAGATGTGATGTCACTGACCAGATTAGAGAATTGAGATGCTGCGAATCATTCTGATAGAGCCATCTGGTGTTGGGCAGTAGTACTCGGTGCCTTGGATGCATAGTCTGAGTGGCTGGTGAATAATACAATCTTCGGCTGGAACATCCATTCTTGCTGCAATAGACAGTAAAAGTTTTTAACATCTTGTGTGGTTGACAATAAAAGCTCCATTGCATTCAGGCGGTAAGTTTTGCTCACTGATGAGGCGAAGTCATTTATATCATTGGAAAGACATTGTGCGTCGAGGTCTTGGAATTTTTGGTCAGAGACATTGGCAATTTAACTGCCTGATCTTATTGACTGCTGACCAGACCTGGCTGTTATATAAGATTCGGCGCATGGTTTGACATCACAGGACAATGTCAGTCATGGGCTTAGCTGTTGTGCGTACTGCCCCGGGTATGCCTGTACTTTATGTGGCCCCAGGTAGCTCCTTGTTCTGCTGCTGGTGCCCATTCCTCGGGCAGATGTGCCGCTGCAGCTGATGGTGTTGTACTTCTCTGGATCCAAGGATTCACGATCCCTAGTGGCATGTTGGTGTCCTTGATGGAAGTCAGTGACGACCGGGTGCGGTTGCCCATTGGTCTTGATTGGTGGCTAAAATGAGGAGGGGATGGGAGCTTGTGTGATGATGTTTCATTATATGTATTGTGGTTGTACTGTATTATTGTTTGAGGGTTTCGGGTGATAACAACTATAGAACTAGTTCTTAACTTAGTTCCTCCTAGCCTAGGCTAATTCCATGTTGGTACCATTTGGGTGTAGATTCTGAAAATCCATGTGAGTTTTTTTTTCTGAAGGGAGAAACCTAGCATCCTCTTTAAAGAGTGGAGCCTGTGCCGTTTTATGAAGGCACTTACTGAATTTTTTTTTGGGTGGGCAATATATAGAATTTTTGTTTGATTGGTTTTAGGTTGAAGTAGAGTTATTTAATTAGTTTCACTTTTGGGATTTTTTAAAATTGAATTATTAATAAATGACATGTTAGTTATATGGGAGGCCTTTACAGAATAAATTTCCTTTGAGACTTTTCTCAGTTCAGTTTGCCGTCTTTAGGCCTCACTAGTCTATCGGGCCCGGCATGACTGCTTTCACACTAATTGTGTTTACGCCGTAAACTCGTGCTGACGGGCCTGTTCTCAACTCGAGACTCGGTAGAAGAGAGTCTTAACGACCACAAGAAATCGTGTTTTTGTGATCTCAGTGCCATCTAGCAGTGAGCACTTAGACCAAGTTTAGAATTTTTTATCGCCATTGAGTAATCAATCTCAGGCGCATCTGCACAAGTGAAGCCGACCGTACACCGCATTCTTGAGACCACTACAGACAAGACATCCGTGCAAGTTCGTCGCTCCATTTTTCTTCCACTGCATGATGGGATGTAATCTGTTAGGATGATTTTCTGACTACCCTGTAGCCATATCAGTTATGTAGTTTAGCTAATGTAGTAGAGTTTTTTTTTTTTTTTTTTTTTGTGTTTGTTGGTGATGAAATCCCCGGGCGTCTGCGACATTATGTTTGCCATCTAGCATCTTACTAATCCCTCCAACTGGGTAAGTTTACTTCCTACATTTTGTTAATTGTTTGTCTTGTGGCCAGGATACGTTAGTTAGTAATTAATTTTAGTGTATACGTTAATTGTTCACAGAGGGTGTAATTTGCAAGTGTAAGTTCTATGGAAGATTCTAGTTCAAATTCAATTTTCAAGCGTAATCTTCAAGTGGCAACCCTCAACTGTATTATGCAGTCTCGTGGCTGTCAGTTCCTCGCTGGCAATAGCAGCAACAGGAGATTTGCATCGGCTGGCAGAATGATTACTGTGGTGACAGGAAGCGGACTGCCGCAACCAAACTATTAGCAGATATGAGCACCATAATTTTTTTAACAGTTCACAGTATTACGCGTGTCCGGATATATTAACGGTCACGATGGTCGAGGATGCTGTCTGCTAGACCAAAAGTGGGGTGGTTGAGTATAGATAGGCAGCAATAGGCGAGGGGTGTTGGTTAGTACTCACTTACTCCTGCTTCTTGGGTGTCGTGGTTATGATGGGTTTTGTCCATATGTAGAGAGCTTGGCCCACACCAGAACTGCGTTTCCACAGGTGAGATTCGTTGGTCCAGAAGTGGATGTTGTCCCAGCCGAGTCTAACTTCCGTATCGGTAAACAGTCCTCTTACCACGGGATGGCATGATGGGTGAATGCGTATATACTGAGAAACCAATAATACCACAACCGGAGCAGTCGATAGTCACTCATACCCGAGTTGGGCGGCATGGTCCCGTTCCGCCTGCCTGTCCGGTGTGGGTTGAAGAAGTGCTCTCAGCTGTCTGGCAGCAAGGAGGGCTGCGTGTCGCTCCCTACGTCTTTCGGCCATGCCTTTGGTTGGGCATCGAGTCTCTGCTCATAGATTACTGGATACACCTTGACGCGAACAATCTAAACATTATGTACAGTGTAAGTCCGGTTTTGGCTTGCTGACCAGGCTCTGTAAAGTTTCCGCTGATCCCCCACGCTAGGTGGGCTGATCAGAGACGGGGAGCTGTTTGTATCACCAATGCCGCCACTGGATGTGCGTTCACACAGGAACGAACAGCAGGTCTCAAGCTGCTATATATCCCAGCACTTACAATTCTCTTGGATAAGACAATAACTCGAGACTATTGCTCCTCCCTGGGTGAAGGTGTTACTAGTGGTTGTGGCTCTTCTGTTCCTTTCCGTCAGCACTAGACAGTGCTCTAACAGTTGGAAAGCAACAGATGGCCGACTAATGGGTGTGTGAAAATATACGGACCCCTGAAGGGCGCCCGTGGCTGAAGTTATTTCGGTATTTATAAATTCCACGGTCCTTGTCAAAGGTGTACATAGCAACCTGTATCTAGCAGGCAAACAGACAGATACTCTAAGAAATAAAATCTGAAAATTAGGAAACGACATTATGTTTATTGAAGTTTTAATAAACATGCGACGCGTGCTACCTCCTGCTTGAGTGCTGTAGTTTACTATGCTGGCCAGGTGTAGGCGACCTGGTTCTAATAGCGAACGTGAAAGAATTAGCTCAACGGAAAAATATATAATACTTCTATACTGTCTAATAAAGCTGTTTTGTTGAGACAAAGTAAATTTAACGTATTTGTAAGCGTGTTCGCTGGTTGTCGGGTTGACTGGTAGTCGGCGGTGAAGTAGCCACATGATGTCCTCCTGCCCTGGTTGGCGTGGGAAAACTCTGGTCAACGTTTCTGCTTCATGCCTCACGGGTGGCGCTCTGCCTTGCTCGAGGTCTGGGCAGCTTGTTGGCTCTAGGGGGGGAGGGGGGCATTCCAGCTGGGTTGCACCTCCAGGTGAGAAGGATTCGCTCATAAGTTCCTGCTGCCTGTAGGGTAAGCGGCACACATCAAGTTTATGAGTAAATGCTTCTTGAGTGATCTCAATTGATAACGTATAACTTTGTAATTCTTTATTCATTTTAATGGATCTATTGTTTGCAAGAAGAGTCATTTAACTCAATTGATTTTGAAAGTCATGAAGGCAGTAACTATTAATACTATAAAAAAAAGTTTTTGTCTTTAAATAAATTATTCATGTGCATGTTTCCAGTGATGTAGCCTTCTTTTGAAATAAGTTATTAATTTTTTATTATTGTTAATGAATAATTTATACATCCGTAAATGTGATATAATTTGTTACTGTATTAAAAAAAGAAAAATACACCACCAGCACCAATTTATTACTCCGCTCGTTTAATGAGTTTAATTCCTTACTATTGGTCCTTGCAATAATTTAATTCTCATTTAGCATATTATTTGTGGTTGTTATCAGTAATTTATTTGTAGTCACCCACTGTTTTGCATGCTTGGTTCCAAAAATTATTATTTTAATTTAAAATATCAGTAAATAAAGGGTAGCAGATTCTTTTATGGTAATTAGATTAGTGGCAGTACATCCTTATCTCGTAAACATCAATCCTGTCAGAGGGACAGCAGGTGACCGGGGAATTTATTCAAACCGACACCCATCAATCAGCCCTTGGGAGCATGCAGATGCCCTTTGCCTACTCGAGACCAGTCTCACCCGACTACAACCCAGTCTAACAAAGCTCAACAGAGTTGCTCAAACAGTATTGTAAGCATACCTGAGTGGCCAAGATATGGCACACTGCTTAGCTAACTTGTGGTATTGAGGAACCCCACTCTCTCAGTATACGCCCACGACAATTGGCACCTGCGAGTACTCGTACGCCAGTACACCGGACTCAGAGGCACACCCCAGTGTATCACAGGTCAAACTTTGTCCATGTTTACCAGGGAGAGTGGTCACACCTAAACGCAAGGCCACACTAGACATCCCAGATAATGTGGCTTGCCGGAAAGCCACAAGGCCAATTCTCTATACTTTCACCCACTAAAACATCTAGAGGTCATGACGTACCCCTGCTGCCATAGAATGTCACACATCAGTTTATTTCATTTGTTTGCAGTGGGCATATGAGTCAGTTGATATAAATACCAGCTGATAGTTACATGGTAGTGTTGATTTTGATTGGCTTTCAAAAGTGCTTATGTTATCGTGAACAGCCTTTAGTTAATTAAATGGAAGACTTATGTGCCTGTTCAGATATTTACCTTCGACTTTTACAAATGACTAATTGCAAAATGCTAATTTCTTTTTTTTTTAATAATAATGTGATTAATGTGGAATATTACTTTTCTTTGAGCCTATGTGAATCCCTTTTCCCAGTTTTTCACAGTCTGTCTGCATATAGATGTCATTTACATAGGTGGCACTGGTGCACTGGATCTTCTGGCTTGTATACTTCCCCCGTTGAGAAGAGATCTGAGAATATGTTGCACCCCTTTTTTCGTTAGAGCAAATAGTGAATGGAATTCTTTTACTGCTCAACTGCTGGCTGCAAGGTGACTGCATCTGCCAACTCTTGATTCAGTTTCTGTCGCTATGACCGATTCACACTGGTTGTTGGTTGCCACTGTGGTATATACATATTGTAGCTAGCTCCAGGGGGCTGCACGCTAGTTAAGGTACTACAGGGTATAGATTCCTGAGCGAGCCCCCTGTTTATTCAACAAGCCTGGCTGACCCACTACCGCGAGGGTATAAATGATCTGAGCAAGTACCCCCCACCCCCCAGACGGCAGTGAGAACTTACACAGTGACGACATTGGTGCCGGCGCGGCACGAAGCAGAATGCTACAAGAACTAAGGCTCTAGAGGAGCTCTAGCCCGAATAGCACTCTGCACTTCTAATATTGGTGAGCATAACTCCGGCTAGGCACTAGGGTGTCATCCCCAATCTCGAGATCGCGTTATAAAGTCTGAATAATTGCGTGGCTAGGATAGGAGCAGCTGTGTGTTTATAATCTTAATATTCTTGTAATAAACTGGTCATCCCCGAGTAATGTAAAGTATTTGTTCTAATTGTTGTAATTAATGTAATATTCTGTTCAGAGTTGAGTTTCTGTAATGAATGCGTTTTGTAGTAACCCCTTTATTATTGGATAGCCATCTTCTGTAAGCTACACCCCCACATAGGCCCCTATCCTACTGAGTGATATTAAGCTGAACAGCAGCAGCCCAAGGTTCAGGAGTAATAGGGAAGAGCTTAATCAGAGTTAAGGATAGGGACTACTCTTACAATGTATTCAGCTATTGAGGTGGGAACATTGGTCTCGCTATCACCTCATCCTACCAGTCTGGTCATGTGTGGTTATGTGCTCGTGAGCATGTGTGCGCCTACTCACACACGTTCTCATGCATGCACACTCCTGAGCTGCAGAGTACATGGCATGTACTGACAACCTGGAAATACACAAACGTCCTCATCCAGTTAGCACGTGCTTTGGGTGTTTCCATGCCATCAGGTGAAAGAAGTCGTACAACATTGCATAATTTGATGAATTTCACATTATTGTATGTTCCCTGCTGGCAGGGCAGATGGATATGTGCTGCATAGGGGACTACACATAGTATTGTGCATGGATTGTCGCCATTGGGACATATAGGTGCAAGATAAAATGTTTTCTTGTACCTGTTATCCCCAGTTAAAAAGAATAGCCTTTAAAAAATATTATTTCAGTTAACACTATAGAGATTACCTGATAATTTTTTATCTTGCATTACCTTTGATATGTCAGTCGGTATTTACATTCAAATATTCTTTAATATATATGTAAAGGAATTTTATGTAAATATGTAGTTTTCGAATTAGGTGTTCAGAATGCTTGCTTTTCCGTTAATAAAAATATTATAGGATAGTGAGTGAGTGACTGAAGAATGAGTGTGTGTGTGTGTGTGTGGTGTGTGCATGTGTGTGCACGTAGGTGTGGATGGTGGTTGTGTAAATTGTTAGCTGGGTAGTATGCAGATGTCCTACAGAGGTTTGTGTGTCGTGAGTTGCAGGGGCTACAGCCAAGGAGCGCCCAGCTCACAACCCGCTAGCAGCATACCTCCCGCGGCTGGCCAGGACTCTTACGGTCGCTACATGGGTCCCGGCCAGCCGCCCGGCTATCCCACCCGCCCTGGCTATGCCGGTCCCCCAGCGCCCGCGTCCGGGGCGCCCACCCCTCCACAACAGGAGTACTACCGCCCTGACCAGGTATGTTACCCAATTGCATTCCATTGAGTATAGCTTCCTCTGCTGCAGCAGAACACTAGTGTCACTAAACAAAATATCTACTCAAATTGTGTCGCTGATATAAATATTGCTCTGAGTGAACAGGTTGTTTTATGATTTCTACATAAACAAACTTTGCTGTGTGTATTGTGATGTAATTAGCTTTGTAATTTTTGTTTCACCAACAACTGTACTATTGTGCATCTGCTAGATTTAGCAGTGATACTGAACTTTCAGATTTGTGTTGACAATATTAACTTTAATTTAGTTTTAATTTGAAAGTATCTCTATCACCACTCGTGTAACAACATGGGTTAGTGGAGTATTTTATGAACTGAAAATGTAAATGTTGAAAAACTCATCATCTACTGCTGTTTGCAGCCTTTGTCTTGGTCAGCATAGTGAAATATCTTTTTCTCTTCTAACTTTACTTCTAATATTATCTGTTTCATCTCCTTCATTTTCTTAGGAGTTTCCTTTCAGTGTGTTTGATTTCCATCAATTGTTCGGGCTGCCTTCCTCCTCTCGCTCATTCTTGGTACATGTCCATAAGTCTGATAGATGTTTTTTTAAGTTAAAATTTTTTTTGCAATAGGGCCTCATAAATCTGTATTTAGCTGGAGACGGACATTAAAAATATCATAAGTATCTACAGTGATATGAACAAACACAGAATTTTGTTAAACAATATGTAATTACAATTAGCTCTCAAGTTAATGTGCAAAAACATGGTTCTTAAAACCAAACATTTTAATCTGTCACTAAAGAAACTAACATTTTTTGGTCTTTGCAAACAATCCCAATCAACTCACTGTAGAAAAAAACAGTAAATAAACCAACGAAGTAATTGAAAACAATAACACAGCTTCTAGACATAATTTTGTGCACTATGAAAGTACGTAATAGTTCCTTCAAGAAGTCACTTTTTCAGAGATTGTTTTCGCTCTTCCTCATCTCAGGAGTTGGTTTATCCAGCAGGCTTCCTTACAAAAAAAAGTTGTATTAATGCATTTAGTATTGGTGACTAGACATGGTTTTTACTAGCCACAACTGAATAAATGCTTTCTCTTCATTGGAATTACTGTGAGGCAAAATCGTCAAAGCTCTGGCTAGCTTGTAGGGTTGGGAAATGTGGTTTGCTTGTTTCTGCACACCTATAAATTTGTTCCAGAAAATGTTGACAGTATCAGAATACTGTAGTTTGGATTGTGGTATGTCCTTATGTGTATGTGCTAGAAATTCTTTCAGTGCATCATATTCTTTGTCTGATGTTATACAAATTTGGGACGATTTTGGCCAGCTTTTCAATCTCTTCCCAATCACCGTTCATTCCTGGATGCGTCAAAAATATCAGTGTTCTCAAGAAGAGAATCGTGCAGTGGCAGAAGTTGATAAAGCTCTTTTGTGCCAGTCTCGTAAAACAATCTGATGTTTGAAAAATTCTGCTTTCTTTGAAAAGGTTCTTTTACCTGCTGCTAGAAAATGTGGCAGTGACATGATCAGTGAACGAAGAACCATGAGGTAGTTGGTTTGGTCGCCGTAAATCATCATGTTGGATCACTCTTCTGGATGACAAGAATCTGAATGAAATTAGCAATTGTTTGCCACATCAGTACTAAAATCTCACTTGGCTTTTGGTTTGTTTTTTTGTCAGTCATTATATTCCCGACATTGAGAAACTCTTTTCAGTGTTTACATTACTGACTGGAATCCATACTGATTTCACTGATTTTAATGTAGTTCATAAAAAAACCAAACGATTTTCAACTTTACTAAAAATGATTATTGTTTAATTCTTGCATCATTACGAATAGTGTCACATTTATCGCGTTTCGTTCTTTCGGTGACGTTACAATTTTTTAATTATAGTATTTTGAATGTTATTTCCGTACCAGCAAAATTTTCCATTGCATCATCAAAACAATTGGCATTTTTGTGCTACTTTTTCGTAAGGGGAGACTCAAAACAACCTCGTCTCGGAAAAGACTATAAATGTGATAAATTAAATTTCCCCGCCTCACCAATAAAATAAACAGAACGTTAACTAATTTATTACTTGGTCAACACAAAAATTAAACAACGCCAAATACAAGTTGTCCTTACATAACCTTGATAATTTTAAAAACATGTTTACATAAATAATCGTAACCACAAATAAATGTAATTACATTTGTATACTACTTACGAAATTACATATATTATGTGACAAAAAGTGAAAAAAGACAAAATTCAAACAAAATTAGTTATTTTAGAAAGTCATCTTGAGATCAGTTTATTTTCGAAACATAGCGATATCCCATAGGAGTAGATGCTCGTTGGCGATATCACTTCGGCAATGTAAATTCGATACATTGATTGTGTAGACATTCCGATCCCGTATATGTATTGAAACAATTTATGAAATTAGCGCCTTAAACATAAGGATTCACAATGGAAATGTATTTTTTTTTTGCTTGTTTTTCATGTGTTTTGTGTTTTTTCGTGAGAAAATGTGTATTTCGCCATCATTTCAGGCGCTGCAAAAAAAACAGGTGTGTGTGTGGATGATTATTGGAAGGGATGTTGGCTCGGTATTTTCGGGCAGACACAATACCCGTGACCACCCATAATTTTGGGTAATGGAAAGCCTGAAATACCGGACGGCTATTGTGTCTGCTCGAAAATATCGGGTCAACATTTCTTCCAATATTCATCCATATAGACTACCTGTTTTTCGCAGCATGCAAAATAAAATAAGCTCAAAATACACAGCTTCTCGCAAAAAATGACATACCTCGCAAAACCAACAGAACACGCTGAAAATATGCAAAAATAAATAAATTTCCGATGAATCCTCATTTTTACGACACTAATTCAATAAATTGTTTCAATATGTAGTCTGAATTGAAAAGTCAACACATTCAATGTATCAAATTTACACCGCCAAAGCTATATCGCCAATATCCTACGGGATACCACTGTTTTGGAAATAAAATGATCTCAGTGACTTTCTAAAATAAACTAATTTTGTTTGCATTTCTTTTTTCACTTTTTGTTGCATAATTAACGTAATTTCGTTGGTAGTATACAAATGTGATATATAGAAAAATTACCGAACACGTATTCAATAAAGGGTTACAAAATTTTCCTTAGCCGCTATGTGCTGGCCGCACGTTTATTCGGCGAAGGCACACAGTACGCTTCTAGATTTGTATATGTATGGTTTACCAAACATTTCTTTATTTTGGTTACGAATTATATAAACACATTTTTAAGAGTATTGAGTAGGGATGTAACGATTCCACTTTTCCTCGATTCTCAATCTTGATGCCAAAACTCATGATTCCTTTAGTTACAGACAGTTTATTTACCGAACTAATTAATGTAAAGGAGGGTGTGAAATTTAATTATTTAAACTAGTAATAGGCCTATTACTAACATAAATAATAACTTATAACACTTCAACAATGGGAGCATATTCATATGAAATTATTAAAATTTTGCAAGATTGGCACTTATTTAAAAGTAATCATAGTTAACATTTTTAAAAGCAGTAATTATTTAAAAGGCTCCAGTTTAAAAATACAGTATCATTTTGGTAAATTGACAAACAATTTTCTTTAAATACAAAGTTTAAAAAAATATATTATTTAGACTAATAAATTTTAATGCAAAGGAATTATGGGGAGATATATATATATATATATATATATATATATATATATATATATATATATATATATATATATATATATATATATATATATATATATATATATATATATATATATATATATATATATAGACACACACACACTTAGGCGGTCTTACGAGTCTATAAAAAACTGAAGAAAAGTTTTTTTAAACAGATTACAGAAATGTATCAACATACACTAAACAAGCATGCAAAGTGTATGATAATGATAACATTATTCCGGGGGGGGGGGGGGGGAAACACGCACAAACACACACACACGCACAAAATAATTTTAAGTGAATGGCTAGCCATAAAATTATTTTCTTATAGTAGCGCACAGATTTTCTGATGCGCTCTAGCATGGACTGAGAGAGTTGACCCAGTGATAAGTTCCACAACAGAGGTTGAACCCCGGCCGCAGATCCACAACACCATCCCTTGGCCCATCTCCCTCTTCATTCGCCTGGAACATGCCACCCCACAAGACCATCATCTCGGCACCTGTTGTCCTGGGTACCCAACCGGTGACTACGTTGGCCAAGTAGAGCAGTCAGGACAGGTAGCTTGTACTATCTCGGCGGACACCATAACTACTCAATCTCCCACGACGTCCAGTCTTGTTAAACTCCACTCGGGCTGTTATCTGGGTTAAAAACCCGGAAGGCATGGAGCTCCCTAAATTTTGTACTCTGAACCTAACATCAGGGAACATTGTACGGGTTCGATTCCTATCCAAGGTAAACACGAAACTTCATGCGGCACACCCTTCCCTAGATTTCGCTCCCGCACGATGACACACACAACCTGTCAAGATTTCACCACAAGAACATACATCCCCACACCCATGATTGAATAATTTCATCTTCATACCAATTCCTGGGACAGCTGGCATTCTGTATATTGACGACCCTAATAGTGAGGAGAATAGAGCTCTCTGGGCAGGAAGCTAAGTCAATTCGCCTCACTCTGGGATTTGATTCCCCTTGAACTCGATGCAACCCTACAATCAAGCGGCCTATGACAGTTCTTAACATCTATACACCCCACCTGGCCGATAGTTAGTAGTAATCGCCGCGGTAGACTCATCTAGCGTTCTGAGAGGGTGGTCAGCAGTCTTCCTCTACCTCACATGGTAGGACACGCGTCGGCACTTATCATTTCAGAGAAGAGATAGGACAACGGTAGGCCGCGTGTCCGAGTTGGATAGGGAGTCTTGAGTATCGCCCTGTCTGCTAGTTTACATAATGAAGTTATGCCACTACTAGTACGTACACCAAGGCATGTGTCTGGATCCAGTGCCCGCCACCGGCGTTACTCACTGAGTATCTGTGTTACACTCTTCGCAGCTGCTACCCCGTCTCCAGTACAACCCCCTATGCCAAGCGAGCAAGGGGCACGTTGACGAGAGGTATAAATAGAGGGCCGTATCAAGGCTCCTGACCAGTGACACTTCACTTGGCCTCCGGCCAAAGAGGGTGTTTTTTTGCCGCTTCAAGTATCAACGACACTTAACTCCAAGGAATTTACTTTGACACTGTAAAAATCTAGAGATGCGCAAGTCTCGGGGAATATTGAGAAATTCTAGATTTATTCTTGAGACAATTTTTAAATCTCGGAGATCATAGTTCTAAATGCTACAACACACGTAAATACTTTATTTTTGTCTTGCAAAACTAAATGTAAACAAACAATCCAAAGATTACACAAGCAATAAAATATTTACTTCTGCGATATGCTACAGAGAGTTTGACAACAAACCGCCTCCAATTGTGCAAAGTGAACACTCGCAACTTGAATGTGTGCAGTAATTTATGGCGGTAGCACCACTTGCTTACTAAAATTGACACACGTGCATGAAACGAATGTCTGATATCTAAATAGAGTATTGACACATTAAATGGACAGTTTTCATCAAATACATAGTCTCGTAAATTATGGAAGACACTGCAGCAGATGTAAAATACAGTCAAATGTCTTATCATTTGGGCATTTTATGTAAAAAGAAAAGTGCAAAGGAGTGTTTAAAGTGAGCAAGAAATTAATACAAAAACAGAACTGATATACATATATATATATAATATATATATATTAGGCGTAGCAATTATGTGGTCTTGGCTGGTTAGTAAAAAACATTTATAGGCTATTCACGGTCAAGTGAGCTTTTTTTGAGCTTCTTGTTGCTTTTTTCTTTCAGCACTGTTCTATCCTTTAGCCACATATTGTTATGTAAGTAACGAACACAGTGTATATATTCCACCGCACTTGGAAGTTAACATCTTAGGCTAAAAGAAAATACAGTGGAAGCCCGGAATATTGAGAATTCCGCTATTCCACAGGGCAATTTATGGCCCCCAGCCTGAATAAATAAGTAAGTGTAAAGTGTGCGGTCAGGTAGGCATGTGGTCTGTCGGCGGGTGGTCGTGAGTCGACGACGTTGATGGGCGAGGCGGAGGGAATAAGCGTGCATTCTTCCTCCTTTCAGCGCCGAGATATATTTTACTGATTCATTACAGCCAATATTGTATGTTTTTCCGTATTCAGTTTCGTTGGCTTGGTGCGAAGATTTGACGGAAGAATTCCTAGTGGTTCTTTTTTTTTTGCAACGCTGTTTTTGCTGTTCAGCTGTTTGGTAGTAAAAAAAAAAAAAAGATACTTTGGCAACCTTTCCATCTTATCTGGGCATTGGATCAGTATTGGGGGATGGCACTGCCCGATTTCAAGCTGTATATCATACTCGCAAGTGTCCTTCTCTATCACACATTCGCTGACACTTACAAGTTAACATGAAATTTGCATGTATTGTATAGCGTAAGAAATTTAAGCAATTACAATTATTCTGTGCCAAAATGTTTAACTAAAGTAAGTTGAAATACTCTGGAATACTGTCTTAAAAGGGATGCCGACTTCTGTGGTGCTTTCGGAATAAAACTGGCTTGCAATGAGAGGGGCTCTGGGTTCAGATTCTGTGTAAGTTAGAGACTAAGTAATTTACTGGCCTATAATTAATCTACTGGGTATAGCGCTATGTAATAATTATAATAATGCTGTAGATACTTTAATTATAATGTGTGTATAGCAGCTGTAACAGAAGGTCTTCCCATTTTTGGAAAAAATATCCCAAATTTGATGCGGGCCTTAAAGTTTGTGCTTCTTAAGTCATTTACAGGCCTATAATTAATCTTCTACGGGGTATAGCTCTACGTAATCATTATAATTATAATGTAGACCCGCTTATTATAATGTGTATGTAGCGGATATTTAGTGTCTCTTGCCATTTTCGAAAATAATAATTACGAAGTTTGAGGCGCACCTCGAAATTCGTGCTTGTAAGTCATTTATAGGCGTATAATTAATTTCTGACGGGGTATAGCTCTACATAATCATTATAATTATGATCTTGACACTTTGATTGTAATGTGTGCATAGCGGCTATTCGGTATGTCATCCCATTTATATATGCGTGTGTGTATGTGTGCGTGCGCGCACGCGCGTGTGTGTGTTTTTTTGTGTGCGTGTGTGTCTCTCTCTCCCCCCTCTCCCTCTCCCTTTTTTATAATGTTATCGGTAGCCTAGGGACCTGTTCCCGCCATAGTTTATTATTTACATTTTGTTTTTTTTGCCATCTTGTGTTCGTGCTCAGGGTATAACTTTTTTTTTTCCCCTATATATTTTCACCATTGTTTCTTTTATTTGCTGTCAAATAGCATCATATTACACAAGTCTCTTAACACAAGACACGTTTTAAGGTGATTTCTTTACCCTTAATTTTCCAGTAACAGAACATTCAGGGATGCCAAAACTATTGTAATAACATGTCGGAGATCACGAGGTTGTACAATTTCTGGCTCCACTAAATTTCTCATTGCACCAAAAAAAACTGTCTTCTGCTACAGCTCGTGCAACTTTGTCAAAATGCCTCCCATTAATCTTATATCCGAGAGGCCCAATCAAATAATTGCCGCTTACAGCCACGCCACCCCAAGCCAGGACATGGGCTGCAAATCTAAGACATCGACTCACATGATTCTTGACTGAACTCCTGCATGAATAGTTAGTTTTGTTGGCCAAACATCACAGCACTTCAGTTGTTCCTAAAGTTGCTCATTCTAACCAACTATCTTATATAGCCTGTACCAATTCGTTCTTAAATGCTATAGATAGAGTCCTCTACCTCGCAGGGGTGTCTGGAGTTTCAAATCTACCTCACTTGCTACACAGTGTTACAACTCCTACATGCCCCCGCGGGGCAGAACACAATCTCGTCTAATGGAAATTTCCATGTCGCGTCCCAATACGCCATTCTTATTACTAAATATTAATCTCAGCTTAAAAATTTACATGCACATAATTGCTCTACCACTTTTGCAAAAATTATTTTTAAAATATTTTGGGCACTCTACATTTTGTATAATAATGTCGGTTACCACCATATATGGCTATATCACAGTACTTTGTACCAGTTCCTGGCCCAATGCTGTCATTACTGTACAATATGGTAAATATTTAAAAGATACTGTTTACAATTACGTGACAAAAAGTAGAGTTTCCACCAATGCAAGTGATGAGCAGACAAGAGTCTCAAATCTCTGCTGTGGCACATACTCAACGTGCCCAATAGAATAACAGCTGTGCAGTCTCATCTCATGACGCTCCTGCCAGCCACATAGTCATTGAATCGATCAGCAAATTGATCAGGTGCACACCTTGTTGTCTCATGCACGGATGTAAAAACTGCGGGTTTCCCAGCAAGGGCACTCTCGTAGGGACACTACAGCTATCGATGCACCGGGTTAATAAAAATGTATGCTGACATTAATTTGTAATATGCAAGTACCGTCACCAGAGACAATATTTCGCACTACCGGGAATTTCTGACTGGCATAACTGGACATGGCACTCTCAGCAAAGTAGGTGAACTGCAAACATGCATAGCTCTAACGTGTCTGAAAACATAGTAATAACAGACAGCAGTTTCATTTCCCCCATTTTACAAGTTGCTACAACAATCCACATATGTTTCTGGCCTGAGCACTCAATAAAACATTTTGGCATACATTAATGTAAACGCCTCACTAATACATGAAGAAATCTTAAGTGAGAAAAGTCACAATATTCAGAAAATCCTTGTAAAAGGTTGCTGCAACAAGTGAACTTCCACACATGCCGCCTTGCCCATTTTACAGTACTCAATATAAAATTATATAAATACAAAAAGAAATTTATCAATGAATAATTATTAATAATACCAAAAAGTAAATATACCCTCTATTAACAAAATATCCATCAATAATATTAGACTGACCTATAAAACGAAACACACTAAAAATATTGAAGGTGTATAACACATTAATAATGACTTTAGCGCAAAGTTGCTAAAAATTACCTACTGACAAAACTGATTTGTCACAATAGCAAAAGAAAAACAGCAGAACTGCACTACCGTTAGCTCATAAAACTCAACAGACTATTTAATGTGAAGTACTTAAATTTAATCTTTCACCCGCTGGCCTTCAAACCAAACAACCACTCACCTCTGATTGGCCCTTCATGCTGTATTATTAGTCTTATACTCGGTTCCAAAAATAATGACTTTTGCACATACCCCGTCTGGCCAGTCACTACTAAGTAGGAAGTGGGAGGGCCTCTGTGTACACTGCCGCTGTTCTCTTGACTTGGTAACCATCCCACACTTCTCGGTGAACTTCGATGGTGACTATAGTATGTAGCCACATCCTGCTCCATCAGAACATTCCGGAAGGGCTGTGAGCACTGGAGAGAGGTCGGTTCTCCAGAATGCTCACCCAGGCTTAACCTCTCGCTCCACAGGACGTTACGACACCCACCATTTCCCCGACATCAGACTTAGGGGTGCAGATGGCAGTCTTGAGAGTCTTTCTTCAATCTGGCTGTCAGGAGGCACAACTTGAAAATGCCTTTGTCTATACTGACTAAGGAAAATATGCAGCATAGGAGAGAACAACAACAATTGGCAGGACTCCTAATCGTAATCACCAGGTGGGACCAGGGTACACCATTAGATGTCTGCCAAAGTGCTTCACCACACCAAGAGCAATATTTCCACTGCCGCCAAGTCCACCAAGGTCGAAACTACCTTTCCATGTTCAGTTGCTCCACCCTCAGTGGTGAGGAAACTACAGTTCTGCCAGGCACAACCCACATGATCCACATATGTATCAGTTCGCAGCATGCACTTCCTTAGGCCATCAGCCAAGTGGCTCATTTACTAGCTAATTTAGGTCTCTCAACCACCATACAGCAGCCAAGTAACCCGTTAATAGGGTCTACGTTCCGTAGCACTCGGGGAAAGAAAATGTTCAGGTTGATACCCATCTCTGCCAGGGTCGTTGAGGTGTCAAATACCAGAGTAGGACAATAGCGAGAGTGCAGCGTAGTTTCAGCAAGCGAAAATTCAATATTCTCAAGCTTCTCACAAGGAAATCGGCAGTTTTAATAAAAATATATAAATTTATTTTAGTATTCAGAAATCTTTAGAATTAAATAACCTTCCATTGATGCCAAGAACTTAATTGAAATATGCCACATAATTTTTAGCAGGAAACCATTTTAACTGCTCTGGAAAATTCTGCTTGGTGTTTTGAGATATTGCCTTTAAATTTAACCTTGATCAATACCTCCGCATTTGAGATTTGTAGATCTAAATACTCTTGAGGATGAGGGAACAGATCTTGTAAGCACTGCATTCTGTATTTTCTGTTTCATAAATTGGGAACACGTGTATAAATTTAACTCATCATGCATTGTGCCTGAAGGGGTTATCAGTAAGTCAAAGGCACAAAATAAAAACCTAAAAATGTAATCATAATGCAATAAACATGCCATAAGTAGGCCATCAACAATGAATACAGTCTGTTCCATACACAATCTGAACACAAAAATCCAAAAGCAAGCCAAATTCAAATTGCAACTGCACTGTCATTTAGAGATGGGGAGTATTTTCAATACCTTTTTATCAGCAACAGGTACGGGGCGAGAACAGTCTATACCTGTTCCTAGTTTCTGGAGATACCTGTTACCATCCCTGCCTGTTACTAAGCAAGAACAATCACATGTACTTGCTTGTTACTCGACACTCATACGGTATAATTTTGTATCTGTTCCTACCGTCCCATATTAGAATCCAATACTGAATACCAATAATATTTATGGGCGAGTTTAATTTAATCTCCCCCCTCAATAGAGACAGAGAAACTACTCCCTATTGTCACTGTCCTACCAGGAGAACATGAGACACGAGGAGTTTTACCTCCTGCTGATACCTAACCTCCTGGTGTGTCACGTTTCCCTGGTAGGACAATCATAATGCCCAATGTTTATTGCTCTGCAGGGAATCCCACACTCCATATTTTCCTAATATCAGAGTTGTGGTTTCAGGTTTTTTTTTTTTTTTTTTACCAAGATGGTATGCGCTACATAGAGGTAGCGGTAAATATCAGCCCAGTACATGGCTAATAACAGGTATTCGAGGACATGGTGAGGTAGTGGAACAACCATGGAGGTATCAGTCTATCGAGTGGAAACCGAGACACGAAAGTAAAGCAGATAATGAGACAAGGACAGGGCTAGAAGTGGCAAAAAGGTGCGTGTTTTACATTGCTTACAATAAATTTTTTTGCCACTCCTAATGTGGCAGTTGATGTAAACAATCGGTCTGCGCATGCGCAGTTGAAAGAAGTCAGCCAAGGAATTGGCTTCACTTGATAAACGTGGAGAAGGTAGGCTGTTGCCACTCCATCATTTATTACCTCCATGGGAACAACGCAGCCTAGCACACTGCTTACCCATAACAGGTATTCTCAATGACAGGTATCAGCAACATGTATCAACTGGGAACAGGATCAGGTACGGGATGTTCCTGAAAAATACTAGTTTAGCTCATCTGTACTGTGATTATAAGCATCAGAAAGCAAAACGCTGCAAACAAGCTAGCAAAGACAAACTATTAAAAACCATGCAATGGTCACAGCATGAAAGAAGTGGAAGGAAGGTTACTTTTAGGAGTAAATACTGGTTTAGCTCATCTGTACTGTGATTATAAGCATCAGAAAGCAAAACGCTGCAAACAAGCTAGCAAAGACAAACTATTAAAAACCATGCAATGGTCACAGCATGAAAGAAGTGGAAGGAAGGTTACTTTTAGGAGTAAATTTGGTCATTATAAATAGACACATGTTTTTCGCGATGCTCAAAATCGCGAAATACATTTATCTCAGCAAAATGGACTAATTTTCGTAAATCCGCGAAATAGTCACAAAAATAATTTATTTCTCCACAAAATAGATATATTAATAGACTCAGTTATTACACATTTAGCCAATAAGTATTGTGGAAAAAAGTGCAATGTATGCTGCAGTTTCATAGATATATCGCAAATATATTGCAAGTATTCAATATATATTGTGATACATGCAATATATATAGATTGCCGCTGATAACAAACATGATGCTGAAGGCTGAACAAAGATGTCGGACGTGTGTAGTAATAATGATTGTAACAGTAATTGACTTTAATAAAGAATTTTCTCAGGAGGGGCAAAGTTAATAAAATACTTATGTGCAAATGTATGTATGAATAGAATTTTCTAGAAAGGACTCTTGTCTAAAGGTTATCAATTGCAGTACTACTTATAACAAAAATAAAGCTTTAGCGATAGAAGCAGAACAAGTTCAGGGTGCATCGATATCTGGTGTAATACGTCAAATTTCGCTTACAGATCTTGTTTCTATGTCAAAAAATGCGAAAGTTGAAAATCAAGAATTTGTTTTGTCAACAACCCCTGCTTTGAAGCTAACATTTCATTGGAAAAAGTTGATCGCCCGAAGTAACGGGAGTGGATAAATAAGTACATTGCAGGTACTAAAAAAGTTTGTATAAACCCTTATTTGGAATAAAATCTGACCTGCTGACCATTTTTGTATTACCTGACCTCTAAAATTTTCCTATAAAAGGCTACCTTGTAACCAACGTATGCTTGGCCTAGGCCTACAATATTCCCGATTGCCTTATCATACTGTTTCACTTTGATAGGCCTGACAAATTAAATAGCTACTGAAAATAAATGTATACAATTGTCCTTTAACATGTTGCTGTCCACTCCACATTCACTTAAATAGGTACAGTATGAAAAATAATGCTGAGAATATTAGTTTGTTACCTGATTATAAAAATTGAATGACAGCACAGCAGAAAATTTGAAATCAATGACTACATTGGCATTTTCTTAATGCTGAATTTGCCTAATTTATGTTTGTTTAAAAAATATTTGAATGTTTATTTTAACTTATTATAACTGAACAGCGTAGTTGCTTGCAAATTGTCAAGTACGAAAATTAGGAAGCTTATTATTGGTCTACTATCTATAAATACTTACATGAAGTGATATTATGTTGTTTTTAGTCTTTTCAATAGCAGTGTTTCCCACAAAACTTTTTTAAAACTAATTGCAAACTTGCAGCTTTTGGGTTTTAGAAAATAACGAACAGTACCAAAATCACACAAATGACGAAAAATGTACATAAATCAAGAAATAAATGACGAAATTTGCCTATTTTTATCACCGTAAACAGATGTGATTAATTATACATGTTTATAATTGTTTTCAATACAAGCACTTTTTTTTTTTTAATCAACATAATTTTTGAAGAAATCAAAAGAAAAGTGGCGAAAAAAATACCAAAATCATTTATTCAAAACTGACGAAATCAAGAAAACATTTTCACAGAAAACATGTGTCTCTAATTATAAATAGCGCTATTTTTGGCTTTTTCTGTCGCTATGTGTACAGAATTGGAGCTTAGGAATTCCAATGATGAAGGGAGGTGAAGAGATGGGATGCATGGGAATAGTGTCCCTTCGTGATGTCATGCTTCACACGATGACTACCATCCAAGGGGCAAAGGCAGGCGGTGCCCCTTCCTTACATAGGTTGTACAGAATGTCACCTTCTATATGTATGTGTGTGTCTATATTTGTAGAAATTGCTGCATGACAATTAATGGCAGCAATGTTGCAATCCCTATATATTTAAAGTTACAGGATATCTCGGACGTCGTGTTAAGCTGCAAGGAGGTAGAGGACCTCAGGACCTATCCAAAACACACCTATGTATATTAAGCAATTGTTGATAGTTTAAGGACTATGCATTTTTTTCTCTGTTTTGTGCCTTACACACCATTCCACGATAAATATTGTTATAGTGACACAAATAAATGTGATAGATGCTTGAATATGTGTTCAAGATTAGCTAACTGAATGGCAATTCCAGTGCGACAACATATACATTCATCTGTCTTAGCTTGGCACTGAGAAAAACACTGGAAAACAGAAAAGATCGGAAAGCATTGCTTGTACATAACCTTTGGTGACATTTAAAAAAAAAAATGTTCATCAAACTTGTTCCTTGCATTTTCATCAGATAAATGAACCATCAAAAACATGTGGTCCATGGTTGGATGATGCCTCGCCTGCCACTGGGCACACATTGAAGCATCATGGGCAGAGATAATGCTAGATGGACCACCAAATTCTATTCATCTCAATGCCACATCATGAAGTAGCCGCGGTTATTGCTCCTTGTGATGAGATCACACAGTATTCATTTAGCCATGTTCTGTACATCATACTAAGTTGCAAGAGGAATCATGTTACCTGTGTTTGAAGGAACATTGTGTCCAATAAATCTGGTTGTAATAGCTTTCTCGTGCGTCCCCTTGTGATGTGTTGCAATTCTTCTGGCGAGCAGTGTAATCACGCTTGCTCTTTAGTGAAGTTTTGTTTTACTGTTTTGGAAATGCTGTAGAGTTGTTAATGTACTAAAATTCTTCCAGTTCTGTTCTTCAGTAATTAAAGCATGGTAGTGACATTAATACCTAATTTAACTCTTACCAATTCCATAAACAACTGTACAATGGGAGAAATTACTAGCTCGTATTTCATGCTGAAGTACTGGTGTCAAATGTTTTTATAAATGTAATATATTTAAAAGTACTGGGTGATTTATTTAATTTTTTCTGGCAAAATTTTTGTGATGTCTCCCATTGTTTTGTATAACTTGGAAGTTTCTTATTAAAATAAGTTTACTGAATGCTTGGAAATACTATGAAGATTATCATAGCATGTTGCATTGTTTAGAAATACTGTAGTATAGCATCCACTAGTTCTTTTGTCTTTTCTCATATTATTTGTTTAAAGTACAGTGTGCAAATGAACTATTTTAGACTCAGTTTTACATATTTATTAACATTTGCCTAATACATCGTTTATTTCGTAATTCAATTAGTGAGGCATGAAGTAGAAGTCTAGAAATAGTTTGATATGTTAATGCAGATGATGTAGCTTGCTTCATGAATTGTCATATAATTATTTTTTTTAATAGTTTTTGGCTGTCATTTTTAAGTTTACTGTACTGTAGTGCTTGCTTATTGATGTTTTGTAGATGTCGGCACAATTGATTAATTTCTCGACTTCGCAGCTTGCTCGCCAGCTAGTGGCCCCTCAAAGCTCTGCCAAATCGCCTTACTATCAAGTATGTTTTACATGCAAGTTCTCTTGAGTTGAGTTGATCTGCTGTTTCTTCTCGCTTTGTTTGCTTCGCTGGTATGTTTTAACGTGCACCTTCGCTTGGGCATTGCTGAATTATATGGATTTTTGTGTTTAGCTTGCATTTCAACAATATGTACGTACATAGTTTGTTTGAATAATTTGTCTCTTATATTTGTTACTGTTCTAAAATATGTTTGGGAGTGTTGGTGAATTTTGTTTGTTGTTCCTCTGATTAATTTCCTTCCTGTAATATTTTTTATCCTAGTTAGATTTGTATTTTGATGTGTTCCTGTTTACGTTTGGAATACATGTAGATAGACAAGTAGGTACCTAAACCAACATATATCATGTGAAGTTTTTCTGTGAAGATCAAAATTATGTGTGTACAATCATTGGTAACACAAAATCTTCCAAATAAGTGGTATGAAACTGCATGTTATTTTATTAGGTCGTTTGTATGGAGGAGGTAAGAGAATGTGTTGTTTCTTTAATACAGCGGAATCAATATCCTCCATCGAACATGGATGGATTCAAAGTCCATGTCCACAGTAATTTTTCTGTGGTCCTGACAAAATTTCTTTTTAAAAAATTCCAAAAAAGTCAGTTTCTGCTGAACTCAAAATTTAAGTTTTATCCCATCGATCCAACAAAAATTTCTGTGGCATTGCCAAAAACTACATGCTTCAATTATTTATCAACTAAGTATTAACATTAATGTATAATTATGAACTGTAATAACCATGGCTATAAGTAGTCGGTATACAGTACACTTGTACAAGTAATACTATTAGATAACGCAAATAAAATAAATTTTTAACACACTTTGTTTTTGCTTACGTCTCATTCTCTGTTTTCTCCTATTTGTGTTATTTACCACACTGTTGTTGATATTAGAGATGGGTCGATACTACATTTTCTCGATACTCTATACCAGTTTCGATACTAAAACCTTCTCATGATGCTTAGTACCAATACTTTTCTCAATACAAAAAATTGCTCATTTTACTAGTGTTGTTAACACACACTGAAACAATAAAAATCCATATTTACACTTGCAAACAAATGGTGTATGGCTTGTAACCCATATGTCCTTGACCAATGATGAATCAACACAGTCTCCTTCGATTCTATAGAATCACGTTTCCACAGTAAAAACAGTAAACAAACTTTGAGGAAAATGATAGCTCAGTGTACACTTATTTTGCGATTTCACTGTTTTTTAATTTTATTTTGTGACTTCAAGGAAATTACTATTACGCTAAACAAAGATTGTAATTATCTGACACGCGTCATGACCTAGCCCACCGAATACGCGGTCCAGGCCATGAAAGGTGTATGAGATAATTATAGTATTTATTTTTGTGAATATTTAATAATGCAGTTGCATCAGGCAATTATGGCATGTGTGGGATGTACAATAACTACTGAATTTACTCGCTCGTGCCTATTGGCGCTCACTCACAACTCTCTACCTGCTTGTATCATACCTGAAATACCTATATACTATAGAAGTGAATATTGGGATAAAAATGAATTCAATGAGAAATTTCAGTGGTGCATATAATTTGGTATGTATTATTGGATGTACAGTAACTACTCAAGTTACTCACTTGCACCTATCTGCGTTTACTCACAACTCTCATCCCGTTTTTATTCTACCTCAATTACGTACCATAAAAGTAAATGTCAAAAATCATAATTGTGTTATGTATAGGTTGTCTAAAAAACCTCAAAGTGCACGCACTTGTGTGAATATCATGCTATGAAAAAATTAAGATTTATTGTGGTACACTTGTACTTTAAGTATGTTGTGCATTTCAAATTTATTGTATGTATTCCAAAAGTTATGGTACTCTTTTTGAAATTATTGTACCGAATCCAAACATTATGGTACACATGCACCATAATTATGTTGCATGAAAGTGGGTGTTAAAATTAGATACTATTGGATATTCTCGTACGATACTCTTTACTATAAAGTATCAAGGATTCCATCCATAGTTGATATGGTCACAATGTCTCACTTAACTCGTTCTTTGTAACAAATAATAATAATAATAATAATAACAGACGTCTCAGACCACACATAATCTATTTAGAGAGCACGAGATACAAAAGGAAACTTGAAAAATGTGGAAATACAGTACATATACATATGAAATATGTATTGTAGAAGTTTTATTAGACGTTCAACAAGCAGTTGCAACGTTTATGGTGACAGCTATGGTGCTAACGAACGACCAGCAGCCATAAGAAACAGTGGTGCCGTATTTCCGAGATATTGATTCGCGATGCAACGTTGCCAACAAAACTTGTAAGTTTTTGACTTAAATATTTTTCCATGTGTAACAGTAATAAATATGCCCGGAAAGTTAGTAAAAAAGTCAATGGAAAATTAAGGAAACCCTGTTTACTGCACTTCATCAATCACAATATTCAAGAAATTTTTTTTTTCATACAGTACGTGTATACTGACACCTGAAACCTGATTTTCATAAAGTAGAGTTTGTGTACTCTATATACGCCACCAAAGTGAAGTTTCACCGTTTCTCGAAACGAAGGTTTGTAATTCAAATTTTGCTTAGAATCTTAGGTTTTGTGTATGGTATTAACAAAGAATCTTTGAGTTTTTTTGTAAATGAGGCATGAAATGTATAACTAGTATATTGAAGAGTAAAACAATATGTTTAATTGGTGACTCATGCTGCTTATACCAATATACCAAATACGACTACGACTCATCCACACGTGCTTCAACAACCGAAGGAAACTACGCCAAGACGTCTAACAGGACGTGGTCCCGGTAAGGGACATTGAAGATGCTTGGTTTCCGGACAGTTCCTGATCTGCCCCTCTCTCTCTACTAAAGAGTCTTAAAACTCGAGGAAGGGTCAAACCAAGCACAGAGTTTTACAAGTGCACAGAGATTAGTTTAATGCCACACCCAGTATTTATACACATAAAAGAAGGATATTCAAAGCGGCCGCGAAACACGTCGGCCTCCCCGACGCACTCTGCAGACAGTGTCGCCGCACTGCCGAATATGGCCAAGCGCCGCAGAGCGCTTGAGGCCATATACTGAGCATACGATGGTAGTTCTCCCACCTTGCTCACTCCAGGCAGATGTCACAAAGGAGACGCCTTCCACCCCGACCGTGAGTCAGATATAAGGCATTACGTGGCCGAGGTTGTGAGTTATCGTCTCCAGTAGCATACCTCAACACTTCGTGTGCTGCGGCTCTCTACATATCTAGGCCCTCACGGTCCTCTCCAAGAGCTTCCAGTTCTTCAACTACTACCAGTGTCTGCTTCCACCATCTTCTAGAGGCTTCAACACCTTCTTATAATCGCTACCACCTGAAGCCTTCGTCTGCAGAAGACATCAACCAGTGACTTAAGACGTTGCCAATCCTCCTGGGTCGACAGCCACCACTACTTGTTGGTAGTAGTGGTCATCCTGTGAAGTAAGTGCCTCTTCTAGGCAACCTGCATAGGTTTAGCTGCGTAAGCTATAGTTAATTTTTCACTTGTATCTTAAGTAGTCTTAGGAGCGGGTCACCTCCACTTGTTATATTGTGTGCCTATTACTTCCGCCGCACGAACATACTTGGTTTTAGGTACGAGTCACCTAGTATTTATTGTCATGAAATACAGACCTCAGAAGGGGCAAGCAAAGGACCGGGTTGTTTTACTACAAACCTAGAGTAAGACGACAGACCCCCTTCAGGGGCCTGCCAGTCGCCACATACACCTCATCTTTTGACGGGCACCCATTCTATATACCCTGGTGTATAGAACGCTAGAGTCGCTACCACTAGGTACATACCGCACCAAGGTGGAACAGCCACCTCAAGTTATATCTCTGACCGGAGCACGTAGCTAAGGTGCTGACATGGGTGTTTTCTTGGGATTGGAGGCCCTATCTTTGTGGACCACACTCGGCAGTGGCAGGAAGATGGTCTACGACCCACACCTCCAAGTGCTTGCACTGTTTGAAGCTAGGGAATGCACAGTCAGCCATTGTCGGCATATGCGCCTAGTCAGGACTTTGTCAATTGCTTGCCAACTTCAAGGAGTATTGAGTGTGTTGTATTTCTGTGCCATTCCACGTCAGGCATGAAGCTCAGAGAGCAGTGAAGAAGACTGAATTTAGTACCGCTAAGCGGGTGTGTGCAGTCTACCTCTTCACTCCAGGAACCGAGACCCCACGGGGGCAGGCCCAAGCCGCTTGACACACGGAGAGACTGGCTTCTCCCATTAGGAGTTTTGTATTCTACTCCGTCCCAACTAGGACAGGCAACTAGGATCATCCGGTGGTCCGGGCCCTGGTCACCGGGAGCAACACCAGGCTCGGGCATGCCAACCCGCACTTCGGCAACTGGGAAGGAATGCAGTGGAATTGCCGACACATGGCAGAACACTACAGCAACTCCACACCCGCCAAGACCAGGAAGACCATGGAACCAGCCCAACCATCCTGCAGCATCACTACTGCCTCACCAAAGCGGAGCCCGTCGAACTCTGGTAAGTTGACGTCCCAAAGGGCCAGTGTAACTGTCAGACATATCGCCCGAGACAGACAGTACCGGACTTTATGCCCAGTCAATAGCCCACGCGGTTGACACTGGTAACTAGTAAGATACTAAACTATGTTTCGTAGTATATGCGCGGCTGACCAACCGCAGTCCCAAAAGTCACTTGCACACAGAAAGTTTAAGCTACACGTATCATTGGTTAAAAATAATGTGTGTAAATGCAAGGTGATTTAATCATTTTGCTGTATGTACGAAAAAACTGATACATTATAAATATATTACATCATAAAAATAGTTATGAAATACCATTTTTAAATTAATATTTTATCAAGCAATGCATTCAAACAAATTTTTTTTCAAATCAATATTTTACGGTGATTTTTTTTTTCAATTTGCCTTTTTCCTTTCACACTTGAGATGGGCAAATCATATTAATAAAACATTGTCTTCTCTTCAGGTTTTATTCAAAGAACTATAAATTTGATCCTTTGCATATCTTTCGCTAGCAAATTTTTTAAAGAAACTTTACTTAAAACATATAAAACACTCATTACAAGCAAAACACATGGAGTTATTTCGCAATGCACAACAGTATTGTGACAATGAAGTATACAATCAATAGGGCTGATAGTATCAGAATGAGAGTGAAAACAACCTAACTGTGAACTGATGCAATAATTAAAAATTGGTTAGAAATGCTATTTCTATATTACTATCCTATGAAAATGTTATGTCAGTCTGTTGAAATTCTGGTGATAGAGACTCCATTCCATTTCTAGTGTAACTTGATCATGATTTTGTTTTACACGACAGGTTTTCTGTTATTTTCAAAGCTTCCGCTGATCATCCCAAAACTACTTTTTTGTTGGATCATTGCATTTTATACTTACATCATTATGTCAAACTGAATTTTAATGACAGGCTGCCTAAACGGAAATGTGGAAAAGAAAACGCTGACAAACTAACAGGAACACGAGCCATCTCAGCTTGCCCTGAGATGGTTGGTGTGGAATACACTAACAACTAAATATTTAGCCTGTAACAGACTTTCAGATGAAGTGCAATAGACTCAGGTCATGCACAGCTCCTACGATCGCTTGCCTGGCGAGGGGAGCGCACATGCACGAGACGGTAGAGGATGTTGGGGAAACAAGGATAACTGACTTGGTGGAGTTGCTTGTAGAAATTACACTGTCAGAGTGTCGCAGCGACGAATAGTAGAAGCAGAAAGTTCACACTCTTATTGCAGTGCACAAGTCTCTGTGGTGCTTCGAATTATAATTGGATTAAGGCTGACTGTCATTCCCGCACATAGACATACAGTAAGACCTCTCGGTCAGTGTACTTTTCTATTTATCGCAGCGCTCTTAGCCTTTCGGCCTTACTGTGCTTCTGCCTCCCAATAGGCGGGGAAGAGGAATCGCATCCTCTCCCTGCAAGGAGGCCAGGATTAATGCGACCGTTGGCCAGATCCTAAGCCCAAACCTGGCACGTCTGCACATCCTCACTCCCCTCTACCACAGAGGCTCTGAGACCCTCACCCTCAGAAACCAAACGTGTGGTCTGGCCAGGGTTCTATCCATACCCCTAGTGCCTTTCCAGGGTACTACCGGAGCAGGTTGCCGCTCACCGCCCGGCCTGTCAAAGAAAGTGGGAATCTCTCCAGACCTCCTCCAGCATATGGAGTCACCTAGACAGAAGGAATTTCCAAATATGTTGATGCATGCCAACATGCTGCGCAGTGCACATGCTCTCTCTATGGGCGAGATTGTCCCATCTCTAGCCAATGAGAGTTCGGAGCAATTCGGTAACAGTGCCAATCTAATTTCACGTATTGATCAAGGAGACTCCATGCATTGGACAGCCGCAAATATAAAAGTAATTGACGTGTGTAATTATGAAATGTATGTCCCGCCCGAAATCTCACATGCAAGCATCACCCTTGCAAATAAATTAAATATTTTTGACGAACCACTACCCTACTGATAGCCGTGGAAGAAGTTCCATGAAATCCACGAAATGGCAGCACCCCTGCACCCTTGTGACGTCACATCCTGCAGCCTCAGAAAGAGTTGTTTTATTTTGTCATCACCTCCAAGCGGGGAGATAAGAGACGAGTGGCGCTGCCGCAACCCTGATAAACCTACCCCTGCGCTGGAAGGCTACTCTACCCCGCACACCCGGAAGATCGCTGATCACGGGATTTTTCTGTATATAAGGATGTCCGCTACCACACTCCAGCAGAGACGCCGGGCTCACCGCCCGCTTAGGTCAGTGAGCACTCCCTGGTCTGCAAAGACCTCTCTCCTCTCCTCAGCCTGTGAACGGCTTCGAACTCCTGCCCAGCAGCTTGTGAAGGCAGCACCCACTCCAGACCAGCAGCTTGTGAAGGCTCGTCTACACCAGCTGACAGCAAGGACAGCTCTCTCTCCCCACAGATAATCCGATGCCCTGTACCTTACAACCCTTACCCCAGTCAACTTCCTTGACTCACGCGGTAGCAGGTCATCACGATACTAACACCCTCTGGGCAACTCTGTTGCTGAGGATACACTGTAAATTGCGTGGATTAGTATTTTTCATTTTTATTATTTTTTATTATTTACCAGGCTCACCTTGCCTGTTTCTAGTGCGCAACATATTTTAATTTGTATTTTATTTACAGTAGTTATTAATTTGTATAAGCCAGCCGGGACTTTCCACTTTCCTTTAACATGATAAATATTACGTAATTTGAATTTTTTTGCCTACTGTAATTTTAGTAGTAGACCCTTGTTCACAGAGTTAATTAACTGTGGTAATTTCAGAAACATGTGCAATTAAATAACTCATTGAGGAATAACCATGAGGTACACCGAACTCCACAGGTGACAGAGCTTGCAAATATTTCGAGTCCGAAAGGACATACAGCTGCTCCTGGTGTTCTGGTGTTCCTGTCGTTTACCCTCAACGTAGTCGTAATAGTAGAATACACAACTGTACGACGGGGCTTTGGGTGCGACAGCCAAAGTCACACCCCCAGGACTGTACATCAGGGGAAAGTTAGATGGCTGTATCCATGCACAGTAAAAGAGATGGTGTTAAGAGTCGTATAAGACATCGAGAACAACATGCTTTACAATGCCAGGTTACTGTAGAAATTAATGTTGCACCCACGTACCAGGTAGAACCTCCACCGACAGATTCTGAGTTCATACCCCGGCTGAATTCACCCCTTCTACCACCCACACAAGAATCTCTGTTAGACTATTTAATAGGTTCTTGTTGGCCGGAGTATGACCCGGAGGGGAAACACCCTACCCAATCTGAGACTTTACCTCTGTTAGCAAGTGTTCCCCCACCCGAGAGGGTGGTCAGCGTATTAACCTCTATTGCCCAGAAGTCAAAGAGGAACGCGCATCAGTGTATTGCACAATTCCTTATTTTCTGCATATAAAAAATTCCACGCATCATTTTTCTAATTTACTGATTCCACCTGAAACAAAATGAAATTTTGGTGATGCTTGTTGGTCCATTGAAATTCAAGTTGGCCTAAACGTTATGTTACAATATAATAGTGGTATTATTAAAACATAAGTAAAACTGAGAAAACACTATGGCCAACAGATAATAGCACCTCGATTCATTTGATTTTTTAAGATAATGCCACCATTATAATTTTAACAAGTTGACTTGTGTGGGAACAATATCTAGTTGTAATAATATACAGATGTTCATAGTTATAATATTCACTTGAGCACCTGTGTCTAGTTTAAAAGGTATGTAAAGTCATCTGCTCCCACCACTGCAACTTTTTGTGAGGGGTTAATATTGACTCATTTCAAAATGTGTCATCCCATCACACACTACTTCGCCACACTTCTGTGAAATTAAACACATATACTGAAAATGATTCTACCTACCACATTTGTGGTACTGTTTATGGTACACTGGGCACTTGCCCCGTAAGTACATCTTACCACATGCCTTACACTGTGACTGACTACCACAATCACCTGCCGTCTTGAAACTTGAGTTGTTTCTTTGGAACCTCGTAACATCATTTCCAGCTCTCCTTCCTATTGTGAACCACTCGCTTCTTCAAAAACTTCACTCTTGCTTTCAAGTTGCCTTGTCTGGATGTCGGCTAACTCAGCAGCACTGCTAATATTAATTCTTTTATGCAAGTCGGAGGTAGGTCCTTCACTCGTACGTCCCTTAGACCGCATATAATACAATCACAAATCAAACTCCCGCCAGTCACCAAACTTGCAATCAGCACTTAATTTCCGTGATTCAGTTACAAACATGTCCAAAGTTTCCCTTTCTTTCTGTACATGGCTAAAGAAAACATGATGAATAACTGTCTCATTAGCTGTTGGAATGAAGTGCTGCTCCAAAATGTCCAATATTTTAACATAGTCATTACTATCTTCTCCACTCAGGGAGAATGTATTATAAATTTCCAGCATCTGGGTGCCAATAGTGTGTAATAAAATGGCTACCTTTGTTTCCGCTTTAATTGTGGTATCAGTAGAGAGTCCCAAAGCCTGGAAAGAAATCTCAAATCTCTGCCGCCACTTAAATTATCCGCCGCTTTTCCTTGCAAGGACAATCCTTCTGGTGGTTTAATCACATTCATAGTTCCAAACAAACTGCTCCACAGATAACTAACCTGAACAACAATCACTGCCAATAACACACATACGTCCAATACGTAGGTCTTCAATCCGACTGCACCATGTCAAGTTTTATAGTTAATAAAATAATTTTCTTTAAAATATTAACTTTATTTAACTTGTACAATTAAAATGAAAACATGTCGTACTCAGGTCAGTTTGTCACATAGACTACTGTATAATCCCTGTGCTCGCCACTTTGTTACATGTAAAACCAATACTACCAACCTCTCTGACACCAGCTCTTGATATTGACTCAGCACTAGTTAACATTACATTCATAGGACTTTAAACGTAATAAACAAATATTGTTTTTTACAGTACAAAACATAGGGTTGATGGGTTTTTTATTTTTGGACCATGTTCTGGTAACTCTTTTGAAATACATATTTACAAAAAACACTAATAAAGTATTTGTAATTCCTTATCGCAATTCCTTAACACATGTTTTATTGCAATCCTGGAATGATTTCTTCACTAAAATCCTATTTGTCTGCCATTGTTACAAAATAATTTATTTGCAGTATCGCACAAAATACAGTGGAACCCTTTATTAAACCCTCTGATTTTACACTCTCCTGCATTTTACACAATTTTTTTTGGTCTCAATGTCTGTTATTTACAGCACAAGTTTCCCTCTTTTTTCATTTTCCTGCATTTTGCAACATTTTTTGCCAGTCCCTAGAAAGTGTAAAATAAGGCCTTTAATATAGTGTTATTGTTGGTGAATGGTAATTTGTACAGTGGGCATGTAGTCTCTAACTAAATAGCTAAATAAAAAGTCTGAAACTAGTAAATTTTGCTATGGGAATATCTCTTTTTAACCCTTTTAACACTACTAATTACTTTCCCCTTTTTTTTTTTTTTTTTTAACTTAGTGTGTGAATTTTGACAATCTGTTTTGTGATATTAATGTGGTTATTGTATTATATATGCGTATTTAATGTAATTCCTGATGAAGTTAATTAGATGCAACACAGATTTTATATTCATAGTACAAGTTTGTGTGTGTGTACATATGTACTTAGTATTTCACTTAATGAGAATTATTTTCGTTTTAGAAAATAAAATTTAAGTCTGGGTTTGTGCGTGCATGTATTTGTGCACATGTGTTTGTGTGTGGATGCCTGCACACATGTGGGTGCTGTTGATTAACCCACAAGTAGCAACATATTCAGTCACATCTAATAATTAAGTCCATGTTCTTTGTATACACTTTGTGGTTCAAAAACCAAAGATCTGAAGACAAATCGTGGAATTGAATTGAAATCATTCCTTTCATGTTTCCACAAAAAAATTAAGCAAAATTAGTTTAACTGAAAAAATGAACCTCCAATTAATTAGATTATAAATGAAAAAGTTTAGCAGTTAACTTTGCATTCGTATATTTAAATAAACTAATGTTAGAAATAAACATGTTTTAACAAAATTATATGTTTTAAATTGCAACGATTCTTAATACAAAACATATGGAGATAAAACTTGTCACGCAGTTGGGATGATTTGAACCCTTAAAAGTTTTTCATCAAGTAAGACTTGTGCATTATTGCTCTGAGATAAATGTCTTTGGATGCATTTGAAATCAACAGTAAAAGAATCTTTAACAACCAAATATGGCTTGTATTAACTTAGGAGTCAGCCATCTTGTCTATTTGAACTCGTGGTAAAAAAAGAAATTTGGACATTTTTGTTATGCTTGTGAGTTTGGCCTTTGGGTATGAAAACTGTTACTTGAAGTCAGTTCTTTTTGGAGAGAGCTGAAAAATTGTCTACATGGAAGCAGAAAAACAAGCAGAAAATTTGTATGAAATATTCATATAGGCTTTACAGTATCTGGAAGGTCCAGCTATCACTTGCATGCACCCACTAACGAAACACTTTGCTTTGGTGGGTGTTATTCCTGCCATGGGGTTCACTTTATTATCAAAACCTCTTACATGGTGCTTTCACCACTGCTGGAGTTATGATAAAGAATGTGTGACAATGAGAGAGCGTTGGAGACAATGCTGTATCCCCCCTCTCCCCGTCACTCTCTCTCTCTCTCTCCCCTCTCTCCCCCCACTCTGTTGGGTGTGGGAGGTCCTTGATAAGGATGATAACTGCTGTTGGGGTGTTACAGCCGCAGGTCTACCCTGTGCAGCAGCAAGGCGCAGCTGGGTCGAACCCCCCAGGCCAGATGTACCCCGTCACGTCTCCCAGCAAAACGATGCCCCCGCCTGCTCCTCAGCCCCGCCGCCACCCGGACTTCGCTAAGGACCAGCAGCCTTACTCCCCATACTCCCCGCAGAGGCCTGCAATGTACGGTGAGTGTCTTCTGTACGTACAGCATGCACAACCCATATACACAGACAAACATCTCAGGAAAATATAGTTTATTTTGCATGTTAAAGAAGAATGCATGTAACAGTGTAAAATATTTTGCTAGAATAATTTGTTTAAAATATATATATATATATATATATTATTGTGTTTTAATTAAAATTTAAGCTTACCTCCTTTCTACATTCTTCAGAAAACACATTTTATTAAAAAAGAAGTAGTAAGGAAGACCATCATAATAATTTCTATGGTTGTATGTAATAAAAAATTACTATATGCAATTCTCGATAAAATGAGCACTTTTGAAAGCCCTGCTTAAGATCTACTCGTATGCACATTGTGTATTCATCTGCCTTATTTAAGATTAACATGCGTCTGTCAAGTGAAACTGTGATTTTATTAGAGAAGTAAGTATTTTACAAATCTGCTCATTTTTATGGTACATTAAAAAAAGCAGAAAGCGAAAGAAATAATTTAATTGACTGACAGAAATTGTTACCCAACACTTCTTATTCGTCATTAAGATACGGAACTAATTTCCCATTCTTCATTGCTAATTTATCTGTGCACATGTCACTCAGGGCGCCCGTTATAATATATGCAGGTAGGAGCAGTGACTTTTTTCTATAGTTAATTTCGAAAGTGCTCGCTCTATCATGAACAGCCTTTGACAATGTTTACAATTATACGTAATGATTTTTATCTTATGGATATTTCAGCCATGAAAGTTATTGAACATACAGGTTTAGGCTGTTCTCAGTAAATTCAACACTTCAGAAACCAACTTTTGAAAATTGTAACTGCCTCTTTCTCCATATATTTTAACTAGTGCACTGACTGGTACTGGGCACCCAGTAAAGTTGGTAATGACAGACGGAGAGTAGCTTCTTGCTCTTAACGTTGAATTAAAAGTGTCAGTGTTGAACATTTGTGAATGCGGAAATGATTACTTCTGCTTTCGTGTTTTTTAAATACATACAGCGACGTCTCTTATTTACGCTTTTCATTGGGACGAAGGAAATAAAGTTCAAATTGCAGGAAAATGTAAATTGAAGGAAACATGTAAAATATTGTCTTAGTACATACCTCATTTCATGTAGCACTCGTTCCTTCTGCAGTAAACACTTTCCATTCATAAAAGATTTGAAATAAAACTACAAATATTGTATAACATCAATCTTCAACCCACACACACAAAAAATTATGCCAGATTTTTACTTAAATTAAATAAAGTTTCATCCACGAACATAGCCAATAAAAATGAAATAAATAAATTCAGTTGATAACTTAGTGTCATTTATTCTGTCGTAAATTATATTGGTAGGGAAATAGTTTTTAAAGTTCTTCTTTTTTTTTTTTTTTTTAATTTTGTGTCCGTATAAGGTTACAAAGTGTTAAACAAATAAATCCAATCGCAGTAGTCTTTGTAATTAAATACAATCTGGTTTAAAGGATATTTGTTAGTTTGTTTCATTCATCTAGTATGTGTGTCGTAAACAGGCTAATTTTATTTATATATATATATATATATATATATATATATATATATGAGATTTGTGAAGTGTTTCAATACTTAATTTTACTCGTTCATTTTGTGTTTGTTGAGGAGTCAATGTGTCGCGTAGTTGATTCGTTGCGTACGAGTCTCTGTTGTTTGTCATAAATTAGATTCCTACCATACAGGACGGTTTGTGAACTGCCATTCTGGATTTCAGCCTATTATTCATTTTTCATTAAAATATGCATTTCCAAACTCCACCATAACCTGATCCACAATCAAATCAGATGTCAGCTGAAGCAGATGTGTCGTGTGCTGCCCCCCCCCCCCCCCCCTTCTACTTCAGTCGTATGCCAGACAGTAAACTAACTCCTCATCCCTCCTCAATACTATTATTAAATAGATAAATGGCCCTTCCCCAACACATCACACCTCAGTACAACGCTAGACGTCCAAGGGTGAAGACCTACCATGCTGCTCCCCAAAAAATAAAAAAAAAAAGACCCTTAGCACACTCTTGCACCGAACTATACACTTATCAATTCACTCAAAAATAAAAATTAATTGATTGATTAATTCAATTAAATTAGTTGCATCAATCAATCAAATTTTATGAGATTTAGACTAGTGGTTTAATGATTATACAAATTGTTTGATCATATTAACTATGGATTAATTACCAGGTTAATTGGGCCAGTCAATTTAAATTCAAATCAATAATCCAATTGTTCAAAAAGGTAGTAGAATCCCTAATCAATAATTTTATAAATTAATAATTCTACTTCACTTTTGATTAATTGGATTATCAATAATTTTAATCAGTAATCGAATCATTTTAATTTACTAAACTGCTTAATTTGTACTGGAATGAAAACAATAACTCTGCTATGTGTCATGACACTTGGTTGGCATTTTTGGCTGTGATAAAATCCGGTGGGTGTTTCATTTGCAACTTGAGCGATTTTGCTTCCCAGCGAAGCACTTCCTCTTTGCTGCATGGGGAACATCAGATAGAATTCCTTGTCAAGGTTGAAAAGTACAGTCCCAGTATGATACAAATACATACAACCATACGACGCACAGTATTTAAGGCCGTGGGTGCATTTTTCTTCGCCCTTTTAGAATATAATTGTTTACGCTGAAAACACTTCGTGGATAATGAAATCCAATCCAACCATACTTTTGCCATATATGGATTCACCCTTGTGCCTGATTTTTTTGTAACAGTAGATAGTACAGTAATATCAAAAATTTGACTCCTGCGGCAAGAATTTATGTACAGCAAATGAAGACAGAATTTCACAAAATGTAAACATAGAATCGTGCAAAATATAACTGTGCATACTCATTATTTTTTTTAAATAATTTGGACAAGATATTTAGTGGAAACATCAACTAACATTCTGTTTGATGAATCCCCCAAGGCAATTTCAGCCATCTTCTACTAGAGAAGCTAATTCTGGTAGTTCCGTTCTCCAGTGAGGGAGTGCAGTTGGAGCAATATGGCTCAGCGTCTGAAGAAGAAGGATCTAGGTCATGTGCTGCCACGGGCCAGTTATGGAAAAGGGGGAAGAACATGCAAAGCCTACAAGGAGCTCGGGGAGGGGGATGACTGACAGGGTCAAAAATAAAGAGGAAGCATGTAAATTTGTAAAATGCGGTACGCACACCGGTTGATTTGAAACTATTTCTAGTTCTTAATTAAAATTTATGTAACTACCACTACATTTTGTTGAACGTGGCTGTTAGGAAAATAAATAATGATGTTTTAGATACAATCCGTCGCTTTCAGAGGAATGAGATGATAATGTTACAATTGGACCTGTGCCAATAAAATGCTATATGTTTTACACACTAATAGTTTTTGTAAATCCTAAAGCTTTTATGCTGTTTACATATAACAATAAAGCATATGGTGTTTTTTCTATCTTTTTTTTTAGTGTCGAAGGACACCAAGTATTCGGCCTACCACGATTACCATAAGACCTCGTTCATATATGCGTCGAGAACAATTAACCGTGTATATACTACAGGACCGAGCAAATATTTTGGCTTGCTCTTGATAGCTGCATGTAATAATTAGCTTACAACTTTGGTTTTCCTTCTCCACGCCATCATTTTGTTTCCCTGGCGTTGTCTCTGCATCCACCCACCATCCCTTCTTTGCCCTTAAATTCTCTGCATGAACAAAATTACTCTCTTCTATTATTATCTAGTTTTTCTCTATCTCTGAACATATATATATCTAATCATGCATTTTGAACCAAATGTACATAACATAAAATCCGGACAATTTTTTTTCTATATTTTCTATATTTCTATAAATTTGTCATGCAGTCCGTTGCTTAGACCGTCTCAATTAGTTCAGAGAGCGCTCTCTCGTGCTCTTACTCTCACGACCACGTCATTGGCGTCAGAGAGAGCGCTCTCTGGTTGTCTCAATTCATCAGAGAGAGCATGAAAGAGCGAGTGCAAAAATTTGTATACTCTTCGACGCTTTCTCTGACCGTACGCCATATTTGCTCACATTATTTCCATGTTTGAATAAGGTTATAGTAGCTTTCTGGGCCAAAACCACGTCATATTTTAACTGTAACTGTTTTAGTCAGCATAATAACTTATGTAACACGTTTTCATAAAAATATAAATAAGGATTTTTCACATTTTTTTTTGTCAGTTTGGTGCAACGTGACTGTATTATGTGACAAAAATTATGGTATTTTATGCGCTTATAATGATTCTAGCAGTCCTATAATTATTGGTGAATTATTTTAACACATATAAATGATCTGCAGTGTTCACGGCCCTCGCACCTTTTTGCAGCGTTACCTCAGTCGGCAGGTTCTAAGCCAGACAACCATTGTAAGTGGCTCCCAAAAGGGGCATGTGATTTACGACGATTAAAACTACGTCGAATGAGATTTCACTTTTTTATTTGTGTCATACCTTCAGGTATTTAAGGCTGCAACCCTCACCATTTCCCAGTGAAACCTTCAGTTTATGTGCTTATTTCAGTGTTCAATCTCATTGCAGCATTGTTTTCAAATGTTTTGGTTACACTGGTACATTTAAGTTACAAGTAGTGCAATATACAGAGGAAAATAGTAAATAAGCTGCTGCAAGAAAGTTTACTGTTAATGCACAGTGCGTTCCGGAGTGGTGCCGCAAAAAGAAAAGCTGCAAAGTGTATCTAAAAACAAGTATGCGTTTGGTGGTAAGGCATGTGCGTATCCAGAAGTAGAAGAGAAATTGTTCGAGTTCATCATGAACTTAAGAAAAGTCGGTTATTCTGTTTCTACCGAAATGCTGCAGTAGGAAACATGTAAAATAGCTCGTAAACTCAACATCGTGCCGGCAAAATTCAAAGCAAGTTAGGGATGGGTACGAAGATTCATGAAGATACAGCAGCTTTCTATTCGCCGCAGAACCACATTGGCACAAAAAATGCCAGTACGACAAAAAGCTACTAGATTTTCAAAGATATGTGATTGCTCTATAAAAAAAGAAAAATGATCTTTTATCGCAAATCGGCAATGCTGATCAAAACCCTGTGTTGTTCGACATGCCCGAATCGATGACTGTTTCACTTGTTGGTGATAGGTCTGTACCTGTGAAACCATCGGGTGCAGATTAACACCGTTCCACCTGATGTTGGCTATTACTGCGGATGGCCATAAGCTTCCGCCTAAGCTTCCACCATAGCATCAGCTATGGTGTCGGGATCGGCCACCACCACACCTCCCACGCCAGACTCCGAAGATGCAGCAATGCCGGCCAGAAGGGCGGAAGAAGAATGCCTGTTAGAAGTCTTGCCCCTTGCGGCATCAGCAACCCCGGTGTCACCTCGTGCCGAGCCGGACACCCGGGGTATATTGTCCACCAGGGAAGTGGACACTTCGCCAGCCACCTGATGAGGAGGGGGGTGCCTGCCGTGCCCCTAAACACACCGCTGTCCGCCCTACCTCTGACGGCCACCCTGCTGACATTGACGGGCCGGGAGCCTGTCAGGAAGCCCACGTCACCCGCTGGTCTGTCCGAGATCACTGGCACCGAGGGGTCCACGTCATCGCTCATGCAAGGCTGGCGCCGTGCCAGGTCGGTACAGGATACCGCAATGGAGACCGCCTACAAGTTTTGCGTGGCCTATGCCACCACACGTCACCATGAGAGAGCTGGGCAGACCAGTGAAGAAAACGAGAGGTAAGCCCCGCTTCGCCCTGCAGCACACGTCAGTGAGTGAGTGTTTCCACAGCTAGTACTTCCCACTCAAATTGTGTAGGCGTACCGTCGACGTACACAGAGGGGGCAGTGAAGTGCTCCGAAATAAATGAGCCCCAAGATTAAGTTGAGGGGTCACCTGTAGGTTGTGTTCCTGTGACAAGAAATTTTTTTGTTTAACGAGAGACAGCTGTTAGTAAGCCAGCTGCCAGGGTACAAAGCAAAATGTAAATAATATTTCAGAGTGTCTTGTAATTAACCACTGTTTGTTTACATTAGCTCCTTGAGAAAACCAGTTCATGAGAAATTGTGTACGGGTTGCCTGAACTGTGAAAGAACTTACTAGCAACCACATAATGAGGTCTGGTATAAAAGTAAACAGAGGCAAACTTGGTAATATTGCGCACTTTGTTGTAAATAATTGTTTTGTGTTTGTAAATATTAACTAGTAAAGATTGTTAGGTGGTTTGCAAAGTAATTTGCGTTGATGTTAGAATCAATTTGTTTTATTTAAAAGCCACTAAACTGTCAATAATTGGCTTAGTAACGTAAATATCGCAGTTATATGTGTAAATTAGAGTTGTCTAACAATATTCTGAATATGAGATATCTTATTTAACTTAACTGTTACAGTAAAAGGAAATATTGAATAACATATTGTGAATGTAAACTTTCCATCCAGTATAAATTCTGGTAAACAGAACAACGCAAATACATTGAAAACAACAAGAGCATGGTGAGAAGAAAAGTATCAGTGTCAAATTGTTGAGAATTTGAGTGCTCTCTTGTATTGTATGACTAGTGTTCTGTGTTCTCTTCTCTATTTGGAGTATGATGGTCAAGTGTGCTTTTCTTTTGTGGGCCCTGTTTGCCCAGACACTCACTTTTCACTTTAGCGCACGGCAGAGATAACGGAAGATCTCGGCCGTGCAACCCTCTATAGCATATGTAACTTTCACTCTGCTGTGTGTTCAGAAAGAGGCGCCAAAGGCAGGGCCTAGACACTACACCGCACCAGGCTGCCACAGCAGAAACATGCCTTGCAAGTGGGTCTTGGGGTACAATTTTTTCTTTCAAATTTTCTTAAAATATTATATAAATTTTACTTCCAAGGGTCGAAATTATTCCTTGTGCCGGCCAATATGTTTTTTTCTCTCTTTCAATTCTTAAAGAATTATACTGTCAGTAACCAAGCTGTAGCGCTATAATGTAGGTCAGCACACTATAATCTGACGGCCGCGCATTATCACCGACTCCGGATTCCCCACGCGACACTTATATTATACTCCACCTGGCAGCCCTACGCTTCAACCTGCCAACTACGGACAGGAAGAGGGATAGAGGACAAAGATTGTCTTGTTGACACTCTGAGAGATGAGTTTGTGTACCTAACTCCGCTAGTGCAAGAGACACCACAGCCCCACCTGTCTCGGGCCGCCTGCCCACACGCCTGCAAGAAGTGAGAGCGCGCCGCAACTGGCACAGAGCCGACAAATGTACAGCTGTCCAAATAGAGGGAAATTAATTGCTGATGTGGGGACAGTTCTACATTCCCGCATAGGAATTTTTTTCTCTTCTCACTCGTTGCCCAGATGAGTCTACGTCGTAAGGGGAGAGGGGGCTAGTTGACGCATGACGTCATCTCTATCATAATAAACGACTGCTTCTCATCAGTCAACTACACCCCTGACAGCTCGTCCACAAGTCACGTCGCTGCCGCAGACGTCTGCAAGACTGTATTATCTCCTGGGCTGGGACAGGCTGGGCCCCCTCTCCAAACGCACTATGCCAGCAGAAGAAGGGATGGCCAAGAAGTATAAATGGGCTGGCAGCCAAGCCTCCAGATCGCCAGTACTTCTCAGTTCTCGATCACTTCCTAAGCTCTCGCCGCCTTAGTTACTGGTGCAGTCTGACAGCCGGGACTGTCACGTGTCAGACTTGACACTTTCTTAGGGTACCATCAACTGCTTGTGCCAAACTAGGAGTAAGTTAAGTGTCACTTCTGCCTCTATGCCATTTGGGAAAGGCTCGAAGGGAGGAGCAAAAGGCGGTATCTTGCTGCTAAGTGAGTGTGTACCAATAAGCCCTCTGTACTTGGCAGCGCTCAGGCCGCCCGACACTTGGAGATCCCTTCCTCTTCAGACAGCATCCTTGTTTTCTTCATTACACACATTAGGCTCTGCATTGAATATTATCCAGCAGCTCTTGCCGTGGTCACTGGGAGTGACGCCAGGTTGGGCATTTCCAACACCTACTTTGGAAGCAGTGCACACGCTAAGTGGAGTAAGAAGTACCACACCATTCTGTACGAAACTCGTCACCCAACACTACCAAAGCGACTGTTGGTCCCAGTCGACTTGTGTCTGCACCAGAGCCCCAGAAACAGGTGCCAAAGTACCCGGGTAAGTCAACCTTACCTCAACGGGCTACAGTTAGTCAACCATATTACGGTACCACCCACAGCTATTTTGTACTGATTCGTACACCAACCCGACCACTGTTAACCTCTGGCAGAAAGTCCACTCAGAACAGATTGTTGTTAGCCAGAGCACGTCTGACCTATTGCATACCATAGTTACATTGACCAAGTCTAAGCGACACACATCACAGTCATAGAAATATTGTGTGTTAATTCGCCTTCGACCAAACTATAGTCCATTCCCGATTGAAGGTGACTTATGAAAATCAACCTTTGAAAAAACCCTTTAGACATAACATGTCAACTTGTTTTTTTCAATAACCTGTATTCCACAAATATATAACACTAGTTAACTTTAGAGTACTGTATTATTGAATAAATGAAACTTTACCTTAATATTGTCTAAAACTTGTAATATTTATTTCTTTTAAAATATGAATTAACATCAGCGAGAGCAGTGACGTGTTGGCAACGGCCGATAAGAAATAGTTCACAGTTAAAATATTATTTTAACCTAGTTTTTTAGTATACTATTTGTATGGTGCCAATTGAAATATTTAAATATTTTGGTAGCCCCGATGGCAACACATATCATTTTTACAGTTTAAAATAACAGCGGAAAATATCGTGAGTAGGCCATAATGGTAGGGTGTTGTTTTATCGAGCGAGGAAGTATCTGAAAAACTGTCTGCTGGGCGAGACTTGTCGCTTTCTCTCTCTTTCATCGTCTCTTTCAAACTCGGGAAATTTCACTTCGTTAGTAAACAAAGAAATAATAAATGTTTTCAATTGTTGCATATTTCATACTTCTTACAGCAAAATAATGATTTTTGAATTTGTAATTTACAAGTGAAAAGAGATTTTAATGTTTGAATAATGTTTGAATACTTAATTTAATATATTTAGATATGATGGCAGGGCAGTTACCTAGTGAAGTTGGCAGACGTGGCGAGCCATGACATGGCGTGTTGCTTTTTGCCAAATGAAACGTAAATTATTCTTTCTCCGAAATATACTTCAAATTACCACATCTCATTTGTAGATGATGTATTTTTTTAACCTACCTAGGAAAGTTATGATGTGATAAATCTGTGTTTTTTGATGGCTGTAATAAATATACTGTGACGTGTGTTTCGTTAATTATTGCGTATGTGAAATGGCGTACCTTTGCGCATCATGGTCGATACGGTGGCCCTGTGTGTGCCTGATTTCAGATATTTGATTAGCACTATTTATACGTTGTGAATGTGAACTGTTTTATGACGAAGTTAATTATTTACATCCACGTCTGTTTATTTATCACAACGTGGTACCTTTTCCCTAAGGGGTTTGAAACACAGTCGTGTAACGTAATTTGCCACAATCCCAGAAGAAAAATACTAAGTTCAGCCCGATAAATTTCAATAAACCTAATAAACAGTAAGTAGCAATACATAGAAATATGAGTGGAGAAAAAGTTATCGTAGGCTTATTTGTGTGCATGTTCACCGCTATCTTTTAAAGTTTGTATGAAAAAGTGAGCAACACTAGTTGCGTGTTTGAATTCAATGTGCCTTTTTCGTTTGACTGGTTGTTCCTTCGTTATAATATTTATTCCAACTGAGGCCGTCCTTTTAAAGAAATGACCCAACACATATCAATAATGAATGGTTTACCTCGCAGTTGTAACAGTGTTAATCACAGTCTCGGCAAAATACTAATTGCATTACATGTATTGAACTATGTTGTGGGAAACAATTATGTTAATGTTAAATAAGCATAAGAACTGCCGTCAATTCAGGCATTTTTAAAACGTCATAAAGCGACCTAAATAATGCTGGAGGCCTAAACTGTGAATATTCGTATGGAATGGTTTTTGGAAAATGACAGAACTCTTTTAAAAGCTGCAAACAGTAAACAACGCACTTGACAGGTATAAAAGTAGAAGTCACATTTCAATGTTTATTTTTAGTTGTAGCGAAAGTGTAGGAACACATGTACACACACAATGGAATGTAAACATTGATTTTGACAGATACTACATGGCAGTCACATGGCAATGTTTGTTTACATTTGGCAGAAGTATACGAAACGGGCCTGCAAGTAGATATTTGGCAGGGCTTCCAAGAAAGTTGCTTCCAATGGGGAATGGACTATAGGTATTGTCCATTTCATATGTGGTCTCAAATTTGACATTTCTAGGAATGTAGTGCCATTGGCATATGGGTGGTTATGTATACTTCTGCCACAGCTGAACTGTCTTTGATGTTGACTGTTTGCAAACAAACACCATGTGACTGCCAGTATTTGTAAACAAACAACATATGACTGCCTGTTTTTGTAAACAAACTGCATGTACCTCCTCCCAAATGACTTTTAGAAGCTGTAAAGGGCTGTTCAAACAGTTGAAAGTTGGCAAAAATCCCATTTTTTTTTTAGTTTATAAATATTTTATGTAAATGACTAACAGCCCATGTAATAGGTTTATAAATTGATAATTTGTAACCAGGATGCACGAAAATGAAATTGTATTTTGACTGTCAAATGAATAAAAGATATTTTACTGTTTTTGAATACTCTAAATATATTAATGACAACTAATCTGAAGTAAGTTCTTGTAAACACAAAAATTTAGCATGGTTTCCACGAACACCAAATACAGAGATCCCCCCTCCCCCTCCAGGAATGCACAAATACCATCCCCTCCTCCCACTCCTTTTCGAATACAGTATACATTCTTACTTATAGGCTATGCCTAGTATTGCATTAAAAGTACATAATTCAGCTCCGTGGTATGATATAACAAACTCTGAACAGCCTGATACTTTTATGGCGGTTATAATTCTCAGGATGTTAAAGTATGTAGGTAGCCAAAATAATATTTAAGCAAATGTTACTTAATTTCAGTCATTTTAATAACTCTCATTTAGTAACTCAAATGTTATGTATTGTAGGTCTACATACAAAATACTTTAATAACTTTGCTCAAATACGTACTTGTTTAGATTGTCATGCTGTGAATAAAAACTTATTTCTGACTAACTCTGTGTTTATATTTACACTGAAGTTCAGTTGCTCAACCTCCCTCCTCAAAATTGTGAATACAGCCCTAGGCTTGTTCTTGGGTACCTAATGAAAAACTTTATTTCAGTTCAGAGATGTTACAAAGCGCTCTACAGAAGCACATGTAACCTACAGCAACAATATATGAAACAAACGTGTTACTTACACACTAAATAGATGCTCCACCTACCCAAGATTGAAGATTTGGAATGTCGCAGTTCCTGCTGATGCATGAGGCACTTCTTTATGATGTTGGAGCACCTTCGTTGGGAGCTTAAATTGAAAGAATTGTGTTTGATAAGCATGTTGTAATTTACTTGAGATCAAAAAGTTGTCTTCCCAAGGTAAATCCGGTTTATGTGAACTATTCTTCCTTTACTCTTACAATATTCTTAACAATGCATGTTAAAAACGTATGAGCGCTTTTAATTTTCTAACAAAAATGCTCAAAACATTTATGAAAGACTCCAACGTTGAATCCTACATGCCATTATGTTACTTTCAAAAACGGCCTTTAAAAACAGGAAAAACCTTTAAATTTATTTGCTAACAAGTATCCCTGTGTAAAAAGCTTGACAAATTTTATATATGTTCTAAAAAAAATGAAGCGATACAACTTACAAATTTGTATGGCCACTAAGTTTTACATTTTGAAACCTTCCAGAACCATAGTGTTAGAATTTCAATCAATGATAACATAGAGAAATGTTCATAGCAATGAAATGTGGTCCAAATTACGGTATCATCTTTATTTTATTTCGAGGTAAAAAGGAAAAAGTGAGCAGAGTGGGGGGGCTTTAGTTTATCGTCTTTTGTGAGACAAGATTATTTTTATGTTCTTATGATGCCAGAATTACATAGCCCCAGTGCACGACACAATGGCCAACAGCCAATGAAATACAAGATAGATAGCCGCAAGCAAGCCCAACCGATTCTGTTGTCCGACAAGCAATTTTGGGTTGGAAATGATTTCTGTTCTTCGTCGTGTCATGCGGCACAATGCACAGAATGTACAACACTGCAAAATGAAATTGTATTGCAAGCTTTCCCTAAAATTATAAATACGCAACTTAAAAGAAAAATTAATTGAAAACTACTGTATCAAACTCTTAAAAATAATAATTTTTCTTTTTTATGGATTCACAATACCAATTTGTCACCATGATGTATTATAAATTTCCTTCTTATTCACTGCCTTTGAGACTAACGTAGCCTATCAGCGCCTTCTAAATAGTTAGGTTAAATGCCGAGTGTGTGGTGTTGGTCTTGCTGTGAAGCTAAGTAGTCACATTGAAATGTGTCGTGGTTGCGTTTTTGGTCATGTCATGATGTGTTGGTAGGGTCTATGTGATTCCAGCATGAGTGTGTGGCATTTTGAGTTGCATATTGTTTTGATGGAGCAGTGGAAAATTTTGCTCATATGGAAATAACTTTAAAATTATTTAACATTGAAAATTATAACTTTAATGAAAATGCAAAACGTGATACGTACGTCACTGTTCATATTCGTACAGATGCAGCAATATATACATGCAGACACTTTGACTGAAGGTAACTTTACAATCGAATTTACGATGTAGACAAACAAATATTATTCACTCTCTACAAAATTGTGGAAACTGCTGCATTTTTCAAGCCACGTGCATTTCAATAATTAAATTAATGGTTTACAAATAAATTTACAAAACACGCAAACTAACTGTTGTAACCTCTTGAACAAGTGTTTTTCTATGGCAATCCTTGCGAGTTTACTTGACTGAAACACGTTTGTTCGTCACTAGCATTAAATAATTTATTTGCAGAATCATTCAGTAAAATCAACACTCTGTACGTTTTCTGATACGAACAAACTTAAACTTATATACGGCAATTATATTTGTTTCACTTCATTGTGGAAGGCGGTTAGGAAAATGGCGGAGTGAGCATTTTAATGACGTGCCAATTAATATTACATTTCACTCAACAAAACGCTCTATAACAGTACCTACAACCAACTATGTTTAGAAAAAGGAAATGAAAAATAATTAACTACCATTTAAATATTCCGACAACACCAATAAGATATTCGTATAATAAACACAATGAGAAAAAAAGTGCACGCACATCTGCCTTCACCAGGCTGGAGACATAAACATGACTAGCCATTGGCTGGCATCGTTTACTGTTTGTATGTGTCGACATACTATGTCATAATTGCTGAACAAGAAAATTTAATATTGCTTTAGAAACATAATTTTAACCATAAATGTTGTAAGTATAATTAAGGTTTTAAATTACAAATTTTAGTTCCGGGCACTATTTTCTTCCAAAGACATCATCAAAATAGCCAACCTAACAACACGGATCCCACAGCAGTTCATCAGCTGATACAATACTGTAGGAGCGAGAGCATTTACTGTTTACATACTGTGTATGTTGTTTACAGTGTCTGTCAAATTTGAGACCACTTATATGAAATGGACTATATGAAATAAGTTTATATTATAGACATTAAATATGGCAATAAATATTATTATTTTGTTTTTCATTTTGTAAGATAGTGCCATATAAAAAATATACTTTTTATTTATTAGCTCCGGAACAAACCAACAAATTACGTACTACCAAGTATGGCAATCGAATAGCACTGCAGGAGGTCACATACAGTAGGCTCTCGATACAACATACACAGAAGGACTTGCAATTTTATACTTAGTATTGAAAAATACTTTATACTGAATAATTATTTAATGCTATTAGGTACATCTGCAGGGGATTTGAAAGATGTTCTTTAAAGTTAAATATTCTTTAAACTGAATTTCTTAGTACTGAAATTTGACTGTATATTAATATTATTTAAGTAAGCCACAGTTATTTTTGAAATGGCCACTATATTTTATAAACCGTTTAGCTTAGTGTGCCATATCTACAAAACCATACAACCAATTTCAACCTAACTGTGTAGGTTGGCTGTATCTTTGACAACATTTAAATGTGTAAACACATGTTATTTTTTCTGTCATTTTGTGAGATAGCACCACATGAAGAAATGAAGTATTTATGTGATATCTCGGGGAAACAATCTAATGATGGCTACCAAATTTGGCAGGCAAATAGTACTAAAGGAGGCCAAATAAATTGGTATATTTTAATTGGCCCAGGCACTATTTTAATGGTGGCCTTATACTCGGTTAAGCTCCATGCACTACATCTATGAAACGCTGTAAGAATGTAACTATGTATAACAATCATTAAAAGTGTTTATACAAACCCTCTTTTTCTCCAACATTTTTCCCAACATGAAAAATAAAGTTTTTATGACATATCTTGGGGACCATTAACTGATTCCCACCAAATTTTACACTGTCGGACATGAAAGAATAAACCTTAATAATTTAAGTGATTCAAATACTTAATTTTCAAAATGAATGCCTTGTGAATATTTCTGATTAGCAAACCCTGTTTAACAAAACATTATACTGATTATAACCAAAGTTGATCATGATCCTACCTCTGTAGTGCAGGTTTTTGAATGCCAGCTTACAGTACATGGGGTTCTGGGTTAGTCTCCCGGGTAAGGCACTTGTGTATTTGTAATTTTCTTACTAGTATCGCTTACCATTCTGGTTCTATCTCTAATTATGTCATTAATATATCTATACTTTTTTAGAACTTAATAAAAGCTATTTGAATCCTTGTAGAGGAAAAAAGACTTGGATAATCTCAGTAATTTCTTGTTTTTAAATAAAGAAGTGCAGTATTTCTTTTCAACTTACCTAACTAAATGAACTGATTGAAGTTTAAAATATCTGACAGGCATCTTGTTCCAGTTATATGTCATATGTAGATGACCTACAAGATCTAGATTACCAGTATGCATGCTAATATGTTACAATGTGACATGCAGGCCAGCATTCACATTTTGCCAGCTCTTGCGCAGTTCCCGTAGAGCATTTGGGACCTCTGTTCTTCCTGGTTCTGCTCCTTTAAGCTTGCTATGATGCCATAAGATAAGTTCTGCGACCGCTGCTGATAGATCTCATCCTCCTCTGCAATCTGACTGAACTAACAGTTTTTACATACATGTGCCATTGCAGAGCTTAGTTTTGTGTCGCAGACAACCATAAAGTAAAGGTGATAAAAAGGCCAAGGTTAGATATTGTCAATGTTTGTATAAATACTGAAAGGATACCACAGTCACTAATGAACTAAGCCAAAAAAGAAAACCCTAAATGAGTTTTTGGATGGACAATGGAGATGATAGCCAAATCTTGTTCGGTTGTGTTTTTTGTTTTTACAAGCTTTTATTTAACTTGTCTTGTTAGTTTATTTGTACGTTCGGGTGAAATCTTGCAAGTGAATTTCGACCCACTTCTAGGTATTCAATCAAGCTGAAACTTGGTATGCATTTGGAAACCAGATGACAATGCAATAATATGGTGACAGCGACCTGGTGCTGCAGCCAGGATCATCTCCTCACGAGACAACTCCTCAACTATTAATAGTATTGACTCGAGTTTGGGCTCATTTGATTTCTCTACAGGAGACCTTTGGAGGTAGATGGTCAGTAAGGCCTGATCATGGATTCGGAAGGTGGTCATAGGAACATCAAAGCTAAAGGTGGAATCTTAGAGTGTGGGCTCATTTGACTAGGCAAGTCAACAGTTAATTTTAATTTCACTTGTATGTATGTGGGTGTGTTTAGGTCAAATATTGAAGTCGATTTTAAACCACTTCTCACTATCCAGTTGTGCTGAATTTTCACATACATTTGTAGTTCCCTTGACAATACATGTGAAGGTACCTCTGAGCTGATCTGATAATGGAGTTGGAAGTTACAAGTTTTTATGTAACTTCACGAGCATGTACATATGTTAAACCACTTCTGGCTATCCAATTGAGCTTGCTGCAGCAATGTTGCCAGACCTCCCTGTCTTTGACTGTCACCCTTGTGTAGGTGGCACAAGCCTGTCTCGATCAGGCAGGGTAGGGTGGCTTGGAGCGTCCGATCAGCTGTGCTCATGCGCACGTGCACACAGAGTCAGGTTGCGTCATTATCTAGGGCATTAATGCTGGCTTTTTATTATCTAACTATTGCATTTTGCATAAATGTTTTAGTATGTTGGGGAAATATTATGAGAAACTGTAATGTCTTGGAAATCCAAATTTAAATTAATTTCTCTCCTCGCATAGTAAATGTATTGAGTTTGGCATTGTTGGACTTGTCTCTGTGAGTAATTTGATTGTTGTAGTTGGTGACCAGGGTCTGTAACAATGCACATTAACAAGTTTTCCCCGAGATGTGCATTGCTATATATTATTACAAAAAAATTGGTGAAACCAACCAAAGTGAAAAATAAAATAACTGTAAAAAATACTTTTAAAACCAGGTTTTTATTTATAAATGTACTAACAAGAGGAATATATTTAGTATATTTAGTATATAAAAGCTTGGCGCAATATGGAATGTATACCTCATTTGCATAAGTGTAGTAAGCACATATCTTGCGTAAGGCTCTTGACTATTAAATGAACTGGTGGTTAGGGATGCCAATCAAAAATTGATTTTCAGATGTATTGTAGCGTTTCCTGTATGATACTCGGTGGAGTCTGTAGCAAACACTAGCTCGAACTAGCTCAGATGAAAGTTTGATACCCTGAATAAATAAAATTTGAAAGTTTGTTGATAACAGGAGTGCCAACAGAAAAGAAGTTAAAGATGATGTAAATGTTCACTGGAGTTTGCCATCTCTTCAAAAACAAGGGATAGAATGGCAGGATGATCACTCGCAGCGCTGCCTTACAGAAACACTACATCGTTGAACTGACTTGAAGAAGAAATTGTTACTGACTGACTTGTCAGACTGAGACAAACTTTTGTGAAACTTTGATGACGAGAAAGTGTCATGCTGTATATATAGTGACTGAATATTTCATCAAGTACACGTGGTCCAATCGTGGCCTCGCTGTGTGTGCTAATGTCTAAAAATAGCCAGTGAACTCTGACATGGCTCTCAAAATCAATGGATTACTTGCGCGCTGGCGGGTCATGTTGACTAACTGTGATGTTAGTACACTTGTTGCATCAGATGGTGCCATACGGCGGCTACAGGTCTAGCTTACTAACCCAGTGAAGTGTTGCATTGTCATCCTACGCCGATGTTACTGCTGATGCAATGGCTAATAAAATAATCAATTTGGAAAAATGAACATATACATAATACAAACAAATTATTATTACCATGATCTTCTAAATATTAAATGAATTTCTATTCCTTTACACAGATATATAGAAAATATGAATGATTCCCAAATATATAAATTATAACATATTGCAATGTCTATTTTTCCCATCATTTATTGTAGAATTATTTTCGGTTCAGCAGCACCTTTTTATGTCTTATTGTTATGAATTTTCTTGAGTTTGGGAATGTCATGTTTATGATTTTTATGGAATTTAATCTTTGATCATTGATATATTTACGAGTGATGTAGCAAGATACTGGAGATGGACTGAAGTTTGTGGCCTGCACATTTTCATATATCCTACCGGCCTGCTGTCGTCTGAGGGTGCAGAGGTACGGGTGGTAATGTTGTCTGTTAGTGGGCAGAGCCAGATAGCGTCTGCTGGCAACCGGAGCCATCCCTATGCGCGCAGTGGAACTGCTTGGTTTTGGAATGCTGTCTTGTCCGCTTGTCTGTAATATCCCCCACAACAAGGAGCTTATCCTGCAGGCGCTTTGGTTGAGACCGTGCCTGGGGTGACATGACGGCACGTGCTGATGAGGCAAAGTTGTTTAAGTAATCATCAGAAAGCATGAAGCATCAAAGTTTCTTTTTCATTATATTAAAATTAACCACGAGTATGATGAGCAACCTGTGTTGTCATTGTGGATGCCAAGCCTCCTCCCCTCCTCTTCAAATTCGGAGCCTGGAAGCAGTTGCTCCGTTTACAGGGTACTTGAATGGCTGGGATCCTTCCCTGTTATCTCTGTAACGCGAGTCTCAGCTCATGGAGGTGCCAGGATGGCAACAAAGTGAGTATTAGCATGAGTAGGAGTACATGTGGTTGCAGTATTGATAGGCTTAGCTGATGTCAGATGGCTGGGGAAGTGAGTTGATGCTGATGGTATAGGCCTGATTGGCTCTTGTTGGTGCTTAGGTGAGGTTGGTAACAAGAATGATACTGTCCTTGGCATGTTGAAGCACCCTGGATGGTAGATAGATGCTGCTGAACTGGATGAATTCTGCCAGGTGGAAGTGGCGGTGGCATTTTCGAATCTCGTAAGAGCAGCTTCCTCATGTGAGTATAAGCTTTTTGACAGTCAACCCCCTGACTCACCGCATGTTGAGCCTGGAACAGTGGCTATTGTCTTCCTGCTCTACGGTCGGGCATGTGCTGACAAAGTAGTAGCTCAGAACAGGTGGTCTAAACTGTTGTAAGGGAAGAGTAGTTTCTGGCACTGGTTTCAGAGGATCGGGTCACTCCCCAATGGAGGGCATCTCCCTTCACCTGACTCTGTGATGCCCAGGGAAGCAACGTTATCGCTAGTAACCAAATGTCTAGACTGTGGTGAGGGCCTTGTGTGTTTTATTTAAGCCTGAAGAGATTTTTGTATTGGATCTTGCCGGATCCTGAGGTGATGGCTGACAACTGGGATGAAATAAGTTGAACAGAGTGGTAAAACACTTAAGGTGTGGTTTGTATATAATAAACCACGTACAACCCAGTCTGTGCCAGGATGCTTGAATGGAAGGGTAACCTGACTGCCAGGAAGGTATATGACGAATGGCGGAGAGAGGGCGGCCCCTTATAACAAAGCCCTAGGCACCCAGTGTAGTTGTGCCAGCACTGCAGTGCGACTCCCTATCCTTGACTAGGAGGAGTGTCTTGGGGAGGGGGAGGGGGTCTAGTGCACGGAGTACAGCAGGTGGTTGTAGGAAAGTCTTGAAGGAATATATTTGGCGGCTGGACAGCACGGAGAGCAGGTAGATCTACTAGATAGGTATGAAATAAACTGCTTCAAGGGGTCTGTGCAAGTCCTATTTGTAATCTTCCAGTAAGGCTTGTGGGGGTGGGGGGGGTTCTATTTCTGAGCACCTCTCTCAATGCAATGTTCGGCTCAAATAGTAGCAGTATACTTGGTTGCCCAGCGATACTCTTGCAAAAGTGATGACGAAGTGCTTTAGGCCCTTTCCCTTTGATTATTGATGGTGTCATTTCGTCCAGTGTGATTACGACTATTGGATGTGTTGCTCATTACGTATACGTTACATTCATCTTTACAGCAAAACACTGTGATGGAAACTCAGCAAGTTCGGAAATCGCCTTCCAGTTATGAAATTACATGAACTGTGGCACGTCTACGAAAATAAAGTTTGATGACACAAATTACTTACTGATGAGGGCATCAGCTGTGTTTCCCAGTCGCCATGCTGTTGAGACTCAGGGTTCTCAGGTATGCTGTGGGTTCTGTGAATAAAAAAATCGCTGAGAATTCCTAACGTTTTATTTCTTTACTACAGTGGCAAAAAAGAACTGTTACTTTCTATTATTTATTTTGCATTTACAATTAGTTTTTAGACGTGCAAGACACTTTTTTTTTATAAAGTTGTTACAAAAGTTAAATAACATAACCGTAAGAATGTGGATTAAGCATAACATTTTACAATACAAAGTATTGTTTTTTTCAGAATTGGCTCTCTGCATTTACATTAATGTTTCACATATTGAGATTATTCATCATAAATTCTACAACATTGTTTTGGAAAACAGGAATTTCACACTGTTTGTAAAAACTGTTCATATTGATATGCTGTCCAGAGTTTAATATCACTGTTTTATGTATCAAAATTTGCCATGAATATGTTTTCTGTGAAAGGACGTGTTTATTTCGTTCTGTATAATTAGGTGTTTATTTCAGTGCATGATAACTGCTAATGTAAGGAAAATCATATTTGAACAATATGCAATAGACTTAGTTGTCCAAATAATTCAGCATTATTAATTAGATAAGTGGATGCTAGACATAACCAAGAAGTAAAAGATTTTCAAGTTACATAATGTACTAATATTCACTTAAAAGGTTTTGACGCCGTCGGGTGAGACACGAGACAAACAATGACACAAATACTTGTGGGTAATTTGGGCACCAACAGTGCTTCCCAATCACCGCACTATTGAGACTCAGGGTTCTCAGGGATATTGTGGGTTCTGTGTGTCCATCTCACCCATGCGTACTTACAAACACGTTGGCAATACTAAACTTTTAACAAAATCACTGAAATAAACAATAGATAAAACATATGTGGCTAGGACACTGTCACTACTGAATAAAAAAAATTGAGTTCACTGTAGACTTGTTTTTATTGATATCGTTCATACAATGAAATGGTTACCTTGGTCATGACTAGCCAATTCCGCTTGGGTGCTCCCCAGTCCGTAATTAATCTAGCGCACGCCAAAATGGATGATCTCACCGAGGTGCGTGAAAGCACAGCCTTCACAAGGTAAGAGGGCCAACAGCCGCTAGGGTAGACTGACGGTTTTTCCCTGAAGAGAGGAGACAGTGAATTACAAATGAATACCCTTAATACACATTAACACGCGTGATTACTCTACATCACTAACGCAAACTCGTCGTGGCTCGTCCTCCAGCACATGGTTGGTGTGGTGACGGCCTATACACAGAACCGGTTAGGACGGGAGTAATTGCACCATACACTAATTACACAATTACATAGACCCTTGAATGAGACATGAAATAAGATGGGACATGAGATGAATATTCACAATAAACACACACATGTGTGAAACAAGCTTAGATGGTGCGGATGCTGCTGGATGAAGCTCGTAGCGGGCCACGTGGTGCAGGTGAAATTGCAATATTTCTGCGTGGAAACTGCAAACTTAATTCAAATAGAGTATTATTTGTGTTGAGCACGTGGTTCTCTTATTAATTAGTGTTACAGGCTTGTAACATGCCTGATGGCGGTGAAATCAAACATTACTGTGACCACGTGGTCAAGTACAAAAAGCGATTTGCGTGAAAAATACATTGAACCCTGAATAAAACTGACATAGAACCCTGAAATAAATGCTTGCACATTAGATGTTATATAAATAAGCTCTTAAAATGCAATGATGGTGTGTACAATGACTTGGCTTCAGTCAGCCATGTGGTTATATGTGATGTTGCCGTAAAATAGTGAAACACAAAAACTACCCTGAAATACATACAGAAAAATAAAGCTCTTAAAATTGCGTGTAGCAGTGCGCAGAAGTTATAATGAAATGCCATAAGCATAGGTAGATGGCATCGGATTCAAAATGCGTGGATTGTGTGACCTCTCCCACATCTTTCTCCTCCTTCTCCTTGATTAAGTTAAAAATGCCACAAGGGCTTAAGAATTAGTAAAGCGGAAGCATAATGCTGGGGAAAATGTCTGTCAAACGTACGCAAGCAAAGATTAACCGGTAAACTAAATTGACTACGGAAACCTACATCAGTGAACAAAGTTGTATTGCGCACGTGGCAGTGTCTTACCTCGCCAGCTCTCCTCGACAGACTGTCCAGATACAAGCGTCACACGGACCTATCATGGCTGCCTACGGGGTTCACATAAGCGGAAGTACTATGCACGCTGAGTGAAATATTTTATATTGAAAATAAAATGGCACAAATTAAATTAGATATTGTTTTACATTTCTATAATTTTGTTATGAATTTCAATATTATTTTAATGTCTCTTTGTGATGGCTTTCATGCCAGAATATTAAGTGTTCTTAATCTCGGCACCGCAGGCACTTTAAATATTCATAACCAATCAATTAAAATTAGTACAAGCACTCTAAAATATTTTAAGACATATTAAACACTGTAAAGACAACATAACACATTTTACCCTGAAATTTACACTTATAGGAAAGTTCTAAATTATCGGCCTCCTTGCGCATGTGCGAAACACATGACACGTGAGCGGCATCATGGGCTCTAGCGCCGCTGGCTGTTAGCCGGCGTCAGTTTATAAAATAAAACTATGCCATGTTTGCATTCTTTATTTGGCGAGTAAACACATGTCTGTAACCGCACACCTTTTTTTTGCTAAACATTTTGGGCGCAAGTGGATAATAAAATGTACATTGTATACAACAATACCACATCACGTTCTTTTAAAGTTATATTTATTGTCTAATTATTACTAAATTTTGCTATTAGAAGAGAGTTAATTTATTCAGATTAGCATTTAATATCATTTCAAGTAGAAACACATTTCGCAGACCCCAATATTTTCATTCAAATGAAAAATATATGGTTTGGTGTATTTTTCTTGCGTGTCTGCCATCTTGACTTTCGTGAATATAGGAGAAATTGAACTAAAGAAAGCATGATATCATTAAATTTCAATGAGCTTCACATACAGAGACAAAATGCTATATTGTTCACCAACAAAGTTTGTTTGGAATCAGAAATTAGCCCGTAGGGGTGTGTGAGGAAGTGAGAGCAATTGAGGAGTGGCAACTTGTCTCCCAGCTGCGTGAACAGGATGTATGTTCTGTCCCCCAGGCTGGAAGGCCACTCAGGTTGCAGAACACAACCAGGTTTTCAAAGCAGGTGTGCATGCGGCACTGTGATTTCTGCTGGCTCAAATCCCCCGAAGTAGGTGTTGGCAGGTCCCAAGGACCAGTGCTATCCGCTGATATATTCTGAGATTAACAGGGTCATAGAAGCTCCGCTAGGTGGCACAATGCCTGGGCTATATCCCTCTGTGAAAGTGTCGTGAGTGAAGTCAGGAGGAGAGGAGTTTACTTCTGTAAACGCCCAGAGGCTATAAGCATCTGAACTGAAACACACTCTGACGTCCATTATTGAAGAGGTTACAGGTGACGGGTTATCCTACCCTGATGTAGAGCCACATATAGCGTCTGCCCACTGTAGGTGGTATCCCTGTCCTAGCACTCTGCATCGGAATATGGTGAGCACTGAGAGTCACGTCTTGCTGGTAGCCCCTGTACGTGGGTGAGTGTCTCGGGTGGAAACCGTCTCCCCCAACTCAGAGAACACTAACTCCGGCACCTGCTGTCACGGTGGGTACTGTGATTGGTGTATTTGTACGAGTAAAATTCCCCGGTCACCTACAATCCCTTGGATGCTATGAGATTCACTGAGAGAGGAATTACAACTACGGGAAATAAATAGAGTGGTGTCGCACTACCTCCTAACTTTGGCAAGAGCCTAGGGAAGCTAAGCTACACTCAACCAGATGAAGGGGGCCTAGTCTTAAGTTAACAATGGCAGGGTAGACTAGTGTTATGGAACTAACCTAAACTGGTACTACTCCTACGCTTGTGTTGCCCAGAAGGGGCAGCAATGTCTGGGTGTGTACATGGTGTTGGCATTAATTGGATCTTCGGCACGAATGCCAGGAAGACTATGCAGGTTAGCAGGAGTTGCAGTAGAGACCAGGGATTGAAGATTCCTTTAGTATGAATGCGGTGAAGGAAGGGCAGGTAGAATTAGGAACGAAGTGAGCAGGCTGGTCAAATTCTCCAGCAACGGCTGCAGTGGAGAAAATGAAGATTGGTCCTGAGACGGCTTGCATCCCACTATTTATTCTCTGGCAGGTCATTTCTCTTTAGTCAGCTAGAGGGGTTTGGTGATTTTCGGGGAGGGGGGCGGGGGGGTGCTGTGATATATCTTCCTCAAGGTGTGACGTCACGGGGCAGCTTGGAGATCGAGATGCGGCAGAGCATACTAGTAGAGCGATCTGGCGACGTGTAGTGGTACTAGAGTGCCTTGGATGCATAACATCGGTGGTCGGCGAATAATACAATCTTCGGGTTGGAACATCCATTCTTGCTGTCGGTAGGTAGTACAAGAATTTAACTTCTCTGTATGCATGGTCAGCGATAAAAAGTCAGTGCAAAACGAGTGGCAAGTCTTACTCACTGACGAGGCCAAGTCATTTATATCATTGTTGAAAAGACGTGTGTCAGTGTTAATGTGCGTTGTAAAGCGTACTTTTTGAACACTGAAATTGCAGTGACCTCATAAATGTAATTGTAGGGCAGACATGGCCAAGTGCTGCATTATAGGAGAAAAAAGTTCAATTCTGCCTACATTTACAGCGTTCGTAAATTAAATTAAAAGTGAAAATGGAGTGTAGTGTAGCTACAGTGTTGAGGTTATAGTATACAACAGGAAACGCTAGTTCGATTAATGTTAACAATTTTTTTGTGATTATTTTTTCTTCTATCTAAAGTTCAGTAAATCCAAACTAACAAGTTAGCTCACAGACAGGTATGTAAAAAGTATGTTTCAAGCCAAAAGATACACCAGGTTTCTAGTAAGACTTTTTCTTAAATCCACAAGTATAGTGGCTCAAGTTTTTGCATTTGTTTTTATTGGATGTATTATTTTTGTACCACATTTAGTTGTGTAAGATAAAAATAGAATTATATAGTTTAACAATATGCGGTGTGTACAAAAAGTCACTCACTTCCTTCAGGATTAATCTGCACTGAAAAAGTGATCGGGTGAGCCAGATTCATTTACTTTGTCAATCCCAATCTATGCTGCCCGACACCAGGGTAATGAGTAATAGCAGATTTCTATCAGCTTGCTTGAAAACATTCAGCTCTTTGGCAAAAATGTCAGAAGAAGTATTACACATTTTTTATTAGAGACGTTATCTGTATATGAAGTTGTTACAAAAGCTTAACATATATGTAAATTAGTTGGTAGAAATGCAAATTGAATTAATTTTAATGTTAAAAATCTGTCATTTAATTTCATAAGTTGTTTTAAACTTCTATTTAAAATATCTTTAATATGCACCTGAGAATGAGTGCAAAGGTGCAAAGTAACCAAATTTTTGGCGTAGTATGCAAATCTTTTTTTAACAATGTGATGAAATATTTCGTGATTTTTGTTTTCCGTGATATTTGTAATTGAATATAGCAACAAACCACAATTACGTTGTATATCGTCATGTATAATTCAAATGTCCTGGTTTACTTGAACTGCTGCAGAAGTTACACGTTAACACTCTAGAATGTAAGCAACCTGGTCACGTGACAGTAATGATCAGACTAACTCTACGCAATTGCTTTTGGCAAATGCCCATGAATACAAACATTTATTTATTTATTTCAGGAGGCATGTTATACTCTGTTAATTACATGTTATAGCTATCCCACCAGTTGACATCTTTGGTGTAGGCCATCTCTTTGATAGTCTTATTTTATGCTAGAGTGAATGAACAGCTGCAGTACCTCGAAGTTAGCGACTGGAAATTTGTCGCAGAGTTAGTGTGATGTAGCACGGTGGTGTGCTGTGTGCGCAGGTTGGTCGAACAACAGCCAGTTCCGGGGCCAGTATCCTGCACCAGGCCCGCCGGGGCCAGTACCGCAGGGCCCACAGCAGTGGCCTCAGGGACCCGCTCGTCCCGCTGGCCCTGGACCAGGCCCCGGCCCTGGTCCCGGCCCTGGCCCTACCACCACGCAGCCTGCGGGCCAGCAGTGGGACCAGCACCGTTACCCCCCAGGCACCCAGCCTCCATACCAACCTCCACAACAGGTAAACTCACTTGGTCAATCATAGTCTTTCAATGTGCCATTTGTGAAGTCCCTTATCCGGCACAGTCATCGTTATCCACTGTAGCTGGGCAAGCACAGCAAAGTGATACTATCTCCCCCTCTCTTCTTTACACCTTTAATGTGTGCTTCACTTTTCCCCCCTCTCTCTATCTTAGGGTACGTCAGTCTGCAAAGTATTGCAAGTTATGCTGATAAAATTTTTGCTAGTCTGCAGTTTGTGTATCTGATACAACAATTTTACTGTACTTCATGTTTATTTGCACTTATTAACATGCACTGTATTTACATGTTGCTGCACAATGTAACAAATATCAATAAGTGAGGATATGCATATAGACATTATGAATACACTTTTATAAGAGAAATGTCCCTTCTTTAACCTTTACACTATTCTTTAGTTATTAACAGAGAAAATAAATCTCAAACGTTAGTTTAAGTGTGATGACATGAACAGTATAAAATATACAACACAGTGATAAGCTTTTTATACTATTTTGACATTTATGGAATTCACAGTGACAAGTTTCAGAAAGGGAAACCATCCATAATTGAGTGGCAAGCTCACATGCTATTGTCCAAATGCCCATAGGCAATTACCATCCATAATTGAGTGGCAAGCTCACATGCTATTGTCCAAATGCCCATTAGGCAATTACAAATCTGCATATTGAAATTTATTTTGCAGTGGCCCATAGCTCATTATTGAGAGAGCCATACAATTTCATGTCTGCCTAAAGGTGTTAATTTTTCACATAGGAAAAATTATTACATCCATCAGAAACTAAAATGATACATAGAGCAACCAAACTTGTGTTGACTTTCATACATCAACAAAGTTAAAATGTAATTTTGTGTGTGTGTGTGTGCATGCTGGGAGTGAAGTGGACAGATTTGGGCCGCTCATTAACCTGGAGGTCTTGAGAGCAGATGAGGGTGAAGCAAGATGCTTATGGATCAGCACCGGAATGCAAGAGCGGAGGGAACTAGAGATCCCTGAGCCAACCAGTGGCAACATCCAGGCCTCATACGTAAAAATCTGGGAGTGACCTCACCGGGAATCGAACCCAGTTTCCCTGATTGGGAGGCAAGCAGCCCTGAAACTGAAATCCTGGTTCTTGTATATAGAAATCCAGGAATCATTAGTCCAAACCCTTAGAATCCACGGAATTAAAAAAATTGGCAAATTTCAGAAAAATAAGTGGGTACGAAGGTCGTTTACTTAGTAATTGCTTTTATTTGGAATGTACAAACCATGTTAATTATTTTCTCCACTCGCACTTTTACTTTTGTTAATACAACAACCATATCTGCAGTAATTTCCATTTCCTCCCCTTGTTATATCAATGCCAAATGCAAAACACAGGTCACCAAATTTGGATAGCATGTGCAAAAACGGCAAAGCGCGGCAAAGGTTCTTTCCAATAATGGCCTTGGCCTTTGCATGTGATCATACAGACAGGAATTGAAATACGTAGATAACTGTATACGTGTGCCAGAGAATGACTACATGAAATGTTTTGGACATATACTACTGAACCAGTTGCATATATCCAGAATATTTTGATTAATTATTCACCTCCATTTCAAGAATCCGTCAAACACATTGGTAAATCTGTCACACATTGCTCTGGGCGCTATTGTCTTATGTATACAGCAGCCATTTTGAGTAGTGTGCTGTGTGCATGCACAATATCTTTGACACTTGGGAAAAAAAACTTGTTTCCTTTTTACATATATCAATGTATAGCTATTTTGAAGTGAAATGCTATGAAACTTTGTGTAGATAACACTTGCAGGATTTATGTATTAACGGACATGGATATTCATTGTGGAGACAGAAATTTCACACTTTTGAACGTAATACATTTGGGTAAAAGGAGGTAAACATGCAGTGGTCTTACTACTCTTTAAGAACTTTGGATGAGACTTGTTTAATATTTCTTTGTTCCATATAGTTTTGTTACACGTAATAATCATTTAGAGAGCTTTTACATACTATTTAAACATATATTGCCTCAAGTATAGAACATAGTCGAGATATAAAAAAATTGCAAGATATTATTTTCTACACTTTACCTCAGTGGTGGTAGAGGTAGGCCAGCTGGAGCCAGCTGTTGCATGGGTGGTGCTAGTTGATAAGGTGCAGTATGTAGAGGCAAGGTAAGCCCAACAGCAGTTGACGGCGTGAACCTTGTACTCCTATGGTTCTGCACCTTGGTATGGTTCGTAGTGTTATTACACCGAGTCGTTTGCTTGCTCCATCGAGAATTAGAGTTTCTAGTATCGGATAGGATTTACCTATAAACGAACTTACTCTCAGGATAGGATTAAAAATTAAAAATGGTATTTATTATAAGTAATAAATTCTGGTAACTTGTACCTACTGCCATGCAGAGTGAGAACGGAAGTAAGCTATGTTTAACAGGTGGGGGTCACCTGCTACTACACTAACCAACTATAGAATGAACTTGACGGCTATGAAAACAACTCTGATGCAGTTACTCTAACCTGGGATGTCTAGAAGAGACTTAACAATGGGGACACTAACAGAAGGGCAGTGGTTGTGGTTTCCACTTACCAGCAAGTGGTGACTGTTGATTCAGGAGGGTCAACAGCGGAAGTGTGGTGTAAAGTCGAGCAGGCTTCTGGTGTTGAAGACTTCTGGAAGCTGATGGTGCTTGAAGTCTTTGGGAGCATCTGGATGAAGTGGTAGAAATCTCTGGTCATTGGTAGCAGCAGCTACTGGTGGTTGTTGAACTGGAAGCTTGTGGAGAGGACAGTGAAGGACTATGTCAGTAGAGAGCCCCAGCACAAAAGTGTTGAGGTTAGCTACTGGAGAATACAACTGGCGTCTTCGACCGCGCACTGCCTTATATTGTGCGCTCTGCTGGCTCATGCCTGGGTTGGAGTGGGAGGCATGACATCTGCGTGAAGCGAGCTGGGGTGGGAGAATCTACCCTTTGCGCTCAGCTGTATGGCCTCGGGCTCTAGATGGCGCTCGGCCTTCCTTGGATAGCTTCGTGGCTGTGGCGACACTCGTCTGCCGGGTGCATCGTGGAGGCTGACGTGTTGCAGCAACGGCTTGGATACCATGCTTGGTTCACGTGCTATAACCGCCCACTTCTGCTAGGAGTGATTCTGTTGCACTCGTGAATAAAATTCTGGGTTTGGCCCTTCCTCTGGATATGTAGATACTGCAAGTAGTATGAGAGAAAGTTGGGTCTGGATCATTAGGAAATACCACGTGTCTGTAACTGTCCCTCCAAGAGAAACAAGCCCGTAGCCAACTATGGTTGTGGTTCCTGGTATAGTATAGCACATTAGGATGAGTCGTGGTTGTGTTTGGTATATTCATGTAAGTGTTACACATAATTTTGTCCCCCCCCCCCCCTTCTCCCCTCGTGCGATGGAGGCTCATCCAATGTCGTTAAAGGTGGAGCAGGTTACAGCAGAACTAATCCGCCCTCTCTAGAATGTCTTAAGTATGATGGTGCCTTGGAAAAATTGTTCTAGTTAAATAGGCAAACTTCTTAACTCTGGGTCGGTTAGTATCTGTCTTTGCATTCCTTCTGTGTGCTGGGGCCTCTCGTAATCACATTGTGCTGGCCGGGGTAGCAGCGCTAGTTCTGTCTCTTTCTGGCGTACTATTTCTGTCTCTCCTTCCTTGCCCGTCTGGCTGGTGTATCTGCTCTGCTAATGGGTTTACCCCCCTGTGGTGCGGGCTTACAATCAAGGTTGACATGGTGTACTGGGTGTCCCACGACCTCCGTTATTATACGTGACGTTGAGCCGTAGCTCAAATTATAATCCACACAAATCAAGAATAACAATTTATTGAACACTCAAAATCAATGGTTCGTACAATGCTTTCCAAGCAATGCGATAGTACACATATTTAGGTACCAGGCTAATTCTCCATAAATACTTGGATAAAGGAATAAAAATGCTACTATAAAATACAATGGATTGGTATTTCAAAAATAGCCATTGAGATCACACAATTAAGCATTCCAATGTACGTATCTCAGACTGTTACAACAATTAGCTTCCATTAGAGCATGCTATGTTTATATACATAAAGATTACTCTGAGGTTACATCAAAATTTCACAATTCTTTGTGGATAATTCAGAATAAGCTTTCTGTTAAATAATAAATAGGGCATGCCATAACACGTGACCAGATTTTAAAATGCTAACCAAGCCCATGTCACACACCATGGCAACAATCTCAGAATATAATCTTTAATCTTATTGGCTAACCTCATAAAAGTTAAGGGCTGGCTCCAATATTAAAAATACACTACAAAATACAAATAATCAAAATAACAAGGCTGGTGACTAATAACAAACATTACCCTAGGAACATTTCTCCTCTAACCCAGTTTACTAATGGTGCAGAACGAACCCGTTCTCAGTACTAATATTCCACACACCAATTCACCTTACATTCATTTATAACGACTATATGTTTAAAAGAAAACAATTTATCACAGACGGACAAGGAGATCGTTACATTGCAAGAGTTGCGTTACATTATAGGTGAGGATAATCCTACTCAACAGTCAACACCTTCCAAGGCCGTAACATGTAAAATTGAACAAGTCAAAACTTAAAATAAAACCCATTAAAAATAAACTGACTGCGCGAAGGCAACCTCACAAACGGCCCCTTAAAGCCTCGTCCGATTATACAACAAACAAAACATCAACTTCACTTTGCTTCACTATTTGGGTTGTTACTGCTATCTTGCTAAACTAATTACAAAGCCTGCTTCACTGTGATGAATCCATAAGTCACAGCTTGCCGACTAACCAACAAGTTAACCAGAACATGATTTCAATCGGCAAACCTGAATGGAATTTGGAAAGGTTGGGGTTGTCTGCCCTAGCAATTATGCACATTCCCTAGCTCAACATGTTTTACCTCACAGCGCGTCTGCAATAACTCACCAATGTATCGCCGTCAGACATCACGAAGCTAGCACACCAGCAAGCAAAGGCGAAACATACTATGAAACATGCTTGTCATGGCCGCATGGCTGGCGCTGCGCCGCGCCGTGCTGTCCAGTCGAGTCCGGCACCGGCACTCGACTGTATTATGTCGCGTGCTGCTTGTGCGTTCGCCAATTTGTATTCGTGTAAATGCAAAGCTGAACGTTTCAATATCGGCCAAAGCTAATAGTGAAATGCAAATTTACCTACGGATTACTGTTTTTACTTAAACTTCTTTTAATCAATCATTGCAAATTACCGAATTTCTTCATGTGAAAATATAGGATGCTGCCTATACACAAGACTTTTTGGGGGGAAAAATGGATAAATTGTACAAATGTTTCTGACCATAGTAAAATGACATCTCAGGTCCTGCACTGCATCATCACGGAATATACCTGAGAGTACAGATAAATTATTTACACGTGCTATTATTGCACTGAACAGCTGCTAAGAATTGGGTAATCTGATCGCCAGCATATTGTGCAATTGAGTCGCCAGCGAACGTCCTAATTAAATTCTGTTATGGGATTTTTTTGTTAGTTGCAATTTCCCCGTCTTCAAACGGAAGCATTTCTGTGGTGACAGAAAATCTATTATTCATAGTGGTGCGCACGTGATTGAACCGCTTTCATTCCAGTTCTGGGTATTTACACATTTTGCCTCGCAAAGCACTTTTTCGGGCAATTTTTTCAGCATATATTTTACTCCGCACCAGCACCGTAAATTTTTATCGTCGACCAACTGTCCTTTTTCCATGTTCACATGCATATTCCACAACCATCAATTTAAATTTTGCATAATAGCTCACTTGTTCCTTTTCCATTTTCACAAAGCAGTGTTCCTGTTTGGGATTTTATTATTATTATTATTATTATTATTATTATTATTATTATTATTATTATTATGAAAACTCGTGTGACCTGTTTGTGTACAAAATGTAAGATGTATTTTTGTAATTTGCATTTTGGCAACTTCGAATTTGACAAATGACCAAATCGCTGCAATATCAGATTTTATTTTTTTAATCATGAAACACCGAAATACCGTATTTACCGCATTGTAAGCCAACGCTGAATGCAAGCCGACCCCTAACTTTTAGACCCTCTCGGAAAAAAAATAACATGATGCCGAATGCAAGCCAACTTTGAACGTATCCTGCACGCTCTTATCAGGTGAGAGCACGTGGTGAGGTCATTGTGCCAACATTTTTACATCTGTAAATGGTTCGTGGTAGGAAAGGAGATGGTAGACGAAGAAGGTAAGGGGCAGAAGTGGTGAAAAGATATGACAGCTAAGTAACCCAGTACGTGAATGTAGGAAACTAGGGAGAGGACAAAATAATGCCTCTGTGTGTTACGGATTGATATGTCTGATAGTTTGGAGGGGGGAGGGGGGGGTTAGGAGTAAGAGGATGAAAATGCTTTTTTCAGCGCTCACTGTTTTAGTGAGGAGGGGGAGGGAAAAGGGAGCTTGGAGGTGTGAGAGCAGCTGGCAGAGCGATGTGGGCGGGAGCGCAGAGCGGTTTGGGAGGGACTAGGAGGAGGAAGGATTGACTGACTATGGGAAGAGAGCGAGGAAGAAGTAAAAGGGAGAGACCAGCAGCAGGGAAATAAGGAAGTTTGTGCACTGAGGGAGAGCCCAGCGGAAGCTGATGCGTAATGGGAGGGAGTAAAGAAACGCACTTTATGTTGTTTACACCATGAAATCACGTCTCAAAATACTTAACCATTACATCTAATTATGCCACTTAAAAATTTAGTTATTTATATTGCTACCTTACACCAAATGCTGTACACTGCTGTGGTTTTTGGTTTTTTAATTTTATTATTAATTTACAAGAATTGTAAAAGAAATGTAATGAGTAATTTATATTTTAATAATACACATTTTCAAGAATACCACTACTACTATAAATAAAATTGTACAATTGTTAACACATGACATGGGTGTATTTCATGACTATTGCACATTGCTCGGCCCTGGATGAATATCTTTGTCCGACTCTGCGTCATCACTGGACAATTCCTTATCACTTTCATCCCACAAAGCATCATCTGTACTGTCCAGTGCATTTGAAATAGAGCACTTCTTAAAGGCTCGAACAATTACGCCACTGCTAATACTTTGCCACGCGACGTCTATCCACACACACACCTGCGACAAGCTCTCACGTTTCACGCGTTCAGTAGGGGTCAACATCTTTTCTTCTTTGCAAAGCCAGTCTGTGTAAAGCTTTTTAAGTATGTCCTTGAATTGTTTATTTATGCAGACATCAAGTGGCTGCAAAACGGACGTCATGCCCCCGGAAATAACTGCCAGGTCGGTCTTTCCTTCTTCTTTCACCCGCTTCGCTTCTTCTGTTCTGTGTTCTGCGTAGGCATCCAGTACGAGCAGACTAGGTAGCTTTAACAGTGCTCCAGGACAGCATTTCAACACAAGCTGAAGCAATTCCTGCGTGTTCTCGGATGTCGTCCATCCATTTTCATTTGCTTGAATGACCATGTTCTTTGGAAATACTTCATTCTTTGGTATTGTCTTGTGTTTAAAAATAACATATGGTGGCAATTTATGCCCATCTGCTGTGCATGTCAGCATCACTGTCATGCACTGTTTTTTCGCATCCGGCTGACAAAATCTTTGCTTCCTGTCTTGGCTACGGTGTAGTTCGCAGACATGTCGAAATATACAGGAGTCTGATCAGCATTTCTTATCTGACCAAGAAGGTAATTTTTTTCTCATCGCAGCTTAGTGATGTAACACTGGAATTTCATCAGCTTTTCTTCGTAGTCCGATGGCAATTTCCATGCAACTGATGTACGTCTGCGAAGAGAATATCCCCAGCATTTCATTAACAATTGCACCCAGTGGCGGCCGCCTCTAAAATCTGTGATTTTCGTAGCCCGGGCGATTTAGTGTGCTTTCTGCTTTCACTGGCAAACATTTTTCCCGCTGGGTGTTAACAAACTCTTTTAAAACCATCTCCAGTGCATGATAGCGTCCATGCTTTGGCCCCCCAAATGTTTTTCTTTTGTTTGCACATAAGTGGAGTTCTTCCTTTTGCTTTCTCCACCGTTGAACATTTGTTTTGTTTCGTCAATACCGAAACATCTTTGAGCCTCAAGATTAGAAGTTTCTTTGGCATAATTAATTACTTTTCTTTTGAACTCAACTGTATAATGACTTCACTTCATTTTGAAACTCTGCAGCCGCTTGGTTTACAAAACACAAGAAACTAAAAAATATATAGCGGAGGTCTACTTCAAGTTACTCTAAAAATCAGTGTCGCCTACATGACAGTTCCTACAAATACTCCGTAGTATTATAAAATCATTTAAAAATGCTGCACTGAAGAAAGAAATGCAAAATGTATTATTTGCAATTATTAAATACCACAGCCATTTGATACACTTAATGTGGTTTAGCATAACTTTTTAATGTGTCAAGCGACACACAGTTGTGGCAACGCTGCACTTTCTCTACCCTGCCCCCTCATTTGCGAACTTTGTTTGTGAAAGTGGCGTGGTGCGCTGAATGAGGATGCATAATAAATTACACTGAAAGGATGTGTCAAGAGTTTTAGACAAAGTTGCTTTTTTTATCAATTGTCTTCTTTGTGGCTAACTTTTTGTTTTAGATTTTCAAGTAAAAACATATTTGTTCAGAAAATCTTATTTAAAATTCGTGGATGATAAAAACCATTTTAAATGACTGTTTGGCTAATATTTCTGTGATGTCGAATAAAACTGCTGATGGGTAACAGGACTGGTACATTGTAGATACGGCGTTGTGCCATACAAAGACTAGTCAGGTATACTCCGCGAGTGCCGCTGCCCGCCATGACCTTGTTAGAGGTCACACCCAGCCAGGCTATAGGGGGTGCGCGTGACACAAAAACCGCATGTTTTTATGTATTCGCACCACTTTATTATATTAGTATTAGGCCTGCAACGGTACTGGTAAATATACACTGTCTATTTTATCAGTTTGTTTTAAATATACTTGGTTGGAACTGTATGTAATTTTGCCTGTCCCGATTCTAAGCTGAGGGGTGATTTTGGAAGATTCAAAATGATAAAAAAATTCTTCTTACAATGTGGTAAAAACTGTAATGCAGCATTGCATGTTAGGCAGTTAAACGCTGTATTGTTTCGTCTCAACCTTACAAAATGCCAGACGCAAATTAAGAAAATGAAACTGGAAACTAATTGGAACACTCGCCTCACGTGTGTTTATCTGTGAAGTGGGAAGCACGCACGAGAGAGAGAGAGAGAGAGAGAGAGAGAGAGAGAGAGAGAGAGAGAATGTAGGGTCTAGTCATGCGCTCTATCACTTTATTCATGCACATCACACTATTGTGCTGTTGATGAAGGATGCCTGCAAGTGCAGTCACTTCATGGGAGCGTGTAGTTGACAGTCAGTTGTTCCTGTACGTGAACAAACCTCAGACTTTAAAAACAGTTCCATGCAGCCTGTACATGCTAAAATATTGTATTCATTGTATCTGTTACTACATGTAGCAATTGTTTAGGTGACATTATTTATGAAAGTTACCATTTCATAGTATGGAATATGCATTTGTGGACATTTTTGTCTCGTGACATTCAGAAAAGATGTTATTGTTTTTATACTAACATTGTCACATAAATTAGAGTAGCAACCTCTCTGGCGATTTTAGATTGCCAAATATTTTTATATTTTCATACAGCATAAGATAAGTACGTATAGAAATTTTAATGGCCTAAATTACATAACTGCCCTGCACACCTCTAAATACGGCGTATACTTTTGGAGAGTTGCTAGCTCTCCAAGAGGTCCTGTCATTTGTCATAAGGGCAAGCTGTTAAAGGGAACAAACATTGATTCTTATTTCAAGAATGAGTTTTTTTTTTATGCTTAACTATCACACATTTTGCTAATTAATGTGAATATCTCGTGAATCAATCCACATTTTTATAGTCACTAACAAGACAGGTTTTTGTTAACTTTTAATTGTGTAACAAAATTTCTTCACTCAATTTTAAATGTGCCGTGTGACAGTTGTACATAATAACTGTGCGTGCACACTTTGCCCAACTGTCTCAGTGTTCCTGCCCACAGCCGCTGCCATGGCGACAGGAAGGGCCATGACCTTGGCCGACGAGACAGCTGTGCGCCTTATGTGTTGCCTTGCCACCCTCCCTGCTCCAAAACCTTGCATTCGTCATGTCTGTTCTCCGCTAGTGATTGAATTTTATGCCATATAAATTTAATTTTAATGAGTTATATCGATCTTTTTACTTTTTTGGGTTGTGCCATTCAAGTTAATATACAGCACAAATAAAAAATTTGTAAATGTAGAATTACGTGTGGGATTACAAAAAAATTTTCTTACATTCTAATACTTAGTCCTAACAGGTACACTGGCTGAGTTTACTCCCAACTCTTTTCTACTGGGTCTGCGTAATAATCACAAAAATTTTACGCGGGTTGGTAGTTATACTGGCTGATGGCGAGAATAAACTTCTTGTGACTGTAGCATATGGGGTTATCTGACAGCGGTACGCATTACATCTAGGAGAATGGAGCTCTCGTGGTTAACATAATTCTCTCTACTCCACGACACAAAACTATCTACTACCGGGGTTACGCTATAGTTTATACTTTCTCTTTCAACTCACAGCTAAAGTTTAATGGTTACACGGGTTTTCCTCCTTAAGGAAAATTACTGTGCCTACCTTTCTACTTTCTGGATTATACATTTCAGTGGCTATGCGAAAGTTCAACACCTACAAAACATTTCAACATGGATTGTGTTACTGTTACATGGGATTTCACCTTAGTGAATTACTTAACGTTATTTGACGTAACAAGAAAACACAAAACTAGGATGTGGTGGGTACGAGACTTACGCAAAATACTCTTTACCAACTTCTAAGTAAGTTCACTAGCATCTTGGGGTGCTAGTTATAATTTTAACATCAATGCGATTTTTCTGATTTGAATTCTCAACCTCAAGAAAACAATTTACAAGATTACAGTGTGATGGTTCAGGTACTTTTTGTCGCACTGCCTATCCTAACTGGCAAGGATTTTGACACCTAGCCTTCCCTACCAACTTTTTCTAACAAGTTCTTGCACTCTCCATTAGATCAGGTTCAGGCATTCCTATCGGCTATCACTCCCTACTAGGTTGTTATCTATGAGAGGTTACTGGCGAGGGAGGCGTGATAGTCGAAACTGGGGGGCGTACCTTCCCTTGCTTGTCCTTAGTGGGCTGGTTTATGGGTGACGAGCAATTGGCTGGATCACGTCACAATGGTTCTGGTTGGACACAAGGTGGTGTACTGCGAGATCTGAACTGTGGACTGTTACTAGAGCTATAGTGATAACAGCATTTGTCAGAGAGAACCTCCTGGTGTTATGAGCAGTAGGTCGGGGGAAAGGGGCAGTCTATCCTCCCAAGTCCTGCTTGGATGATCTACTGTCGCGGGTGGAGGGGAACACTTCCTCCGCCTCTGAGGGGATTCCGTCCCTGACTGGAGCTTGTTCCGACCGTAATATTGACGTTGGCGGTTTTGGGTTCAGGGTTATACATGAACTAGGGCATACGTAATCATGGTGGAGATGTAATTGTCTTCCATTGTTTGGGTTAAGAGTTTCCTCTGCGTTAGCATTCCCATGGGGGGGAACACGTGCGTTAAGGTTTTATGTGCAGTCTGCTCCTCGGCGTGTCGGGAAGTCTACTCTCAGCAGTTGAGAGTAGCTTGGCTCTTCCTGTCGGTGTCTTGCCTCAGGCCTCCTGGTAGGCCTTGACTCGATTTTGGGAGTTGGTGATTTATCTTGTTACAGTCTATCGGCATTGGTATCACTGCTTTGGGGCTGCTCTATCAATTTACTGTGACCTGGTATTTATCGCCTTGGTACTCTACGGGACAGCCATGAGCAATAACACACAAAAAGCATTCTGGCCCCACATGAACATTATATTTCATCTTCCGACGTAAAACAATAAATCGAACACTGCTGAGAATAAAACGCTGTGCACATAATTAAGTGAAAAAAAATGTAAGTACGCTAAATACAATATCTGCACTTCAGTGTGGCAATGCATTATAAAAAATGGCTATCAATATTCCCCATCTCTTTATGAAAAAAATTACAAAAAAAATTGACTGTTTGTTGCAGTACAGTAAACTCGTCTTACGTGTTTGATGAGTAATAGAAATCTTGGCTCCTAACAGTATTAACTTAATATTTTAACTAAATAAGTTTGTGGGTGTTACAAGTTTGTCAGATACATTTATTTAATACTTCGGATACATGATACATTTCTCTAGTCTGTCATCTTGATTACGTGTCGGCTAATTGGCCTCTCTAAGGGTGCAAACATATCTTTGTAATACCTTCACCTTTACAGGGATTTTCCTTTAGTATTATGATGGGTCATATGGTTTTCGACATGAATACGTCTTTAAATTTGCACTCCTAGTGGGTGGCAATCCAGACAATCTGATAAAATCTAGGGATACAGTTTGACATTGCAGCTCCAAATCTGTCATCTGCATTCAAAATTCAGTTACACCACTCTATTTCCAAAGGATCAAAGACTATGTTACGTTGAGAGAGGACTGCGAAGCATCGTGCATTGAAAGGGAGGGGAGGGGGGCATTTTGAGTTTGTTTTGCCACGTCTCATAACTTCCACGTAGTATAATTTTTGACTAGGAGAAGCTACAATGCTTGTTTGAGTTTCAGTTGTCAGCTCTCGTCAAGATCAATTGTTTGTGTGTATAAAAACATTTGTTTGGCGTGTTTATAGTGAAATTGTATAACTTGACGCGTGCCGCTTCTACACCTATTATAATACGACTCCAACTCATCGCCTAGGAGTACTGCTTCTATCTCGACAGACATGAGCAACATGTTGCCTACCCTTACAGACAACAGGAACTTCTGTGTTTTTCCTTCTCACCTAGAAGGCATGCATCCCGGCAGGCATCCCCTCCCCCCCCCCCCACCACTCCGTGCTCAACGCCTACAAGCTGCCCAGACCTCGGGCACGGCCGAGCAGACCCGACGAGGCACGAATAATTCTCACGCCACCCAGGGCCAGAGGTTGTCATGCCTTCCCCGCTCCTCACGCCAGTAGCCAACAAGCTACCACTATATATAAGTCCGGCCGCAGCCGAGCTCTGGAGTCATTCTTTCGCATATCTTGCACCGCCCACAGCACTCTTAGTGCTCGGGAGCTCTAGAGAAGTTCGAAGCCTACAAGTACGCCTTCGCGGTAACCAACTACGTACGTTGACGACCAGTCAACCTGGTGACATACAATAACAAACTTTCTTCTTTTAATTTAATTTACCTCCTCTAGACACCTTTAATTAGTAGTTTAACTGTAACTCTTATTTTCGTCTAGAATCAGCTTTTCCCGTTTATTTAGAACCAGGTAACCTACACCTGGAACCACGAAGTTACCTTCAGCTATCCTCGACTTGGTAGGAGGTAGCACATCTCACGTGTCTATTGAGCTTTCAATAAACACACGTTGCTTTCTAATTTGCTACTTTTATTTCCACGGTGTATATCTGTGTTCACAGTTGGAGGTAGATTACGCTGTGCACTGCCAACGAAATCCGAGGAAGTTATTAAACTGAACTAAGACATACACATTATACGGCTACCTGTTTCTTCCCATCAAACACACAGCACTATTAGTACTCGTGGGGAAGAAACTGTAATGCCCCAACCACTAATAACACCTTCACATCAGAAGGCACGACACACTCGGGTTACTTCGCACCATTTGCACTATTAGTGCACGTGACGGTGACCTGCAGCGCTGCCGGGTATTCTGGGTGGACGCACAACCAGTAGAGGTTTGACATGACTCCGGTTCAACGTCCCTGATCAGTCGGCTTATGGTGGGGGATCAGTGGGGACTCTTATCGAGCCGGCCGACAAGTCACTATTTGGGTACACTGTTAGTATTTCCGTTTCAATACACTGCGTGATTTATAGAACTGTTACTCTATGCCTCATGAGAGGAGTGGTAGGAGACGTAGAGAGCAACACCTGGCTCACCCTGCTGTCTGGTCAAGGATTGTATCACCCTATCCTACACATGATAGACAGGCGGAATGGGTCCGTGCCACCGAACTCAGACGTCAAGCAGTTGCGCCTGCACCAGTAATATTAACTGAGTTTCCACTGTGTGTCCGTACCAGCTACAAGTATCACCCTGTTGTCTACGGCTTCTTGACCGGAGTGGAAGTTCACCTAGGTTGGGACAACTTGGTCTTCTGCACGAAAGAAGCATGACTTTGGAACATTCGTGCAGGCATTCACCCCGCTTAAGACTAAACTTACCTCTACTACCTAACTAGAGGTGAGTGTGTATCAGAACTAGCCAACACTCCTCACCTCATCCACGTTACTTACGCCCCTTTTGGTCTAGCGAGTAAAATCTGTAACTACCGTGTCCAGTCTGTGTAATCGGACACGCATCAAACTATAATGTAAAAAATTAAGAAAGTTTAACACAATATACTCGTCAAAAAGCCAAGTTGAAATACAGAAATCTTATATGGTTGGAAAGAGCATCTCGAAAGCAATCCAATTATACCCATATAACCCTCATATGATCGTGTGAAGCGGTGCCAGGAATGTAACATAAACATCAAGGCATCCGAGTGCGTCAACCTAGACGTATTCTTGAAAAACAAACGGTCGTGTCCCCAACACAGCCTTATCCCATTTTTCTCAATAACTCGACTACCACTTGTAGTGACATAGCTTTCTGTGGCTTTGACACAAGCATTTGTTTTTTCTGATCTGCTGATCCTGTTAGCTCCACCACTCTCACCACCCTGGTGACTATCCTTCTTAAGGTCAGTGTCCACAAGAGCATTTTCAAACCCTTTAAAGCCCTTTACCCCTTCACTGCTATTTTTATGTTGCTAACGAACCTCACTCACAATCATGAATGAGTCTACATTCCTTTCCTCGTGTTTCTGCCTTAGATAGTCTCATCTGACTATTATTTTGCCTTACCAGTCTGTTATCTTTGTCTTTCTTCACCCAGTATGACCTTGGTCTTGAGCACCTTGATATCACTGCTGCTGACTCCCAATGATACAATTCTGTCCCCTTCCTTGAAGCTAACACACATCCTCCTAGCCGTTTTGTCATGTAACACTTTTGTTTTCGTTTGTTTTGCTAGTAACGCTTCATTTATCCATTCTTGTACTATGGGTTGGGGAGTTGCCAGACTCAATGCTGCTGGTGTTCTCACCGCCTACTGAATAATATGTGCGCTGTGAAAACATTTAAACCAGTTACGGGTCCATTTTATCTTCCCTGAGTAGGTCCCTTGACTTTTCTGCATAATCTTCCTGCAAATTCCTACACCCTTCTTTGCCTTGCTATTGCTCCTCGGGTTGTGGGAGCTGCTAGCATTAGGCATTATTTCTTTTTGGTTGAAATATGTTCTACAGTCATTCGAGTTGAATGGCATGTTGTCTTCTATGAGGATTTTTGGGAACACATGAATGTTGAACACAGTCTGCATCACATTTATGACCGATTTCGCTTTCTTACTGGCTAAAGGATATACAATGAAACTCTGTTAAGAATTTTTTGAAGGGACTGAAGAAATAATGCTTATTAACCAGGAAAACTTCTCAAAAGGTTCTAATTACACATGTGCATATAGACAAAGTGAAAAATGTTTCAACTTATTATGCAGGAAAATTTATTAAGTGGGAACTTCTTAACAGGGTTTCACTGTATGTTCACCCAGTGAGAAAAGCAGTCAATAAGGATGAGGTAGTTTTTGCTATCATCTGGCATGATGTCTGCCCCCTCCTTAATATTTCTTAGTTTTGTTACCTCATGAGGAAGTAGGTTCTTTCTATAGTTCTTGGACTTGAATTTTTCACATGCTGTACAACTTGCAAGATTGGTTTCAATGTCTGTGGACATTCCTGGCCAGTAGAATAATTGACGACGTGAAGATCCTCCTGTACTTAGTATGACCCACAATTGTGAGGGATCTTGTTTGGGTGAGGCCAGCCCATTTGATTGAGTTCAATCACTTTCTTTAGATGAGGGTTGTTAGCTGTTTCTGCATGAAACACTACTTTTCTGCTCTCGCTCATTGGCAAGGGAGCACTTACTCAATGTACCATTTGGATCATAATAAGTTTCCTCGCAACCTTATCATGACAGGAATTCTGCAAAATGAAGGTCTTAACTGGCCCAATTTAACTGATTTTCTTTTTCATAATAGTAGGGCTGATCGGTTCTCACATTTTTAGTTCAGTTCGGGTTTTGGTTAAAAATGTCTGTTCTCGGTTTGGGTCAGTCATGGCTACACGTGTTTATGAGTGCAACAAAGAGTACAAAATTTACAACTGGTTTTAAATTTTGACTTTTAAAAATCCAATGTATGTAACCACATTACATATTTCACTACCCGCTAAAATGGATTTTTTTTTTGCTAAATGTTTTAAACTAACCCAAATTTACCATAAATTCAGCTTAAAGAACTTAAACATATGCAAGCGGTATAAAGTTCGGTTTACTATTAAAGACTGAGGAATTAAGAATTGTACTTATGGCTCGATAAGCACACCAGAAATGACTATAAGAAGATTCGCAGTTTAGATTGAATTAGAAACTAAGTCTAGCCAATCAAAATCGTAGGAGACGTAAGCTACCGAAATAACTTGGAAAAATGATCCATCTACATATATGTGATTATTTGTGGTTACTGCATTTGTAATCGTTTTAAAAAAACTCGTGTAATCTTGCAGGAAGGGAAGCTGATGCCAATATTAGACATTTACATCAATAACTCTGGAATGGTTCATTAAAGTGAATTCAATAACCTCTTCCAGGAAAGAAAACATGACCATGAACTATTCTTGAAATTGAGACGATACTGTCTCTCTGTTAAAATAATTACATTCATATGATTTCACAATACGACATGACCTAAATACAAGTTGTAAATACAGTTTCCCGCCAACAACAACTGTCGCTGTGCTCCGATTGGTTACTTCGTCTTGACTTGTACTTAAGATATAAAAAAACTCTTAAATCATGCCACGAATGCATACAGCCCGTCAAGACCCGCATACGGCAGTCATAAACTAATACACTTGAACACATTGATTCATATCTTAAACACACGGCACACTTATTCTGTTTAGTCAATCGTAAACCCATCCTTGGACCGTGCTAAATAAATTCCCGCCCGAAGCAAAAACAAAAGTAATTTTCTTTATTGTTCTTTTAACTACAGTCTTGCAGGCAATGAACACAGCCTCACACAATAGCGAGACCATGGCTGGTATATAATCCGGCTAAGCAATTTATGTTTAACCTAAATTAATTGGTGTTGCCGAAGAAAATGTCTAAGCGGTCTGCGACCAGAGAAGCATAACAAGAAAACACGATCCTGTACAGCAGCGGTCTCAAACTCGCGGCCCTAGGGCCGCTTACGGCCCGACACTTACTCTTTAGTGACCCCCATGAATGACTTTAAAAAAACTCTTATTCAAGTACATTATACCGAATTTGAACGTGAGATGTCACGCTGCACACGACCAAACTGTGAACTACTTGCTTGCGCCGTTTTGTTGTCTCATTGCTGCTAAACTGTAAAAACATTTGTTACCAAAGCGTATGTATGCTCGCCCTATCTACCCAGTCATCCTGGAATGAAAACAATTGCTTAGATGGACCCATGGTGCTATCTATCATTCATCCGTGCAATTAGCTTCAAAGCACTTTGCTATGCCAGTTGCGTGTGCATTGCTCGTAGTATTTCCTTGAAGCAGTTGGTTTTATGTGTTATGGTTAGTTTCTCGACTCAGCATGTCACTTTCTAAACAAGAACAGAGTTGTAAGAAAGATCCATAGAAGATGAACATAGTGTTTTTAATAGAAAGTGGGAGTTGCAGCACTTTTGTTGTTATAGTAATAACCGTGTGCTGTGCCTTACTTGTAAGCAAGTGTTAGAGGCGATAAAGGAGAGTACAGTTTACGGCGCCATTATCAAACTGTACATGCTGAGAAATATGACTCGCTGCAAAGAAATCTTTGAGAGGAAAAACTCAAGAAACTGATAACTGACTTAAGTGTACAACAAAATGTGTTTCAGAAAGTTGCAAAACAGAAAACTCACAATGTGAAGGTAATTTACATTTTATCAAAACTGATTGCAGAAAAATCTAGGTTTTTTACAGACGGTTTGTTTATAAAAGAGTGTTTAGTTACCGCTGCACAATGTATATGCCCTGAAAAAATGAACGACTTCAAAGATATCAGTCTTTCGCCAAACACGATTGCTAGTAGAATCAGTAACATAGCCAAGATATAAACAAGTAATTAATTAGGAAAGTACCAGAATTTGTGTACTTCTCACTTGCTATCGACGAGAGTACCGACATAACAGATATTGCTCAGTTAGCAATTATTATTCGTGGGTTAGACGAAAATTTGAATGTAACTGAAAAGTTGCTTAATGGATGATACTTCCAAAGGTAAAGATATTTTTGATCAAATTAAAGAAATAATTGAGGAGGAAAATTTACCTTTGTTAGAGTTTGCGAGTTTGGTCGCAGATGGTGCACCTGCAATGGTTGGTTCGAACAAATGCGTTGTGGCAAAAATAAAAGAAAAGTTGATTGATGAAGGGTTGAGTAATCCATTTGTACATTATCATTGCATTATTCATCAAGGTGCTTTGTGTGGTCGTGTTTTGAAAGTTAAAAATGTTCTGAAGCCTGTGGTAAAAATCAACTAAATTCGCTCCAGTATTTTAATTCACAGACAGTTTGCTGCTTTTCTTAAAGACATTAGGTCTGAGCATAACGACACACCTTACCACTCTCATATAAGGTGGATTAGCTGTGGACGGGTGTTACGACGGTTTTGGAGTTTGAGAGATGAAATAAAGATGTTTCTTGAAAGTTACATGAGCTGGCATTCTGCACAGATATAACAGGCTATTTAAATGTCTTGAACATGAAACTACAAGGCCAAAACAAGCTAGTAACTGATATGATTGATAATGTTAATGCTTTTCAAAAGGAACTTAGCCTTTGGGAAGCTCAACTTAAGGTGAAAAATCTTGCGTACTTTCCCACTCTTAAAGCTTCAATTGCAGAAGTAAAAGAAGTGAAATTTGCAGAATTTTATGAGAAAATTGCTTTGTTAAAAGAGGATTTTACTAGCTGGTTTCAGTGCTTTAAAGACATGGAAGACATCTTCAAAATATTTAAGTCGCCATTTTCCTGTAATGCTGAAAATGCACCTGTAAAATGCAGCTTGAATTAATAGACTTTCAGTGTTATTCTTTCGTGCAAGGTAAATTCAACTCCTCTAATTTAATCTGCCTGAGTTTTATCTGTTTGTTTCAAAAGACAAGTATGTAAGTAAATATCCATAACCTAGTTGCAAGAGTTCTGTCAATGTTCGGATTGACATACTCGTGCGAACAGTTCTTTTCAAGAATGAACAAAGTAAAATCTCTTGAAAGAAACAAGTGAAGCGACATTCACCTATCCTCAATATTCAAAGTAGTATGTTCAAAAGACATAATTCCCAACATTGATGCCTTAGTGACACAAAAACGCGTTTGAGTTTCTGGTCAAAGAATGTAACCTTTTGTACACTGTGTCCAGGTAGACTTGTGTTGTATCATCATTTGTGTTTACCATTTATAACTGGTGTGTCAAAAATTATGTAAGATGTTTTTTACTATTTACAAATAATCTGAAAAAAAAAATTTAATTAATAGCTCTATTATAAAGTAATAAAGCGGGTATTTAAAAAAATTTTTGCAAACTGATGTTTGTTGAGTTCAAACAAGAGTGACTCATCTGCATTGTACAAATGTTTCTTAAATAAAAAGTATTTTAATATAAATGTGGCCCCTGCACTTCCTTCAAAAACATAGACCGGACCTTCTCATAGTCTGACTTTGAGACCGCTGCTGTACAGTATTGTGTCCATGCAGTGAACAAAGCTTACTCTTTCACTGGAAAGGGAAAACTGCATGAGCACGTGTGGCAGCACTGGCTCCATAGCATCATATTTATTTGCTAAATTTTTTCAAGGGAGCTGTTTACATGCTTCGTTAATACACTATCTACCAAAAATTAATTGGGCACCCGTGAAGATAGGTAATTCATTGTGTCAGTTGACTTGTGTTTCATGGCCTTTGGCGTAGGACTGCTGGTGTTTGTCCATGGCAGCTTGAACACAGAGGCCTATTGTAACGTTTTGGTAGTGAAATGCTCCCAACATTTTGGCGTTTTTACGGAATGGACCCGTGTTACTTCCAGGATGACAATGCCAGGTGCCATGTTTCAAGGACTACTATGTAGTGGTACGTCGACAACAATGTTCGCCGATCTCAACCCTATAGAACATCTTCGGGACGAATTGGATCGCTGGGTGAGGTCTCGTCAGGCGCGGCCAAAACCCATTGCTCAACTCACAGGATATTTGCATAGAGGAATGGCGACGAATCCCCCGTGGATGTCCTGCAAACACTCGTAGAGAGCATGCCTGACAGGGTGGCTGCTGTTATAGCCTCAAGAGGTGGTCCTACGAGATTCTAACGGGGTGACAACCACCAAGCAAACATTGTGGACAGGTGCCCAATTACTTTTTGGTAGATAGTGTATGAAAATATAATTTAAGTAATTTACGTTACTAACGTCTGTGTACACAATTTGACTATATAACCACGTTTAACCTAATAAAATAAAATTAGACACAATAAAAGATAAAACTGTATTCCTGTATTGGCAATGCTTGGTTTATTGGGAAACCATAACATCTTTATCTCTGGGGAGGAATAGTCCAGTAAAACAGAATGTCCGGTAAATGGCAAAGTACCGAAACCATTTAAATCTACTTGTTTTATAGTGGAATGTATACAATGTATATTTTTATGGAACACTTAGTCAGTGACGTGGAGACAATAAAATACATGGGAATGGTCTTTCTCCTGTGTCCTACCCTAACCTGTCAAAGCCATTTCGGTGATGCCAGGCCATCCCGCCCCCTCTTCTCCCATCCACTGCCCTTTCCCATGATATTTTTGTTGCCTTCCTCAAGCGTACATGATTATCTTGGAAGGGTCCCCATCCCCTTGCTTGGAGTGTGACAGGCAGTTAAATGTTTGGAGCAACATGTCTGGCTAGCCGGCGGTCGGGCCGCTGTTTCACTGCGAGAAATACAGATGCATGCAGTAATAAACTTAGAAGGAGGCTGAAGGGGACAGTTGTGGTGTTGATAAACACAGTAGAGTGATTTTCTCACCAAGCTAGTTTTTGTATGAGTTGGGAAGATATCAGCTCTACACATAAAACTGCCGCAAGTAGGACTCTTTAAATATGTTAATATTTTCTTTTATCTATGTCTATCATTTTTTCCTTTTGATTCAATATCATTTTTCAAAACATAATTCTTCAGTTTATCTTTTGCGTTACGAATATTGGACAATGTTTGTTTTTTCACTCCATACACACACATCCTGGCCACTGAAATGCCTTCTTCCAGTTTTTCAATAAGTTCTAGCTTCTGTTTAACTGTCAAATTCACACGCTTTCTTTTTTGTTCTGTGGCAGAAACCGTTTCCCCAAAAAAAAAGTGTACGGCATCACCATATACCACACCCAACACGTCGGGCAAAAATAGCTTTCATTCCCTTTTTCGTGTACAACTGTCAAGTTGCATGTTTGCTATTCACCAAAGAACAATAACCATGTAGGTCCTGGGCCGGACATGTCGTTCTGCCAACTCACGTGCACATATAGTCAATTCACGCTTTCTTCTGCCTTTTGGAATCGAACCTTTGAAAAATCACCCTAGGTGTAATATGTCTATAACTTGTAATATTTATTTTGTATTAAATATGAATTAACAACAGTGAGAGCAGCGACGTGTTGGCAATGACCGATAAGAAATAGTTCACAGTTTTAATATTTTTTAACCTAATTTTTATGTATACTATTTGTAAGTTAAACGTTGCCAATTGATATATTTGTATTGTTAGGTAGCACTGACGGAAACACATTTCATTGCTGCAGTTAAAAATATCCACGCAAATTCTCGTGTGTAGGCTGTAATTACAGCAATAACAATAATGTTTGAGATTGAAATTTACAATTGAAACGAGATGTTATTGTTTAAATACGTATTATATATTTTAGATGCGATGACGCGACACAGCTCGTTGCATGACACAAATCCAGCAGGCTGTTATACATGGTGTGGAAAGGAGAATCTAGAATTTGATCAACTTTCCCCTAGTCCGTGGCGTGCCCTAGTCTTGCGCTTATCCCAATATGGAGAGAGGCGGGCGATTATACCAGTTTTTATAGTGCATTGCCATACGATTTGCAGTGGTGTGGCGACATGTCAATGACACTGCGTGTTTCTGAACGAAGCATCAAGTTCGTACTCGTGTTTTTGAAACATCCTAGGGAAGTTACAATGTTGTGATAAATATGTTTCCACGGCAGGGATAATTATTATACTGTAACGAGTGTTGTGATCGCCGCATGTGCAATGGCTGTGGTGGCTTTGTTGTAATTGTTGCCTAGGTCAGATGTGTGTGGATTTCAAATATGTTCAAAGTTTATACATTTTAACAATGAACTGATGTTATGGCGAAGTTAATTATTTATATTCACGTCTGTTTATCACAACGTTGTACCTTTGCGCTAGGTGTTTGAAACACAGTTGTGTAACGAGTTTACGATTCTGTGATTTAAATGTCTGCCACAATCCCAAAAAAAATACTAAGTCCAACAAGATTAATTTAAATAAATAATAAAATAAACCTACAAACCAGTAAGTACCAATGCATGTAAATATTAGCGGGAAAAAATGTTACAGTAGGGCTATGTGTTTGCATGTTCACCACTATCTTTTACATTTGTCTATGCTACGTACAATAAATAAGTGACATTTTCCGTGCTTGAATTTACTGTGTTGTTTCGTTGGACTAGTTGTCCCTTCGTTTTAATTTTTATTCCAAACACATATTAATGACAACAGGGTAAATACTACTGTTGTTTCCACCACAGTTGTAACAAACACCGTCGTGGCAAAATATTTATGTGTATTATGTGTAATGTGCTATATTGTGTGTAACAAATAGTTATAAAGCTGACCTAAATATTGTTATAGGTTTAAATTGTGAACATTCGTAGGAAATATGACAGCATTCTTTGAACAGCTGTAAATAGCAACCAATGCATTTGACAGTTATAAAAGTAGAAGTCACATGGCAGTGTTTATGTTAATGTGTAGCGGAAGGATACGTAATCAGTAACCAAAAGTAGAAATTTGTCAGGGCTTCAGAAAAGGCCAAAGTTATCGTTAATCAACTATTCACACCGAAAAACAATAACTATGTAGTTCCTGGGCCTAACACGTCGTCAACTCGCGTGCATACACACCAAAGAACAATAACCATGTAGGTCCCGGGCTCGATGCATCGTTCTGTTACATGCACATACACACTAAAGAACAATAACCATGTAGGTCTCGCACTGCATGTAGTAAGTATACACAGTGGTAAAAATAATTCACTCAAGATTTTGTCCATTAAAACAGACTGGTCCTGGTTGATGGGCAGATGTCCCTTCTCAGACTGTGAGTAGTCACTTAGACTCCGTGGCCCTGTAGTGACTAGCTGGAACCTACCCTTTGATGAGACCCCTTCCTGAAGTAAGAAATACTCTAGCCCATTTTGTGATGCATCACATTGCAATGTTATGTCTTTGTTGCGGTCAAACGCTACCAATACAAGAGTAGAAGCAACTTTTTCTTTAGGGACTCAAATGATGTTTGATGAGTAGGTAACCAGTGCCTCTAACTACCTCTAAAGCAGATATCAGTATTATAAGTTTAATTACAGTTTATGAATTTTGAAAGGTTTGGCTTATATAGACTTAAATATATAGTAACAACAAAGCCGGTCATGTGTTTCCATTTAATTTCAAATCACCTATTACTAAAAGATAAAAATAAAATTAGGGAAATAGTTTTTCAGTTGCAAAAATAAAATTCTTTGTGAAAACATGCCCCACAAGATAACAAAATGTGGTAATATCCATGATGATTGAATCAGTTTGGTTGATGAAATGATTTGGTAGGTGCATGGCCAATTGTAACCAATACTGATTTTGGGATAATGTGCCAATGTATCAGTATTTGTATCAGTCCAGCCTTAAAATTTATATATTTAGCATCTACAGTAATCCTGTAAAGTGTTAAAAAATTATTTTTATTATAATGGTAAAAAAAAAAAACAATCAGACGTGTCAATTTTCAAACTAAGAAAGCTTAATAATTTTTATTCAGAAAAGCAATTTTTCTGGATTAGGTCAGATAGAGGAAACGTGGGAATTGTTTATGGCTGAATAAAAAACTATTGCAATTCTTCCGCTACCAGAAGCAAGATAAATTTGTTATTCTGTTGTTTTGCGTTGGTCGTTTTCACAAATTGTGCACACGTAAAATAAATATGATATATTGGTTGTAAACACAAATGGCATGTAAATAATCTATATGTGTACTTGTATTCAGGATAATGAACATTAGTTTACCAAATTTTGGCAGTTAATGCGGCCACAATGTATCCTTGTGACACAGCTGCTCTGTCTATGAATTAACAATAGTGTAAACAAATGCTATGATCAATATAGGTTACCATTCCAACCTACCTTGTTTTTGTTGTGGTAAAGTCATACTGCGGGGGCTGGGAGAGAATTTAGTTTAACGTCTTTCATGAGACTGCGTTGTTTTACACTTCTTCTTACGAGACTGTATCATTTTTAATTATAGGCTGTTCACGGTAATGTGAGCGCTTTTTAAGGCCCTTACAAATTTTTCTTATAAGCCAGTTTTTATGTTTGTCACTTTTAATATCAGCATTTTCATGTGACTAATAAATACTGTGTATATTTTCACCACTCTCAATAGTTAATCTCTGATGCTGCAATAAAACATATTTATTATTGTTAATACTTTTTGGGACAAGAATAGAATTAGCTCAAATGAAAGAAATTTTCAAATTATTATATAACCTGTCAAATTTCAACCTCAATGAAAGAAAACACTTTAAATATGTAGTTCGTACTAATTTGAATATTAAACACCTATTTTTAACAAAATTCATTTTCCGTAAATTAAAGGTGTTAATTTTACACTTCAAAAAAGAGATGAAATGGTGGTGTTTTTGGCCACGTACATTTCAAGCATTCTAATAACCATTTCAAAATACTTTATTTACAATACACACTGCCTGACTGTTCGTAATTCCTATTTGCAACTCCTGAATACATGTTGTTCTGTTGCAATTTGTGCTGCTCGTTTCTCTCCCATTGATGCAAACTAATTAGCTGGATCATATTAAAAATATGACACTTCACTGGCTTTCTGAAACTAGTAAACTGCAGAGTGAAAATAAACGGTGCCACTTTGTGACAATAGGGAAAATGGCGGACCAAACCATCATATACACGTGTTTATAAAAAGTATCGAATAAATGTATCAATATGGACATTGCGATAGCCAATACTTTCGCTGCGGCCCAGTATCTAGGGGTATAGAGGTATCGAAGTATTGAACGTCCCATCTCTAATATATACAACCCTAAATACATAATGTTATGTGCTGCAGCTGCCACAGACTCAGCTACCCTGCGCCATAATCAGAGACCCACCTTGCCCTCCCCTCTTCCTGGAACGATGCGCTCGCGGCCTCCTGACTACCTTCTGGGAATCCCGCGAATGCCGACAGCGGCGAGACTTGCTGGCGTTACAGACCTCGTCTCGTCTGCTAGAGTTTCCGGTACTTAGCAATGACGCAAGAATGTTCTGGTGAGACTGGTTGGCACCTCAGCCCTCCGCGGCGCAGAACGCAATTTGGGGAAGATTCTAGGTGGCGGCTTACTGGCGCAACCCATTGGCCGGCAGTCTTTGATGGAGGCCAGCTAGCCGAGTGTGCGCGAGCGAAGAAAAGTGTGAATGATGACTGGAGATTGCGGGACGACTGCGAGTGAGATGTTCGTAGCTTGAATGGACGAGAGTATGTGAAACTGATGAGTGAAGCCTACTGTGCATGAGGGCGCTCAGAGGACTCTAGAACATTGCGACTGGCGGGACATGGACTGAACTGAGGTGGGACTGAATGGAAGTGTAATACTGATTTTATTGTAAATATTCTAACTGTTCAATATGGACCCATAAATTATAAAATAATTAAATAGTTTGATACACTGTTTATTGGGACTGATCTTTAATTATTTAATTTCATTGATTTCTTTGTCGTAATTATAAATTTTATTAATTGGTGTCAATTGTGAACAGTAAGTGATTTCAATTTATTGTGAGAATGTGAGTTCAGAGAATTTTGCTGTAGTTATTGTAAGTAAAATAAGAAAGTTATAATTAATTCTTTTATTTGATTAAGACCCCCATCCCGTAACGAACTTGGTGTAGCCCACTTAATTTCTAGAGAGAGAAATTGTAACATTGGTGTCAGAAGTGGGATGGAGGCATTTTATAAAAATAAAATAACTTATAGTATTTGTGAATATCACGATATTTGAGCAATAGGCCAAGAAATTACTAAGAAATTTTTTTAATGCTAACTAGAAAAATGTCGGCATACATGGAAGCACTTCGTGCCTTGATCAAAGGAATGAGTAGCCAAATAAGTAGTGTCAGAGAATCTGTAAATAGTAAAATTAGTTGTGTTAATGAAAATGTAAATAGTCAAGTTAGTCGTATTAGTGAATGTCTTAATAGCGTAAATGAAAATGTAGACAGTAAAATAGATAGTGTTAGTGCATCTGTAAATAGCCAAATTATTTGTATTGGTAAACTAGTAGACAAGAAAATAGATGTCTGTAAACGAAAATGTAGATAGAAAAATAGACATTGTAGATGGCAAAATAGACAGTGTGAATGAGAATGTGGACAGAAAGGTAGAAGGTGTGAACGAGTTGGTGAACAATAAAATAGTCTGTGTGGACAAGAAGAAAGACAGTGTGAGTGAGTGAATGGGCAGTGTTGAGTAGGAAATGAAACATGAAGTGAGCGCCCTCAAGAAGGAGTGGTAGGAGTTCTTGCAGCAGCAGAGGAGATTACATGCAGGGGCGGAAGAGGAGCCAAAATTGGTCACCACCAAGACGACGTGTGCGGGCAGCGAGAAAAAGGTAGAGGTCGCCGTCAGTGGAGCTATCACAGAGGAGGCACAGCCATTCTGCATTGCGGGAATGCCCCAGCCAGGGGTGGGTAAAGGCGTCACAATTAAGCCTGCCCCCTACGATTGACAGACACCTTGGTGTAAGTACCAGCACCAATCGGGCGTACTACCTGGCGGTTGTACTAAGGGGCCCAGCATTGAGAATACTTCAGTCGCTGTTGGAACGACGTCTAGAATACTCCACACTAGCTTCGATTGGGAGACCGGTACCTGCGGCATGCCCACCGTGCCCAATCGCGGAGCTGCATCCAGCGACCCGGCGAACCACTGCAGGAGCTGTGGCAGGATATCGTAAGGCTGTCGCACCTATCTCTGGAGGGATGCTTTGAAGAGGCACGAGATGTCATCGCCGTCGGCTTCTTCATCTACGCTATCACTGACACTGACGTGCGGCAAGCTGTGCAGTTAGCTGCGCCTCTCACCATGCAGGATGCCTTGGCCCAAGCACTGGAAGTGGAGTCAGCACTGCAGTCATCAGTGCTCCGACGTCCAGTGCGGGCAGTGATGCTTGATGAAGGGGAGGACGACAGCGTCAAGGGGATGTTGAAGGACTTGCACACGACCATCAGTGACATCGCCTCCAGGATGCGCACTACGGAGACTCGCCGTCCGCCACCCAAACGGCCAGAATGTTGAATGTGTGGACAACTGGGGGCACCTGAGAGCCAACTGTCCTCATTAGCAGCAGCAGCAGCAACAGCCAGGGAGCAGGCACCTAGGAACAGGTGAGAGTGCAATGTCTTTGGGAAACTTGTAAACACCGGTCTTGGGGGGCAAAGGTTGGAGATTGCTGGAGAGAAGGCCCCAATGGTTTTGCAAGTGCGCTTAATGAAACAAGACTTCAATGCCATATTGGTGGAGGGGAGTCTAGATGATGTTTCTTGTCATATGGTCGTTAACACAGGAGCCACTATAACAGTGGTAAGACCCGACAATTTTGGGCCTTCCCTCCAGCGATCATCCAATAAGAACATGGATCACTGCTATTTAACTACAGTAACGGATGAGACCATACTAGTCAAAGGCAAGAGAAGGGTACTCTTATAGCTCGGTAACCTTGAGATAGAGCATTATATATACGTAGCAGAAATACAGGACGAATGCATTTTGGGTCTTGATGTTTTACGTAAGCTGGGATGCTGTATGGATACTCGACTGGGGGTGTTACGTGTAGGTAATACCGAGTTGGTAGTGTCAACACTACGAGATTTATCTTCGCCAATGAGCTGCCCAGCAGAGTGTAGTCAGTCAACTGTGTTCCCTGCTTCTAGCGAAGTTGTTATTCCAGGCAGATGCCAGGGAAAATTTTTCAGGTGATTGGCCATAATCGAACCAGGCCAGGAAGGTGGCATTTTACCCAATGTTGTGATTGTAGCCAGGATATTGATTTCTTCAAAATTGGACAGTTTGCCTGTTAGGATGATTAATTTGTCTGACCGTTCTATGCGCCTTGAAGAGGGGGCCACAATAATGGTTTTGCAAGTAAGTCTCACATGTATTTCCAAATGTTCCAGAAGCTTCACTGTCACACCCTACTGAATGTCCTCTTCCAGATGCTCTGGGGGAACTGCTGACAAGAACAAAAGAATACCTCAACTGGCGAAAAGAGAGGGCAGTTTCAGAATTGTTACTGAGGATAGAGGTGCTTTCTCCTGCGAGCCCAATGACCGTGGCAGAACTAATGTTGCATACCACCACATCATCACAGAGGATTCCAGACCCATAAAGCAGCCACCAAGGCGACTACCGGTAGCTTCATATGAGGTCATTGATGGTATTCTGAAAGAGATGAGGGATTTAGATGCACTAGAGCCATCAGTAATTCCATGGTCTTCTCCCATTGTACTTGTTAAAAGGAAAGATGGCTCTATTAGATTTTGTGTGGTTACCGCCAACTTAATAATGTGACCAAGAAAGATTCTTACCCACTCCCTAGGATAGACGACACCCTGAATAGCCTAGCAGGCTCAGAGTGTTTTTCTACTCTAGACATGAAGAGTGGGTATTGGCAGTGTGAGGTGGCCTGGGAAGACAAAGAAAAGACTGCCTTTTGTGTCCAAGGGAAAGCAACCTGGCAATTCCAGGTTATGTCCTTTGGGCTATGCAATGCCCCTGCTACCTTCGAACGACTAATGGAGAAAGTTCTGCCCCTAAATATTTGTCAGGTGTACCTAGATGACATTGTGGTCACAGGAAGGACTTTTGAAGAGCACCTGGCATGCTTAGATTCTGGAAACTGGTCTCTACCAAAGGATAAAACTGAAATTCGAAGTTTTCTGGGGTTATGTCCTTAATACAGTCTATTTGTGCTTGGGTTCACTACTATTGCGAAACCTCTGCATGAATTGACTGAGTCAAAAATAAATTCCCCAGAGTGCGAAATTGCTTTCAATAGACTAAAGGAAATTGTGATATCTTCCACAGTACTGGGCTTCCCAAGTAGAATGGGTGAATTTATTCTTGATACTGGAGCTAGTGATGTTGGCATCGGGGCTGTGTTATCTCAGATCCAGGATGGAAAAGAGCTGCTATTGGAATACTTCAGTAAGGTGCTACACAAACCCGAGAGGAACTACTGTATAACGCGCAGGTAGCTTTTGGCAGTGGTGAAGGCGATTGCACATTTTCAACCATATCTTTATGGCAGAGACTTCATCCTAAGAACTGATCGTGATTCATTACTCTGGCTGCTTAATTTCAAGAACCCCGAAGATCATATAGCCCGGTGGATACAGCACCTGCAAGAATATGACTTTGAAATACAACACAGGTCTGGACACCTTCACAGCAATGCAGATGCACTCTCCAGGAGACCATGTGAACCATTCTGTCGTCATTGTGAACACCAGGAGGAAAAGGTTGGTTATCATGGAAAACAAGGAGAACAAGAATTCAAGGCCCTGTATCTGGTGATGGGTCATCTACATGGGATGAAAAGGACATAAGAAATAATCAGCTAAGTGCATCCAATATTGGAGTGGAAGGAAACCAGGCGTCGACCGTGATGGGAGGAGATATCTAGCCTAGGCGTGACATTCAAGGCATACTGGGCACAGTAGAATTCCCTTGTTATAAAGAATGGTGTGCTTTACAGAAATTGGGAAAGTAACGATGGGAGACAGAGTCATTTACAATTGGTCTCCTACCAGAGTGCCGAACACCAGAAGTGCTAAGAGAACTGCACAACACAGCAGCAGGTGGTCACTTTGGTGTAAATAAGACACTTGACAGAGTCCGAATGAGATTCTATTGGCCGCATTGTCAGCAGGATATTGAGAAGTGGTGCCGTCTGTGTGATGCATGTACTACAAGGAAGGGTCTGAGGGTTAAGGGATGCGGTCCCCTCCATAAGTACAATGTTGGGGCCCCATTCGAGAGATTGGCAGTTGACATTCTCGGACCCCTACCAATTACCGAGAGAGGAAATAGATACCTTCTGGTAGCACAAGACTATTTCACAAAGTGTCCCGAGGTCATACCGGTGCCAAACTAAGAGGCAGGCACAGTAACTGATGCTCTTGTCTAGCATGTTTTCTCCAGGTTTGGAGTGCTACTGGAGCTTCATTCGGACCAAGGACGAAATTTTGAAGCAACTCTTTTCCAAGAAGTAACGAGGATTTTAGGAATGAAGAAACCCGAACCACAGCATTACACCCTCAGTCGAATGGAATGGTTGAGAGGCTGAATCTTACCCTGGAACAGTATCTGGCTATTTTCATAGACGACAGTCAGAGGGATTGGGACTCTAAGGTACACTTATTTCTCCTTACATATCGCTCGGTAGTCCAAGAGTCCATAAGGGTAACACCTTCAAGGATGCTGTTTCGGAGAGAGCTCCTCCTACCTGGTGACCTGCTGTTCGGACGTCCAGTGGAAGAAGAAGCAGCCACTCCAGAATATGCTATTAAGTTACGTCAGAAGTTAACCAACATTCATGAGTTTGCCCAGAGGCACCTTAACATTAACAATGACAGAATGAAAACACGATATGACTGAAGAAAACCTGAGGAGACTTTTCAAGGACAGCTGGTGTGGTTGTACAACCCTCAAAGGAAGAAGGGATATTGCCCTAAGCTACAGAAATCTTGGGAAGGCCCGTACAGGATATTGAAGCTGATAAATTATGTGGTCTACAGGATTTGCCGACAGGGCTCGAGGGCAAAGCCTAAGGTTGTTCACATCGCTTGACTGGTGCTGTACGAAGGTCCTGATTCTGTAGAGTCAGTTCTGGATGAACAGACTTACGGAGGGGGTAGTGTTACGTGCTGCAGCTGGCACTGATTCAGCTGCCCCACGACGTAATCAGAGACCCACCTCGTCCTGCCCTCTTCCTGGAACGATGTCCTCATGGCCTCCTGACTCCCCCTTTCTAGGAATCCCGTGAATGCCGACAGCGGCAAGACTTGCTGGCGTCACAGACCTCCTTGCCTGCTAGAGTTTCCGATACGTTTAGCGACGACGCAAGAATTTTCTGGTGAGACTGGCTGGCACCTCAACCCTCCGTGACGCATCACGTGAGTTGAGGAAGATTCTAGGTGGCGGCCAAGACACTATATATATTGCCGCTTTTATTTGATTAAGTCCTCCATCTCAACAAACTGGGTATAACCCACGTAATTTCTAGAGAGAGAAATTGTAACAGTACATACGTACACACCCACCTGCTCTTTTGTCTGAATGTCTTTCCATGCATCGTCTCTGCTGGACAGCCAAACTCCAAACAACACACTACACTGCTCACCATTAGGAAATGGCTGAATGATTAATTTTCTAACCATCTTTAAGATTAAGAGGAGAGTCGGCTATCCTGGTAGGGACAGGACCTAAGTGCGTCTCAGGGCTGAGCCGCATACGCCTTGGCATGCAGGGAAGTTAATTGTAAGAGCACATGCTTGCATGATTGAAGACGTTTTAGTTCTTCCCCAGGCTATAAACAGCTTCAACTATGTGTTTGTGCATGATTGACATTGCATTGGGTGTAAGAACTACAGCAAGCTACTTAATGTTGGCCAGCCTCTCCTGTGCTGGACCAAGTATTGTTATAGCTGTACGTTGTTCTTGCTTTGTATACAGAGTCTTCTTGGGGTCATTTTTTGTGCAAGCAGCTGTGCATTGTTCTTTATCAGTGGTTCTTGATTGAGTTTGAGTGGCTAGATGGGGCGGGGAGAAACTGCTCCCTGCTTGCTGTTATGTTTGGTTTCCTGTAAGACCACTAGAGTAGTAGTTTGGATAACGGTACTCCGGAGGGTGGCGTGTGACATCACTGCGGTGCAGCGTTCCACCGAGTTTAAGGCAGCATGCTATTCATTGCTACTTTCGGACCTCGGTTTAACCCGTCCTGGCCCCTACTTATTGAACCTTTCGGAACTATTCCTCCAGAGGAAAAACATCAGTTTACATATCTATGAAAAAATTGTGTAAACAAAGTTAAGTTGTTACATGAAAACTGGTAGAATTGCTAAGAATACTATATAAAATACTACACGAAACTGCTGAAACGTAAAATGAATAACAAAATCAATTTTGCAAGTAAAACTGCAGTTGTGAATATTAGTACTGTGCATGTAAACGTAATACATTGCTTTTAGACATGGAAACATTATTGAAAAAGATTTTATAGCTTACAGCCATAGCCGAAATGTTAGCAAAATTTTGTAATGGTATATTTACACCAGAAAAATATAAACTGTTATATTGTAGCTTTTTAATTTGCATTTTATAATTTGTTACAGTATGGGGAAGCATTTTACTGTTCTTTCTTGAATAAAGATACAGTAAAAGTTTCTTAAATATATTCTTAATTAATACCAAACCTATTTTATTGGAAAATAATAGCGTAATTACGTCAACACAGTTTTTTTTTTAAGGAAAAAATAAATCTGCATGATAAATAAGAGTTTCTGTGGATTACCTATGTCCGATTTCATTATTTGTTATATATGTGTATAATATCAGATAATAGTTTCGACGCCACTGTAGGGTAGTTTATTTTTTAAGGTAATTGCAATTACTTCTCCTAGGTTATCAACAAATAAATAAAATTTAAAATATATTATGATTTTATAGTAACAGAAGTTTATTTATAATTGACTGAAGCAGTAGAATTATTCATATGGGTATAATCTCAACACAGTGATAAATTTCACTACACATTCATTCATTAATACTATACCTAAAGTTCTGTCTTTGAAATATATAGTGACGGTGATATGGAGTTAAAGAATATAATTTTATCTTGTACGGAAAAATACCTGTTAAAATTATGCATACCATAAAGACACACAGATATAAAGACATCATAGAGGTCCATAATAGGGCCCCAAATAGCATTTGTTTGTGCATTTTTTCTCTTTGCTGAATAAAAGTTCCTTGGAAAAAGCTGCATTGGCTTGTGAGTTTACAAAATAATTGTAGAACAATAAATCAACACATATGGAGGTCTTGCTGCAGGTCAGTTTGCTAAGTGTTCAGCATAAGAAATATTACGTATTTGTTTTGTTAGTTCAAAGTATTGATTCTATCATGATGTTATTGTTAATGGTTGACTGTGTGGAATACTGAGCTATACTGTGTTCACCCATAAACTATACATAATTGTATAATACTCATCTTTGCTAGAGAGCAATACCAGACAGCTTGCATATTTCTGAGAGGAAACACAATAGTGTCGGCTTTAACCAACATGTTACAGTACACAAGTCTGATTTCAACATGAGGCATGGAGACTAATCTTTTTCTGTTTTGGAATCTTTCCAAAGCCGTGGTCGAAAATATTGAGTTGTTCAAAGTGCATCTGCATTTCAGAATTTACAAATAATTTTGATATGTTGAAATATGTGTGGCACATTACCTAAATCATCATGGTTAAAGATAAGTGGAATGCATCAGGAATGTATCACCTTAATGTGCGACTATAAATTAGTATTTCACAAATTGTTATTCTATTTATACCTAAAAGCTAGTTCTATAACGTTTTTTCACTGTAACTTGCGTCCATCTTGGGTTCGATTTTGAATTTACAAACTGGTGACAATTACTTCAATCCAACTTTATTTCGGCCTAAAATTGTTGTCCATTATCAGTCGAAGCAGTAGAATTGACCAGAGCAGACTGTGGATCACATTGAAAATATACGCAACAGCAGTTTTGTCACCATGCAGTTATGCAGTACCAGTTTGTTCTTCTACTAATGGATTTAATAAATACCTATAATATTCTTACTATTTCTCTTGAATTCTGTAGGTTAAACCAGGTTCATTAAGTGATTTAGGTCTTAATTAAATAAGAGTTAATTATAATTTCCTTATTTTATCTACAATAACTAACAAAATTATCTTAACCCAAATTCTAGCCATAAATTGATATAGCATGCTGTTTACAATTAATGAATTCATTCAATACAATTTAAAATTACCTTAAAGAAATTAATGGAATTAAATAATTAAAAATCATTCCCAATAGACAGTGTATCAAAACATATTCAATTATTTAATAAATTATGTGTCCATATTTAACAGTTTCAATTATCACAATAAATTCCATTTTACATGTTCGTTCTGTCCCACCCCAGTTAGTCCAAGTCCCACTAGTCCGCAATGTTCTAGAGTTCTCAGAGCGCACTCGTGCACAGCTTTGCTCAAATCCCAAACTCAGCCAATGCGCTTCCACAAAAAGAAATCTGTACCTTGGATCACTCCAATATTTATAGGGGCCTAGGCCATCGCCCAGAAATATCTCTAAATGCTGCATTGTGCCAAGGGTCCTAGTTCCCAGAATATTCTTGTGTATCCTCTAAGCTCATCAGTTTCTCCAGCAAGGGGAGGAGGTGGGGGTGTGAAGCCAGACAGGTCACCACTGTCAATCATCCCCCCCAGGACTAGTTATTGGGCAGCAAGCAGGTCTGTTTAAACGGAGGGGAGAGTCGAGGTGTATCCCTCCTCCCCCCACAGAGCAGGACCGTGCATGGAGCTTGTGTCTCGTGTGTAATTGACGCATAACACTGCCCCCTCCTTAAGTCTGTTCATCCCGAACAAACTCTTCAATATCTGGACCTTCATACAACGCCAGTCAGACAATGTGGACAACCTTAGACTTTTCTTCCATGGAGTCCCAATGACATCTGGGAAGAGGTATCACTCACTCATTTCAAAATCTGATATGGGCTTTCCCAACATCTTTGGCACTGGGATCTACTGCCCCCAATGTGTTTCCTTTCATACAGCCACACTAGCTGCCCTTCCTTGAATGCATTGCCTGCAACTCTCTGATCATTTCAAGTGTTTCTCTTTGTGCCAGTAGACACTGTGATGTGCAACTTCATCTGTCAACTGAACTTCTCTCGTCTCGCCTGCGATAACTGCAGGGTGATTTCTTAGGTGTCCCGACTCCAATCCTTGTTCTTCTTACCACTATATAGCTATCTTTCTTCATTCCCTCAGTTAGGATGTTGCCAGTAGTTTTAATGGGCCTGTGGTTTGGATAGGCATTGCTGTGTATGTCAGTTCCAATTGTTGGTGCAGGTGTCCTTGACCCATTCCACAATTAGTAGTCTGGGGTGGCATCCCTGGACACCGGGTTCATAAGTATCCCTCCTTTCCACAGTTCCAATGTTCTCGGCGCCTCCCTTGATGAGGGGCAGGTGTCACTGCCTCTACGGACTTCACAAGTTCCGCTACTGCCACCTCCAGTTTCCTCAACAAGCTCTTGGTTGTACTCACGTTTGTCTGCCGGGTACTTCAGTTTCTTTGCGGGCACTGGATTCTCAAGTGTCATGCCTGGCCACACTCCAACATTCCCGACGCTTGGTGGGCAAAAACTGTGTTTCCTAGTGCAGACTCTTGGCAGCAAAGGCTATCGCTGTGTCCTCCAACTTCCTCAATATGTCCAGGATGCTCTCTCCATCGTCGTCATTGCACGGGGTAGCTGACTGTACTGCATTCCAGAACAATGGCTGCTTCTTCGCTTGTTCCAAACCTTGGGACAAGTATTCAACTAAAACCATTCATGTGTATATTTTTGTATTAATTTCAAAACTTCATTTTAAATTTCACCTGGGATCTGCCACATCAGATAGGGTTTTCCCACACAATTCAGTTTAATCATTTAATACAGCACACATGATATAAAAATAGTTAGCAAAACCATTTACAGTTTAGATGCAATAACAGTCTGTATTGATTCTAATACATCATGAGTTTCAACAACCATTTAGATTGTTGCCAACTAGCTTGCTTAAAATATCATATAATATTTGGGTATTACACATAAATACCTCAAATAACATTCATTTAAAGCTTAAAATAAGATACTGAGGCTTACTTACAGGAAACATTTGCAAAGGGGACAATTATAATGAGAAGCCAGAAACCCAGTTTACAAATCATTTAAATATTCTACAATCTTTGTGTGGCGTAAGACGTTTGATTAGATCATGGAATGCTAAACACTTGGCATTAACCACAATTGGTATCACCAGGCATTTATAAATAACTTGCCCGTCTACATTAGGTGAGAAAATGATTTCTGTAACATGAGCTATAAAAAATTACTAAAATATTCAACCACCCAATAACTAGCAGAATTCTGATAACCAACTGTTACCAAACCTCTCAACTGGAAATTCGAGCAGAATTATTTATATCACGCTGAACGAACACCTATCTACTCAAATTCATGCCTGGCTTCAAATACTTTGTTACCAAAATATTTTATGACATTCTCTATGACGTGTACAGTCAATACCATTTGCTACCGGGTGGATTTCTAGGGCTTTATGAGCCATGAAAGTGCAAACACTGAGCACCTGGTTAATTATCAATCTAAAATCACTGACATGTGCCAGTGTTAAACACATTTAATTCTTAAGCAACTTCACCATTTATGACCACTTGGAAATATCGCTAACTGTCCTGTTTCTTGTTTAATACCAAAGTAAGCCTATGTTTTTATTGTATACACAAACTCCTCAATCCTTTTATGTATGGTTCAGAGTAAGGCCCTAATCCTGAACGCATTGACAAATATGTTAAGAATGTACAAAAAGACGAGAGACTGCATACTGCATCGCTGGCTGTTAACTACTTCCAAATTTACGATGAACGTAATAAAAGGTTATGCATGGTATGCGTCAGCATAAACATTGAAAGGCAGCTGGGTGGATTCAGTAAAGCTTTCACTGCAATAAAATATTCGGACACTTGCTAAATTTTTTGAAAACCAGTAAACACTATTGAAGTTTCCAGCCAGTATTTTGAGTGAAAAAAAAAGGACAGCAAGTAAGTCGTGGTGACCAAAATTTACAAAAGGCAGACTAGACACTATCAAACGGGGCAACGACCAAAAAATTACTTTACACCTGAATTCAATTTTAAACCGTGACCTGAAACACACAATTTTGAAAAAACAAAGGTTGATGCACCGAAACAAGGTCGCTCACCTGAAGATCCTGCAAACTATCGCAATTAAGCGTACACCACGACTTACCGTTGTGAAGAAGTTGAAATCTGCCCAAGCTGCACGAACATCTGGATTTCAGACACTGCTGCACGCTGAAATATTCAAATAGTTCATGGCGATCAAAGTTTTTAAGGCAGACGTGTGTTGTACAGAATATGGCAGAATACGAACGTAGGTTTGAAGTAGTAACCAAGTGAGGTGACCAGAAGACAAGTAGACAAGAAGGAGAATTTGCTGTGTGCTAACTCATGTATGTTCACAATACCTTAGTGACGTAGGCATGGGAGGGGAACGGTGGAGAAGTCATAGGCAGGAGGATGGAAGGGGAACCGAACAAACACCGAGCAGTCTCAGCAGTTTGGAGCGCCTGCGAAATCCTTAATGTGCGACAGTGGTGCCGGCATCTCACAACACTGATTCCACCTCCATTGCTTAGCCAGGGCATCCTGCATGCTGTGTGACAATGCTAGGCATACAGCTTGGCTCACATCTGCATCAGAAAAAGCATCCACTAGTAAAGTGACTGCAATGACGTCTTGTGCCTCCTCGGAGCACCCCTCCTGAGACAGGTGTGACAGTCTCATGATGTCCTGCCACAGCTCCTGCGGTGGTTCCTCTCATTGCTGGATGCAACTTCGTAGAGGGGCATGGTGGACATGTCGCAGGTATCAGTCGCCGAACCACAGCTCTAAAGCTGACACCAATGTGGAGTATTCCAGTCAATGTCGTCCTGGCAGTAACTGCAGTTTTGTTATCGTGCAAGTGATCCAGCATTTTCTTCTACTGATGGATAATATATACCTATAATTAGGGCTGGGCCGATACAGATACTCGAGTATCGGCTGATATCAGTAGTATCGGTATCTGTAGTATTATTGCTGATACTTAGAGCTAATTCTATGGTATTTATTTTCTATTTCCCCATGTAGGTACTTACTCACTGTATTTATTATGTCAATACCAATTGTTTCTTATTTCGTGAAATTTCCTGATAATACCGTATTTACTCGCGTATCGCGCACCCTTTTTTCCCATAATGAAGGGAAAAATTTCAGTGGTGCCCACTATACAGGGAAAAAAGAGGAAGGGGGAGTGGTAGCTATAAATTTTCTGGGGATGTTGAGGGGGTGGCAGGACTGTCTGCTGCCTCATCGCTCGCTCTTACATCGCTCCTCTCCCTTCTCTAGCTTTCTCGCTCACTCAGGCACCCTTCAGTTATGTAGGTCAGAACACACAAAAACCCCCCCCCCCCCCGTGCAACTAATGGCATCCTGTGATGCCACAAAACCAGAGCTGTCATGTGTTTGTGGCCCCCACCTCCTTGTAATAACACCCAGATGTTGCTGGTCGATAATTCCACCATCCGTCTTTGTTTCCATGGCAGGGGCCAGTGAGCCATGTTCGTGGAATGTTTGGGGGGGGGGTGGAGGACAGAGGAGACTTTTTTAGAGAGAGAGAGAGAGAGAAAGAAGGGTAGTATAACATTCTAGCATGACAAAAAAAAAAGAAAGCCGGTTACTGCTGAAGGGAGAAAAAAGAAAAGCGAAGCTGGAAATGTTGAGTAGTAGGTTAAGGAGGTTTCTGGAATTTTTTTTATTTTGGCTTTTTACACTCAAGTTATCTAATTAAAGTGTTTGCGGAACGTAACTCATGTGCTTCTGCAATCCAACGCTTAATTGAAGAGATAAGAGGATACCAATGTACACCACCTGCAAATACTTCCTGTAGCATACCTACAGATGACGAACATGACTCCAAAAGATTGAAAGAGATGCTTTCAATCTACTCTAACATTATTAATAAAACAAGCGTACCATCTGCTTACAGGTGTCCAGAGACTGAAGTTTAAATGTATCTCGCAGAGTCACCTATTTCTATAAATTCCAAGCCTTTACAATACTAGAAGACATCACCATATACTAGGTTGCACAAAGCAGCACAGAAATATCTGTCCTCACCAGCTGGGTCTGTGGCATCGGAGAGACTTTTTATTAGTTCAGCTGGCTTGGTATCTTCCAAGGAAAGGACCCTGAGAAGCGATGCCAGCTGGTCTTCTTAAATAAAAATATTTGCATCTTGAAATCTTCCAAATAAGTGTCGATATGCTTTTTGGAGTGTACACAATAATTTATACTTTTCATAGCATAAAACTGTTAAAAAATTTTATATTTAATTTGCTTGTGCATTTTTTTTAGATAGATTAGTGATTATAACTGTGTTTGGTTTTAGATTGTATTGTAATGACTGTAAGAACATTTGTTAAGTGTTCTTAGTGGCAAACATTTTTTAATAATAAATCATGAAAGCATTCAAATATTCTTCTATCACATAAAAATTACTTCTAATGTGGGTATCGGTATCGAGTATTGGCAGTATCGGCTCACAAGAATCAGTATCGGTGAAATTGGCAAAAAGTGGTATCGGCCTAGCCCTAGCAATAATATTCTTATAATTTCTCTCAAAACCTGTGGGTTTAACCAGGTTTGTTATGGGATTGAGGTCTTGATTAAATAAAAGAGTTAATTATAATTTCCTAATTTTATTTACAATACTACAAAAATAATTCTCTCCACCGAAATTCTCACGATAAATTGATATCACGTGCTGTTTACAATTAATAAATTCAATCATAGAATTTACAATTACTTTGAAGAAATTATTGGAATTAAATAATTAATAATTAGTTCCAATAGAAAGTGTATCAAAACCTTTTCAATTGTTTAATAAATTATGTGTCCATATTTAACAGTTCCAATATTCACAATAAAATCCATTTTAGATGTTCGTTCGGTCCCACCTCAGTTTAGTCCAAGTCCCACTAGTCCGCAATGTTCTAGAGTTCTCAGAGCACACTCATGCCCAGTAGTCTTCACTCGTATTTCACGTCCTCTCATCCGTTAACACCACAAAAACCTCGTACGCCGTCACCTCAGAGTCTCCCGTCATCATCCATCCCCTTTGTTGATGTGCCTAGCTGTACCACACTTTGCTCAAATCCCGAATATAGTCAATACGCTTCCACAAAAATACCCCTGGCCCTTACACTGGTGCAATATTTATAGGGCTTAAGACCATCACCCAGAAATGTATTTAAATACAGCGTTGTGCCAAGGGTCCTAGTTCCCAGAATCTTCTTGCGTATCCTCTAAACTCGTCTGCTTCTCCAGCAAAGGGAGGAGCCAGGTCACTGCTGTCAATCATTCCCCCGGGGTGAGTGATGGGTAAGGAGCGGGTCTGCCTGGAGAGTGACAAGGATGGAGATGGGTCACCCTCCACAGAGCCAGACTGTGCATGGAGCTTGCGTCTCGTACATGTGAGGCACAGAAGTGTGGTGTACTGTCACCTTTATGTGCAGGTTCTAACTATGTATTGAACTGCCATTTAAGCTTATAGTCATAATGTATTTACAATTAAATTTTAAATTGTTATTACATTATACCGTTGGTGGAAAAGCTAAGATCATTGTGTGCTTCTGTCGCACTTTCTATTGCAGCCATTTTGTACATGTACGTCGCTAGATGGCTACACCAGTATCGCTGCGCCGCCTCCTCATCTCCAAGCCAGCCGGTGACGTCACACCTACAAGCAGCTATGCTATCGCCGCCTCCCTCTCCAGCTTGCAACCCCTCGCCCACAAACTCGCCAGCCAATGACAGCAAAGGAAGCCGCCGCAAGAAGTATAAATAGTGGGCCACGACACTCGGTCGAGATCAGTCTTCAGTCATCCACAACACTCGTTGCCAGACACTGGCCAGCCTTTTCAGCTATGCTCCTAGTTCTACCTTCCTTCTTTCAACACAATCTTAGTGCTGAAGGAAAACTTACTGCTTGGTCTCCACTGTGCTCGTCGCAGGAGCCATCCTGTCTACACCCTCCTTAGTCTTCATCGCATTTGTGCCGAAGAAATCAAACCGCCACATCGTCTATACACTGAGACTCTGCTGCCCCGTCTGGGTAACAATTGCATAGGGAGTTGTTGTTGTTTCACAGCGCTAGTCTACCCCGTCCTTGTTAGACTAGAAACCTCATTAACATAGTGTTAAGCTTCCCTAAGTTCACGCCAGCATTAGGAGGTAGTTAGTGCAACACCATTTGTTTATTTCCATTAAATGAAATAAACGAGAGTCGAACCTATTTCCAAGTACCCCTTTCCTGTAGACATTCCACCATTCCTAGTTTATTTCAAGCCGTTGAGGGGAATGCAGGTGACCCGGGAAAGCTACTTATTCGAGCCAGTAAAACAGCTCCACCCACACCCACTAGCACGACCAGCTTTCTGCATACCATGGTGTTGCAGAACAGAATAGCCTACACCCAGCTACTTGATCTCATAGGACAGCTTGCCCTCTTCACCGCGTTTTGGTGCCAGAGGGGTCGTTCCCTGAGTTGGGAAGACTGAACTCACTGTTGACCACGAGGTCCGACTCCCAGTTCTCACCACGTTTTGGTGCTGAGCACTGTGATAGGGTGACTACTCCACGTGACTCTACACCAGTAGGATTACACAAACCCTGCGATCTTCTCACGGATGTCAGAGTCTTTTCACATCCTGATGCCTTATTCCCGTCGCAGTGGTATTCGTGAAAAGGTGAAACAGGTGCTAAACTGCTTTCTATCCCGAAGGACCTGTTTGCACCATTGACAAGTCTTGATGAACTACACAGTTGGCTTGCAAAATTCCTAAGTCTACCTGAACAGCCCGCAGTAATTCCTAACGCCTATTTCAGACTTTAACCAGTCACTCTGCCTCCTCAGACACATCCAGAAGTCTCAACACGGAGCACACACTTGCCAGTTGCCAACGTACAACATATTGCTATCATCAAGGCCAAGCCTACAACTGAGGTATTCTGTCAAAAGCCCAGCAGAACCTGAAACGTAAGATCTCGCTGCTTTAACCAGATTGTACCAGGCCAGTTCTCTACACTGGACATGCACCAGTGCCACGTGGACACTAGAGAAAACCTGTCTTAAATCCGCCAGAGGGGTGCACCTGGCATAGCACCCGACAAAGACCTCCTTTTTGATCTTGTGTCACGATCCTCACAGTCCCAAGGCATCATGTGTCAGAACTTTGAAATGTTTTTAGGTTTTTCCCTTACTTTTTATGATTTGAGGTAGGAGAGGGGTAGGGAGAAAGGGTGTTGGGGAGGGGTTTTTATGTTATGGTATACGGGTGAGAGGGGTGTTGGTGGATGTGAATAACTGTTGTTTAGGATGAAGCAGGAGGTAGGGTGGGGCTAGTACCACTGATCTGCTGGACCTGACTTGCAGTCTTGAACCTGCTTCACTGCTCTGAGGACTGCTGTGGCTCACATGAAGGAGTTCCAACTACACTTTGTTCATTTTAGAACACACACACACACACACTCTCTCTCTCTCTCCTCCCCCCCCCCCCTCCATGGAACACAACTGCTCTTTTAATTGTTTTGGAGTATTTTGAGGAGGAAATTTGGTAATAAGCATTGTTTAAGTAACTGGTAGTGAAAACTCCCTTCCTTTCCCAAACCAATTAAATGCCTAATGGTAGTCAGGAAGAGGAACTGACTGAATTCCAATAATTTTGTTAAACTTGCGGTTGTCCACAGCCATGTAATGTTTCCCATTATGTTTCACTACCATATATACGGACTAGAATATTCACTGTTCAATGACACCTTTTATCAACAAATCTTGAACCTGTTTACTTAAAAGTTCAGTTGAGCGAGTGGCAATTAAATGGATGACTCTTGACATAGTTCTTGTTAATTTATTTTATATGGGACTAGTAATGTAGTGAGTCCTAACTCAATAGTAAGTACCGTGGGAATTTGTTTAGATAAGTTTTTAATAGCTGATTGTTGATGTTCATCAAGATGATCAAAGGAATCTATAACTTGCTTTGTCACTACTTTCGCTTTAGAGAAAACACTTTGTTTTCATTGAGAGTGCACTAATTACATTTTTTTTGTTTTGGGTAAAATATGAAGAAAATATTTTCAGCTTGAATGCCAAAGACTAGGTCAGCCAGCGTTGGCCATTAATTCAGTCTGTGAAATAAAATCTAAACCATGTTGCCTGGAAACTAGATATTTGTGCATCCAAAAAAATTTTTCAATTTTCATCGGGACAGTAGCACATGATGTTGGTAACGCTTGACTTGATGCATTATAACACTGTACTTCAGCAGGCTCAACTGAATAACTCTTTCAATTTTTCAAAAAGTTTACCAGAAATAATAGTACATGCTAGCCCTGAATGTACAAAAGCATTAATAGACTATGGTCCCCATTATACTTTAATGCAACGGTAGAAATTTTTTAAATCTCCACCAGATTAGGAAAACTTACTTTACACACTTCAAATCTTTTTCTCTCGCAGGGGTCATTAGAACCAGTCATCTGTTGAAAGCATCAACAAATACTCCGGTTTTCTGAAAGATAAGCATTGGCAGCATTGTGAGGATTGCAAGGAAGATTGTTCACTTGTCGTGAAGCACTTGTCGGTATCTTCCTGTTTACAATATTGAGAGGCACCGCAGTGGCTGAGCAGTTATCCTGTTTGCCTTCCACCAAGGCAAACCGGGTTCAATCCCCGGCTGAGGCACCCCTGGATTTTCACATGTGGGAATTGTGCTAGATGATGCCGCTGGTCTGCGAGTTGTTTTAGGGATCTCCTGTTTCCCCCACCCTTTAATTCTGGTGCTGCTACATACTCACCTCAATCACCCTCATCATCTCTCAGGACCTCTCTGTTTAGAGTTGCCCAAATCTCCTCAATCTCTCACTCACTCACAATATTGAGGTGTAGTTGCTTTCATCCCTGTCTGCATTAAGATAACTTTTCTGCATGAAGAGTGGAATGAGAAGCTGGAAACTGCTTTTGTTTGTCGTTGCCATGAAAAGGTTTGTAATGCCCTAAGAAGTTCTGGTTATTTTGTTCTGCTTAATGTATACCAGTTATTGGATGTGTTACCTATCCAACCCTGCGAAAGTGTTGAGTTTAGTAACAAACACTAAACAAGATCACTTTTCCAGTGCTAAAGGTTCTAAGATTATATTGACCTTTTCATTTTTGGGTAAATTTAAACGCAATATAACGCTGGCCTCCTTAATACTACTTGCATACATATCAAGAGAATCCTCTTGTTCTGGAAGATGATTAAACATTGTCAGGTGTAACTGAGTGTACAATCTAGATGGAATAAAAAAACTCAAAATATTTTAATGGTAGGCATTGACTGGACTTGAGTAAAAGGAAAATAACTTGAAGCAGTTGTCCCTCTGGTGCTGTTTTACTTTGGTGCAGTTTGACTATTTCCGTTAGTAACTGCAGGAATTAGGCATATAAAACCCATAATTCACTGGAAAATTATAGAGCATGTTTTGAAGGTGACATGCCTGCAGATGCGCTGGAAACCATGTTGGGATTTGGGGAAGGTAAGCTGCAAACAGGTATACCAGTGTAATGGAAAGTGGTTTGTAATGGTGGATGATGCATTACTAAGTTAACTAACACTAAGACTAGTGAATTGTCGGGTGATAGAGGTGATGGTAGTAGTGAGAAGATGTTTGCAGCCAGTGTTATTATCAATGAAAGAAACCAGTTCCAAATTAAACATGGCATCAAACTATATTGGGTCTGACACCCAATTCTCTCTAAGGACTTAAACTTATTCTCGGACAATTTCTCTGCAAATTTGGTTGATATATTCTAAAGTATCTCTCTTGTTATTTAAACTAGGGTAAGAGGACGAAGTAGCGTCATAGTCAAGATTAATAGGAACATTCGTATTATTGGCCACACACAATGAAATTGTGAAAGAAGTGGCAGTTTTTCCTGGTGCCTGTACACCTCAAATGGTGCATTCATCCTTAAGAAATAGTTCTGGTACAATTCAAATTGCTATAGTTACACAAAAATATAAATATATAAATTTAAAACACTTATTAAATCAAATTAATTTAAACAAGCTCAGTGCTCTAACCATCATCATTGTACTTGCTCACGCCACAAACGACAAACGTGCAACAAGCAGGCCGAAGAGAATACTACAATTTAAAACGAGGAACCAGCAACTGCTGGCCACATTTGTGTATCACGATCGCAGAAACTTGTAGCAGCACACCATGCACTCAATCATACCGCAGTGAGGTGGTACATGACAAGAAGTTTGTTGGATCAAGATTCGTGAGTTATAAACCAGAGAGCACTCCACAAGACAAGTAAGAGACTTATGGCCAAGTCTCCTATTCCTATCCTTTATATATATATATATATATATATATATATATATATATATATATATATATATATATATATATATATATATATATATATATATATAAATCACGTGTTTCTAAAACATGTGGACCAACTTCAACAGACAATTCCTTACGAAAATAATAAAAGATGAAAATGTATGTAAAACTTTTTCTCCAAAGTGATTTATATATATAGACACACACATGTACAAATACACTCCACGCACCTTAAAAATTCATCCCATGTTCGACATGCTTGATTGCTTCCTGTACATACCATGTATCACAATTGTTTTATTATTTTGTTGACGTAAAACGATCATATTTTTAGTTAAATTGAGATGTTATTTATATTCCACCCGTAAACTGTATTTCATTTGTAATTAATATGAATAAAAGCAGTGAAAAAATAGGTTTAAAGTGAAGTCCAGACCGGGTCAACAAGATGCTGCAAGTTTCATGCCATCAAGTTGGCCCCTTAAAAAAATTTTAGAATGTGAAATCTTTCTTGGATGAGACGGGCAGCTCAATGATGCAGTCAAGAAGAAACTTCAACTGAACCGTGGCACAATTGCAATCTCTAAAACGGGTGCATAGCTCTCACACAGCATCATGAATTGGCCATTAAAGTGTCATGGGATTCTCGTATTTAAAAGTAACATTAGTAGAGATGTAATGGCCAAGCAAATACTTATATTGCATGAAACAAATACCACGACAAAACAGCTGTTCAAAAGGAGGATAAACTATGGTAAGTACGATAATATAAGATTTAGTGAAAGCCAAAATTAGAGTGGCTATATATTTCAGAAAATGTTGGAGAAGAAAATGCAAGAAGAGGAAGAATACATATTATGACTTGCTCTGGACAACTGTTTCATTTCACCCAACCATTCAATATATATTGAACTGAACTGATCATGGAAAGATGTGTTGTGAACACAGATCAAAAATAATTTAATACCTTGGCACGTGCCGCTCCTACTAATCAACTTCGAGTACGACTCATCGCTAAGGTTCCTTCTTCCACTGCTACAGACATAAGAAATACGTACAGAAAATTTTCCACATGAATTCTTGGCTGCCTACTCTACCAGGTAAAAAGGAACTTATAAGTGAATGCTCATCACCTGAAGGTTACGCAACCCGGCAGGCCCCCCCCCCCCCCTCCATCTCTCCACCTACGCCTCACTGAGAGCCTACAAGCTGCCCAGACCTCTGGCATGGCAGAGCACACAAAGCAGAAACGCTGACTACTGCTGACCAGGGTTTTTCAACTCCCACGCCAACCAGGGCAGGATGCTCGCCCTCCTCACAGCCTGCGCCTGCAGCCTACAAGCTTCACCTATATAAGTCCGGACACTGCCGGGCTTGGGCAGTCATTCTTGTTTCTTCTCTCGCGACATCTATAGCACTGCCTAGTACTGGGACCTCGAGAGAACTTCTAAGCTTTTGAGTACGCCCCCAGTGGCTACTTCACCATCGACACTCAGTAAACCCGACAACCAGCGAACACGCTCACCAACACATATTAAATTCTCTTTATCTCCTCTAGACACCTTTACTAGATCAGTTTAGTAGTAATATATATTTTACCGTCTAGATTTATCTTTCCCCTTTACAACCTATAACCAGGTCGCCTACACCTGTCCAGCGCAGTTACCTTCAGCTACTGCTTAGTAGGAGGTAGCATGCATCATATGTTTATTGACTTCTCAATAAACATAGTTTGTTTCCTATACTTCAGCTTTTTCTTTCTTCAGGAGCCCGTCAGTTTTCTCACACACCCATTAGACGGCCATCTGTTGCATTCCAACTGACTAGTGCTGACAGAGAGGAACAGAGGAGACAAATCAAGGTTACTTCTTTACACCAGAGCACTGTTAGTGCTGGGGTAACTGTAACTTCGAGTCGTGCTGCTCGTTTGTATATGAACACACATCCAGTGGAGGGATTGATGACTCGCACAGCTACCCGTCTCTGATCAGTCCGCATAGCGTGAGGGAACAGAGGAGACAAATCAAGGTTACTTCTTTACACCAGAGCACTGTTAGTGCTGGGGTAACTGTAACTTCGAGTCGTGCTGCTCGTTTGTATATGAACACACATCCAGTGGAGGGATTGATGACTCGCACAGCTACCCGTCTCTGATCAGTCCGCATAGCGTGAGGGAACAGAGGAGACAAATCAAGGTTACTTCTTTACACCAGAGCACTGTTAGTGCTGGGGTAACTGTAACTTCGAGTCGTGCTGCTCGTTTGTATATGAACACACATCCAGTGGAGGGATTGATGACTCGCACAGCTACCCGTCTCTGATCAGTCCGCATAGCGTGAGGGAACAGAGGAGACAAATCAAGGTTACTTCTTTACACCAGAGCACTGTTAGTGCTGGGGTAACTGTAACTTCGAGTCGTGCTGCTCGTTTGTATATGAACACACATCCAGTGGAGGGATTGATGACTCGCACAGCTACCCGTCTCTGATCAGTCCGCATAGCGTGAGGGAACAGAGGAGACAAATCAAGGTTACTTCTTTACACCAGAGCACTGTTAGTGCTGGGGTAACTGTAACTTCGAGTCCTGCTGCTCGTTTGTATATGAACACACATCCAGTGGAGGGATTGATGACTCGCACAGCTACCCGTCTCTGATCAGTCCGCATAGCGTGAGGGAACAGAGGAGACAAATCAAGATTACTTCTTTACACCAGAGCACTGTTAGTGCTGGGGTAACTGTAACTTCGAGTCGTGCTGCTCGTTTGTATATGAACACACATCCAGTGGAGGGATTGATGACTCGCACAGCTACCCGTCTCTGATCAGTCCGCATAGCGTGAGGGAACAGAGGAGACAAATCAAGGTTACTTCTTTACACCAGAGCACTGTTAGTGCTGGGGTAACTGTAACTTCGAGTCGTGCTGCTCGTTTGTATATGAACACACATCCAGTGGAGGGATTGATGACTCGCACAGCTACCCGTCTCTGATCAGTCCGCATAGCGTGAGGGAACAGAGGAGACAAATCAAGGTTACTTCTTTACACCAGAGCACTGTTAGTGCTGGGGTAACTGTAACTTCGAGTCCTGCTGCTCGTTTGTATATGAACACACATCCAGTGGAGGGATTGATGACTCGCACAGCTACCCGTCTCTGATCAGTCCGCATAGCGTGAGGGAACAGAGGAGACAAATCAAGATTACTTCTTTACACCAGAGCACTGTTAGTGCTGGGGTAACTGTAACTTCGAGTCGTGCTGCTCGTTTGTATATGAACACACATCCAGTGGAGGGATTGATGACTCGCACAGCTACCCGTCTCTGATCAGTCCGCATAGCGTGAGGGAACAGAGGAGACAAATCAAGGTTACTTCTTTACACCAGAGCACTGTTAGTGCTGGGGTAACTGTAACTTCGAGTCGTGCTGCTCGTTTGTATATGAACACACATCCAGTGGAGGGATTGATGACTCGCACAGCTACCCGTCTCTGATCAGTCCGCATAGCGTGAGGGATCAGTGGAGACTATTACCGAGCCTGTGTAAACAAGCCGCAACCCGACATACACTCTAAGGTTGTTCCTCGTTAGAGTGCATCCTGTTTATTGTAAGCAACGACTCTATGCTCTACCAGGTGAGGCACGGCAAAAAAATGGAACAAAACGCAGCATTCCTTACCGCCATACAGTTGAGTGCACTACCTTGTACAGAGGAAAGGCAGGCGGAGCGGGACCATGCCGTCGCACCTGCTCTAGTACATGTAATATATTTGTCGCCTTGCTTGCACATCCATTAAGAGGGTTGTTAAATCATACTGAGACAGGGTAAGGCTGGGCAAATCCGAACTTCTGGAGCCGTAAAGCCTACAACTGGAATCGCCGCTTCGGAGGGAATCGAGCTCTCCACTACTCTGTGAAACCCGGATTAACCACAACACCCAAGATGACAGCATAAGCAAGTTGTAACTAACACTCCTCACCTCCTGCCTTGTAACCTGAGCCAATTTCCCCGCTATTGGTCTAGCGGAAAAATCCTCTACCTATGTGCCTGTCAGTCTAACCAGGCACGCGTCAACCATAACGGAAATAAACTTCAGTATTACATAATTTAAATTATGAGTAAAAACATTATGTTTCAAGTAAATCTTTGAAAACAGCGCCAAATTATTGAACAATAAAAATAAGTACAAACATATGATAAATCATATGAATTCATATCATTATTTGAGAGAAAAAAAATTAGGAAACACTACAGGCACTTTGCCCTAAAAAAAATTTTCCAGTGAGGGATAAGCAAAGGGACAAATGATAAGCACAAAGTTAGTGCCTAAAGAACTGCAGACATCTTCAATATGGAACCTTTACACTTCCATGAACGATATCTACTCAGCTTTTGACTTTTCCTTGTTCCCACATTCCTTTTCCTGTTTGCCTCCAAGGTGTTTGGCCTCATCAATTTATATTTACTTATGTCTCTGTTATGTGTATGATATTTATTATACATTGCCAGGCAATATTGCCTTAGAAATACTGAGAAGGTAATTTGAAGGGTTGATGTACTGGCAGGCTGGACCTTAATGGGAAATGCGTTGTTGGTTTTTTGTGTGAGCAAAGTGAGTGTGGGTGGTGATTGGCTCGGCGGTGCAATGCTGTAGCCATTGTGTGTATTGGTGTGTTGCTAGTCCCAGCAGCCGTGGATGTCCAACATGCCGTCTCCGGGCGTGGGGCAGAGCTCCCCCCTACGGCCGCCCACGGGGCCTCGCACTCCCCTCAGGCCAGAGGGAAAACCCTTCCCCATGCCTGCATCTGCGGGAGCAAAAGTGAGCAGACTTTCTGTATTGTAGTCGTCCTGTATTTTGCCTTCCTTCACTCCCTCTTTTCATCTCCTACCTGCTGATTGCGAGTGAGTCTCGTCATCATAGCGGGTGTTCGTCACCTCGACTGTCATTCCTACTTGATGTGAACTTTCTGTAGGTAGTATGTCAACCATACTCGCAGGTCAGATTGCCTTAAAAGTGTTTTTTCGAGTTAAATATACATCTAGCCAGGCAGGATAATTGAAACCTTGCAAGTCGGCTACTAATAATTTCTATAGTCTCCTGTTTCTTTGTTCTGTCGAAGGTGGTGTTTAACGCTCTTAGGCCGGAATATGTAGTCGGAAGCTTGTTTGGCAAAGAAACGATACTTCATGAAGTAGTACTTCTTCTTCAAGCACTACTTATCTGACAAATGAAATTATAAATTATGACTTGACTAAGTAATTATTGTATAATATCACTACCAACATAACATAGATAAATTTGCCACTTTTATTTACAGCAGTTATCCAGGCGAAATGAATTTGTACTTTAGTTTGTTATTATTTTATTTTTTCTCTGCTGTTTTGAATTGTTTTAATTTGTTTATCGCACACTTGAGATTAAAATAATTGTATGTGCAATAAAAACGTGTTGTTTCATGTGTTATGTAATAATGTTTTTTGGAAGTTTGTTAGTTATGCTATAAAAAAAACTCAGTTGACGTGCACACTCAATGATTATTTGATGTGTGTGTTCAGTTTAATGGCTTCTCAGTTAATGTAAAACCTACGACACCTTGTAATAATATAATTCTGGACATTTCCGTCGAGAGCCAATAATGGCCATTCCACAAACGACATTATCGATCGTAAAAGTGCTTGCTTGTATCTCATGCTACTGTCCAACCGACATAACCTGTGTTTCAGACCTTGTATTGCAAACACAGTGCGACTATTAGAATTTTCATATACCATTTTGAATGATAGAAGAAAATAGTACTCCAGTGCCCATGAACTGTGCTCATTTTTATCATGTTTATCATGTAATTATTTTTGTATGTGCTTTGATTAAGCATGATTGATTGCAGGTACCGTTTTATTAGTTTTCTTGAGTGAAATGTAATATTATGGGCATATGTTTTACCACAACGGCTCATTCCGCCATGTTACGACTGCCGTTCCGTTCCCCATGAGTCTAGGTACGTACTCGAAGTATTTATGTTTTTTCTAAGGTTTTAAGATTGTCGGTTTCAGGAAATGGACAAAGTGTTGATTTTACTGAATGATTATGCAGATAAATTATTTCGTATCAGTGCTGGACAAACATTATTGTAGTGAAGTGTTCGTGCAAGGATTTCCATATAAAAGATTTGTTCGAGAGGTTGTGAATTACAAACAGTAAGTTAACGTGTTTCGTAAATAATGTATTTTGAAACAGTTAGTATAATGTTTGAAATGCACATGCTTTAAAAAGGTAACACTATCAACTCTTTTGTCTTGTAAAAATATTTGTTTACTACCCATGTGTTGTACAGCCAACAAGTGTAAGTTTTACTTCGTTAGTGTTTATTGCTGGATCATTGTGCAATTAAAAATTACACACTCGTAAGAATTGCAAAACAATGTTGTCTCACAAAAAACTTTAATCTAAAGATCCCCCCACCAGCATATTTCACCCGAAATATAAAATAAAGAAAACACCAGCAACAAAAATAGACAGTCCAACCAACATAACCTCTTTCGGTAGCCTACTTGTTATGCAAACAAGTTCGTTCATAACCTAACTGTTTTGGGTACGTTCTGTTTGTGTTTATGTAATAGAAAAAATACAGTGGCCCAGTTTTGTGTACTAAAATTTATGTTGTGATTTTTTAACTAGCTTTTGTTAGCTCAAAGCTAAAATGTTGACAAAATATTTGTTAGGTATAAAAATTGGCTCGCTTCAGTGTAATTAATATTTCACGACAATAATGATTGTCAGTTTTCATTATGAGTATTAATATGCAATTGTCTTTATTTAAAAAGGAAAGGCTGCTGGGTTTTTTTATTTTGTGCCGAGTCTGTATGTACAACAGTTTTGTATAAAAACGTTTGGTTGTTTTCTTGTTATACACCAGCCCCTAAAAGATATTACAAATAAGAAACATTCAAAATTATTTGATGATCATACTATGTGCCGTAAGGTACTTAGTACAAAAATATTTTTAAATCATCCTAGTAACCAAAACCCATTGCTCACAAAGGTTAAGAAAATATGTTGTGTTTTCATATCAAACTGTAGGATTTTAATTTTCCCATTTGTCCCATGTAATTATCTAACATATAGTCTTGTTTCCATCAAATATTTTAAGGAAACATCTTTTGCAATAAAAATATTTTGTCCTATTATAAATATTCAGTTCTTAAGTTCGCAACGAAGCAGACTTGATGAAGTACTACTTATATGCATAAATAAGCAATGCTGCTTTGACTATGAATACTTGAGAAATAAGTTAAACTTATTTAGTTACTGTGCATACATGATAAGCAGTACTTCATGAAGCATTACTTACAACTATCAAAATACGTAATACTTGTATCTGACACTATGAATTGAAAATCATACTTAAGCACTAGTATAAGTATTTCTTGTTTCAAGTATTGCTCATATGCTCACTATGAATTCCGCCCTTAATGTTGGGTGTGTATCAGTTTTTTTACTTTTTATGAGGAAATGTGGATGTTTCATGGATGCTACCCACAACTTACAGTATCTTTTGCATTGCTGTGTCCTTAACTTCAATCGTGTGTTACGTCAGTTTTTCCTTATAGTTGTAATGTTTTCTCAAGTTCTCTTCATTTCTTCATGGTAATTTGTTAATACAGGTAGTGTGATATTTCTTATAGCTTCTTTATATCGGTCTCCTTATCTTGTTTGCCCAGTAAATTAGTTTGTGTAGGGCAGATCATTTTTGGATAACACGAATGATATTTGGTCATTAGTGCCCCTTGAAATTACAACATTGTAACATTTTCTTACCATGCCTTTGTTATTCATTTCTAATACCATTTATCCTAAGTTTTCACATTTATGACAAACTACAGTTCATGTAGGTTTATTTATATTGCACAGCTACAAAAGCATGCATGCATACAGGGCAAAACTCTGCAATCTTACGTATAGGAACTTACTGCTAGACAACCTGCTGTCGCTTGCAGTAGTACATTACACTAAAAGCTGCCCACATGTAGTTATGAGGAAAGAGTTTCTACTTACTGATAGTTAATGAAATTCAGAACTGGTTTCACTACAGTTATTATTCAATAAATTTTGCCCATTAGCTTAATTGTGGTCAGATCTTGGTTCGTACTCTTTACCATTTTACAGGTAGGAAAGGTGAAACAAGATTGCCAAATCACTGTACCAAAAGAAATTATTGAATTAATTTTATTGTCTGTTGATGAGTTGGTAATAGTTAGTGAGAACTACTGTCCCAGAAGATGTTATACTGGGCAAAAAACCTGAGCACTCTTATAAAATTGAATAACTTGTACAAATAATGTAGGTTTCACCCCTTGAAAATCAACTTTACCATTAGATTTGAGAATACCAAACAGGTTTACTCTGTTATGCTTGATGGTTACAAATTTGGTTAATTGTCAGTTGATACTCTTCATGGCTGTTGCAACAAAGCATAACTTTTATTGAATGAATTTTTTTATAACTTCAAAAGCTGTACATTTGAATTACTATTAACCATTCAAGCAATCTAAACATGACTTAATCATATGTAAATTAGAATAACAGTCCCTATGCCTTGTTTTGCTTAAAATCTATAGTATATTTATCTGCAGTTGAAATATATCTTTAAGAACAGGTTGGTTGTGTTTTGTTTACAGACCTAAATGGCTTAAAAATGTTACAGAGCCAATGTGGCTATATACTTCACAGTATTTGGATTTATTTTACATGACAGACAAACGTGTAAAACATGTCGCTTAGCTATGACTTATTATTATTATTGTTATTTTTTATATTGTTATAAAATATTATTTATTACTCAGTTCATTAAATTTGTAGTTTTAAAATTCTGTGTGGAATTAAACTCTTTCAGTTTTATTTTATTAATGTGTTACAAATGTTCAGCCCCCACCTTCTCTTTCTCTTCTGAAACTATTTTTACGGTGGAATTAAATGAAAAACATTTCCTACATCTCGACAAACTATTGAGATATTTGCATTACTCTTTGAAGTGTTCCCCAAACATTGTGTGTACAGTTGGGTATGTACACACAAACATTCACACCCATGTGATTGTTTCATTTGCATCTCATCTACATGCTTCTTATTCATAGGTGCATGGTCCAGTTTTTGTTTTACTAAATTTATGACTATTATTATTATTAGCATTAGCAATATTGCTGTCAAATCAGTTTTTCCTGGTAGAATTGTTAATTGTGCATATAAATAAATTTATTTTGGAAAATTATTTGCCGTCCAGTTTATGGGTTTAAAAAATTGTAATTGTTTATACATATGTTAAATAAGAGATACAGTCGTAAATAAATTTTATTTAGACACTGAGTTCAAGTGTGACTGATACACAACAGAACAGATAGCAGCATTGCTTGATAGAACGGGTGAGTGTTGATGGTATTCCATTTTGAACACAGCCTTATGTATAAACACACACACACACGTCCTAACTTTTCTCCCCTCATGTCTTATATATCATAAACTGTGTGTGATTGCCAAATAAAGAAAACTAAAGTGTGATTTGTGGCATTTATGCCCCTGTTTTCATAGCATCTTTCCGCTCATTCAAATGAAAATTACCTGCAAACAAGTATGCAGAGAAATTTAAATATTTGCACATTATAACAATAATGATCTGCAGACCTTTGGGAGTGTAAAGGGAAAGCGACTACCTAGAAAGGAAACTATTACAGTTTTTGTTCAGTTGTTTATTTAATAATTCTTAGAAAATATTTGGTAGTTGGTGCAAACGTAACCCAAATAATGTACAAATTAATATTCAAATGCATAGTTCTAAATGTAAACAATAACATTCAAAAGTATGAAAATGCAATATAAATTACCAATGTAAACCCTGTGACTTGGCACACCACACATTTTTTGGACAATAAATTTATACAATGGTCAGCAAGGTGCAGCACTGTTTAGTACATACACATCATACGTTCCTCTGCGACTAATTTGATAAATTTGGCCCCAGGCTCCAACTAGTTTAATAAACCAATATTTAAACATTATACGAGCAATCACTGAAATAGGCCTAAAAAATATGAAAACAACTATTTTGAAGCAATTAATCAATTTTATCATTAGCTCTACTAGCTTAACTATACACACACTTAAACAAGAGGCTCCAGCCAGTTCAATACAACAACAATGAATATGTAAACATTGGTTGCTTTTATTTTTCGAGGGGGGCGCTCCAGTAAAAACAAACCTGCGCCTTTCTCTTTAAGGGTTATCAAACTTCGCACGACCCTTCTGTGTACAAGATTAGAAATAGCAGCTGTGACATTTAACTGACTGTGTGGTTGTCCCGGTGAATGCAAACTTGGGTTGCGAAAATCCTCTTTTCTGAAATAGTGTATAAACAGCCAGGCCCTTTTTTCTTTATTACATCCAAGTCTGCTCTTTTACATTTCTGCACCCATTGCTTGCACCTATGATATGACAAAACAGTATTTAAGTAAATTAAGATATTGTGTGATTGGAATTTGCAATAAAAATACACTGACTATAATAAGACATGGGAAAATTATCTACTACAGCTCGTGTACTTACCAACTTGCATCCTTTGGAAATCTAAAAATGGACTTGCTGCAGTTCGCAACGTTGTAATTATTGCTGCCAAAAACTGCACAAATCTTTCCTGCCATAATAAATAATTGTGCAAGCGAGAAAATTTCAATTAAAACGCATCCTAAATACTCAAACTACCCATACAATACACAGCTTATCATCGTACGAACAGCACAAACTGCTAGGAGCGCTGGCATCGGTGTCTTACTGTTTTTTTCTGCTACTTTCCCATATTGTCCTTCTACCATATTTAGTGTTACTTCATGACAATTTGTAAAATGGCGGACGAAGCCATTTTGGGTTGATAATATTACATTTCATGTATAGAACAAATGTATCAATATGCACGTCGCGATACTCAATACTTTTGATATGTCCCAATATTGAGATCTCAAAGAATTTAATGTCCCGTCTCTAGTAAATATTCACTCTAAAATTTTTTCCAATATTGGAATTCGGAAAAAAATCGAAGACGTTTTCGTAAAATCTTAAATAGGGTATGATTTCTGTACATTTTACGGAAAAATCGTCAAAAGTTGGTGAGTCTGGCATATATTTATTTTAGTGTAAGATTAGGCTTATGGGCATATCTAAGTGGCATTTTTTTTTGCATGTAACAGTATACATAGAACAGACAATGCTGTTAGTCCTCCATTTTGTTGAAATATTATTTTAGGTAACACATAGTTAAAATTCTTTGAGTTATAACAAACATTGTAGTAAGTGAATAAAGATATACATATGTAGAGTAACAAAGTACAGGTTTTTTTATATTATGTATTTTGTATTTGTGAAATTACTAGATACTTTTTATTTGTATCACTGTATGAGTTATTGTTATGTTACTGTTTTCCCATATCCTAAACTAAAAATAAAAGTAACTTCAACATAGGGTCGGTAATTGTCTTTTGGTATGAAACATTTGTCAGCATGTGTGTTGTTTATACGTAGTGTATCGAAGGTTATAATGCCATCATTGCTAGAGCATGATGAAAGACAATGCTCAATGACATTACATGAGATTTGTTGGTTTTCGCACAGTGTTTATGTTTATTTTTTCATTAAAGTAATTGGGAGATTCGTTCAAAACATTGAAGGTGTAGACTAGTGCACTTTATGTTGCAAGTAGAACAGTATTATTTTAATTTTAAAATTATTGCCATTTTTAAGGAAACAAGAACTTTGGTGCGGTTCTTATATTTGTATATAACTGAAACTTTTTTTGGTTTATGATTGAGTTTTATAATAGTATACAAGAAAACTTTCCAGAAATGCCTGTGGTTAGATAATGATAAACTATAGTTCATCATATTGTTGTGTGAATGTTGACATCTTTTACTTTATAGCATCGTAGTCGTGATTAGCATTGCATTTGACCAATGAGTTAATGTGTGTGGTTTACATGACATAGTTTGTAGTTTAACAGTTTACAAACATTTGCTGAATGGTATTGTGTTGCAGAGCAGTGTGTATAACACCAACCCTTACAAAATTAGTTATACAGTAGTGGTGTAGTTCAGATCATCTGGTTAGTTGCTGATCAATGGTATGAATGTACTTACAGTAGGGGCTGTGTTTTTGTTTGTACTTACTGCCCATATTGTCTTGCAACAACCAACAGGATCCCATTACTATCAAATATGTCACAGTTATTTGTGCAATTTGTGTTCCTCATTTACATGCTCATCGAAGTGTTACATCACACTTTTCCTTGACAGGATTTCTCCTAGATTCACAGTGTAATCAGTCAAGGTCAGCACACAAGTTAAACACCAAATCTTGTATATATTCATTTTTGTTCAAATTAAGGTCCTAAGAAATTAATTTTTATTTTAAATGACATTTATAACTCTAACGTACATTTATTTTTACTACAGCCATTCACTTTACTTAGCACAGTTAGGTAATGCACAGTCCCAGATCAGTGATACTAATAATCACATGTTTTAAACACAGTCATTTTATAAATGTTTCAATACATTATATAACGTAATACGTCTGTTAATATTTTTTACATCAAGTATCCATTTGTCCAAGTTATATTAATTGTACTGACGCGTACCCGGTTAAGGTTTGCTTGGCACGATCGCCTTGGATTTATATGCTAGACCAAGAGCGTGGTTTTATACAGGTTTGTAAGTGGCTGGTGAGAGGTGTTAGTTACAGACTACGAAAACCATTGTGAGGGTGATGGAGTTGAGGTTTTGACTCTTGACCTCTACTTAATGGTCGCTGGATTGCTCCACACCGTATTGATGGTTCCAGACGACAGATTCTTAGCTCCAGAACCTAGGATTGGCCAGGCCGTACCTAGCCTCTGTCTCGTAAACCAGTCCTCTCGGAACCGGGTGATACTCTGGGCTGTGCAAATATTTGGTGGAGTCCCGTTCTGCCTGCCTTTCCTTCGTAGGAGGGGAAGTGCAGACCACTGTTTGATAGCAACGAACGCTAGGTTTTGGTCCCTACGTCTTGCTGTGCCTTATCTTGAAACGCATAGTGTGTCACTGCTTGAACAGCCCACGTAGTACACCTTGGCTAGAAACAATTGTACAGTGTCAGTCCAGTAGCTGCTTGCTGGCATGAGCTCATTAAAAATCCACTGATCCCCCACGCTTAGCGGGCCGATCAGTGATGGGGAGCCGTTTCGACCACCAATGACTACTGGATGTGATTTCAGCAAGGTTGAACAGCAATACTCAGGCTATGGTCACTCCAGTACTAACAGTGCTCGAAGCAAGGGAATAACCTGAGCTTGTTGCCCTTCCTTGGATGAAAGTATTCCTAGTGGTTGTGGCTCCTCTATTCCTCCCCTCCAGCACTACCAGTGCTCGGGTGATTGGGAAGAAACAGACGTCCGTTTAATGGGTGTGGTTTAGAAAAATACTCAATTCCTGTCGGCAGTGCACAGCATGAATAGAAATAGAAAGATACTCTGTAAATGAAAAAGCTTAAAGATAGAGAACAAAATTATGTTTATTGAAAAATCAATAAACACGTGACTCGTGATATCTCCTACCAAACAGCAGAGTGCTGAAGGTTATCTACGTTAGCCATGTGTAGGCGACCTGGTCCTAGGTTAAAAAGAGAAAGATAGTTCTAGATGTGAAAAATGCTTTACTATTAAACTGTACTAAAGAAAGTGGGTCCCTATAATAGACAAAGTGAAGTTAACGGGTGTTAGCGTATTCGCTGGATGACTGGTCATCGTAGTTGGAAGTAGCCACTCGGGGTGTACTTAAGACTTGGGAGATCTCTGTAGGTCCCAACACTGGACAGTTCTCGAGATCTCGCGAGAGAAGAAACAAGAATGACTGTTGGAGCTCCGCTGCGCACTGACTTATATAGTACTCAAGTGTCTAGGCTGCCGCAATGGGGTGTGGGGAAGGCGTGACCTTCTGCTGTCGTGGCGTGGGAGTTTAAAATCTCTGGTCAGCAGTAGTCAGCACTACTGCTACGTTCATCTTTGGTAGCGCTCAGCCTTGCCCGGTGGCGGCCGGCTTTTGGACTCTCAGGAAGGGGGGAGGCGGCGTGGCGTGCCTGCTGATTGCGTAACCTTGTGACTAGGTGCTCGGCCGCCTGGGAGATGTAAATGGGGAGAAATTATGTGCAAAGTATTGTGTGCACAACTCTCTCGTGGGTCGTTGATGTAGACAACTCTTACGTAGGTAAAAGTAAGGGTATAATTCACGTAAAGAGTAATGAGTCGTAATCGTAGTTGATTAGTAGTCGAAGCAGCACACACCAGTACATTATCTACACAGCTGATTCTGCCTGATTTAATTTAAATGTAATTTTTCTTGTATGTATTATTGTTTTTTCACATGTAAATTAATGTGTTAAAAATATATCTAGAGGGTTTTTTTTTCCTCCCTTCCTCCCTCCCTCCACTTTAGGAAACATTACTACTTTATGATTTGATAAGAACAGCGCACACACCTGCTAACTGCGGAACGCCTGCAAATTTGAATGTTTTTTATGATTTGTAAAAAATCTGTTTTCCAAAACCAACTCAAATACAGTTATGTACTCCGGAAATTATTACACAAGTGACTTCAAAAGCAATTAATTTCAGTTAATTTATAAAATGAATTTTTTGCAAGAGGAGTGTTGTGTTCCTTGCATTACAAACGTATCTCGCCTGTAACATGATTATTTACACCTTATGGGAAGCTTCCATTTTGACGACTGGTGGCCACAAGGCCACCAACCTGACAATATCAAATGTACCAAGTTAACGCACTATACCACACTCCTCCCCATTTAGTAGGAATATCACAAAGGATCTCCTAGACGCTGACTCTCTTTTTCCTTGCTGATCTGGGCACTGCTAGCTTCTACTGATCCAAGTGACTGTGGTAGATGTTATCAGATGCCTGCATCCTGTAAGCGAGGGGCCCAACTTTAGAAGGGCCAATCCTTTCTCCCATTTCTTCCCTCCGTGTGTGTACACTGTGAAATCTCGCTGGATTGTTCACAGCAAAGGATTTAGCTCTGCAATTAGAGTGGGAAATAACAGGGCCCACTTGATGGGCGGCTACAGTCCCAGACACTGATGGTGAAAGCAGTGAAAGTGTATTACGAATGACCCTGCCAAACATAAGGCTACTGTGCGAATCTCCTGTGGCTGTATGTGGGGTTATATGGTAATTCATGAGGAAACGGGGTAATTCAACATTCAGGAGAACACTGGACTGAACTAAAACCTATAGCTTGCATTTCAGTTTTCACCATATTTTCTGCAAGGCCATTTGTGGCCGGTTTGTAGGGTATTGAAAAGGTGTGCTTGATAGCATACATTTTACAGAACTGGTAAAATTCTGGAGATGAAAACTGAATCATATTGTCAGAAACAAGTTGTTTGGGAAGACCATAAATTGAAAACCACAAATGTAGTTTGGTAATGACAGCATGGGAAGTGACACTGGAAAGCACACACACTTCAGGCCATTTCGCGTGACTGTCCACAAGCACAAGAAAATTTGTCCCCTTGAATGGCCCAGCTATATCTACATGAACCCTCTGCCATAGCCTATCCGGTCGTGCCCAGAGCACCAGAATTGACTTGTCTGGCAATGACTTATTTTCAAAACATGGAAGGCATGCAGATACGACACGTTCAAGGTCCTTCCTTATCTATTTGGGTCCACCACACACATGTACGAGCCATTACCTTCATTTTACAAATTCCAAAATGGCTCGTGTGAAGCTCATGTAGGACTGTGTCCTGAAGGGCTGCTGGAATGATGACTCCGTGCCCCCAGAGTAAACACCCTTCTTCTAATGCTAGTTGATTCCTTTTTGCATAAAATGGCTGGAGTGTGTCTGTCGGTTGCATGGGTCAACCATTTCTCATACACACATGCTTAAAACTGCATCTCTTCCAGACACATTCCTTATTGCCTTTGGGGTTAGTGGCAGAAACTCAGATACCCCAACATGTAAATAAGAAAACTGAGTAACTTGATTTTCTGGACCTTGAAGAGGCAGCCTAGACAGTCCATCAGCATTACTATTCTCAGCACCCTTAACATGTTCCACTGTATAATAAAAATCCTGAAGAATTACTGCCCACCGTTGTAGCCTGTTAGCTGGCCCGAGACAAGTCAATCTTTGACAATTCTATATCATCTTGTAATTTGGAGAATAACAGCATCTGCCCGAGGAAATGGATAGTGTTCAGCCACTGGCACAATGGGAGTGGCCCACTCATTGAAAGAAATGGGGTGAAGAAAAGCCTGCCCAGCTCTGAATTAACTTGTCTTTTAGTGAAAAAATGAGTTTTTAGGCAGGGAAAAAGACTGGTGGTGTATTTTCTTGCACATGCAATGAGACCTTACTGCCCGTGAATGCTCCAATTCCCCCCAGAAAACAAAGTTGGGTATTTTTGTGCTATGATGTCATTCACTGTGACTCTTGCTGTCCTTCGCCTGCACCTTAATTGTACCACACGGATGTATAACACCATTAGTATAGGACTTAAGGCATACTGTAGTTGGTGTCAATCGGTAGTTCGCAAAAAGGTTTGTATATGTCCTTTCTGATATTGCAGATATGGAAGCTCCGCTGTCTATTTGCATGTCCAAATGCACACCTCCCACCGAGATTGCTTGTGGTCTTGCTGTTGGCTTCAGTAGCTGGTACAATGAAGCAAATTCTACTTCTGATGTTTCTGTGCTTGGGTTTTCTGGATTGGACACTTCATAATTGTGACGGGCAGAGTCTCTCTTGCCACCTGCTTGCATTTTTGGACACATTCTCTTTAAGTGTCCCAGCTGCTTGCAGTTGCACTTATTCTTGCGAAACCTGCAATCCCGTAAGAAATGGCCTGAGTTGCCGCAACACAAACACATCAACTGACTCTAGGCTGTTCACTGTAAAATGAGCACTTTTGAAAGCCCTGCTTAAGATCTACTTGCATACATGTTGCGTATTCCCCCACCTTATATAAAATTAAAATTTGCTGGGGCTTTATCACTTTATTAATGTGTCGGTCAAATGAAACTGTGAAATTATTAAGAAAGGAAATACCTTACAAATCTGCTCATTTTTTACAATTTGATACATTAAATGAACAGAAGCAAAATAAATAATTCTAAGTTATCACAAATTGTTACTTAACACTTTTTATTCGACGTGAAGATATGTAACTACTTTTCATCTATCATCACCAACTTTACTGGAAGAATGTCACTCAGTGCGCCCATTAATATACATGCAGTGTGGGGCACTGATTTTTTCAAAGGTTCGTCTCACTTTATCGTGAACAGTCTTTAGTACTTTTTGTGCCACTGTCTTTCCGTGGGCGTGCCGTCATGACGTTGACGGATTCGTCTTTGACTGGGGGGCGAAGATAACGGTGGCAGCCTCTCTGTTCTTGACTCTCCTGCATTTATAGATGCAGTGCTGGCGGCTACAGTGTACGAAACTGCTGAACTAACCAAGTAAGGTCGTCATACTCTAGATGGAAGTCTTTGTGTGCTGTTTTTATCTATCAGCCCAAGCACAAACTGGTCTCGCAATGCAAAAACAAGATCATTTTTGTAAGCCAACTACAAATTCAGAAACAGTTGTCTGATTTTGGTGAACCCTTTTGTGGAAATTACGCCGCTCCACAATGACAGACGGTCTTGGAGAAAAATGCATTCAGGATGCTTTTTAGGTTCACTCAAACTGCGTAGTATTTCATAAGTTTCTTTACCTACTGATGTGATAAGTATTGCACAGTGGCTATTTTGATCTCCTGCTTCATCTCCCTATATAAGTCTTGAGTTTTCTTCCGGTGAGATTTTCTCAACCTCAAATCCAGACATTCTTTGTATCATGAAGACTGTAGAAACAAAAAATAATTTCTCTGAGAATAACACAACCAATGCACCAATCCCATCCTTGTCACCAATTTTGTGTTCCTTGAAATACAAACATATCTGGCCTTTAACATATTTATTTACACCTCATGGCAAGCTTCCACTTTTACATCTGGCGGCCGCAGACCTGCTAATGTGACAATATCAAAAGTACCCATTTATCACGATATACCACAGTGAGGTAGCGATAAATGCTTCAATACTGTATATTATGTGCATTTGTGTACCGTTTCATTATTTTATGACCAATGTGTTTTCATTTACAATGCATTATCATTGTATTGGGGAAAAAAAGACCAGGTAATTTTATTAACTCAATGCCAAAGTGACGTGTTAAGCTTTCTCTTCAGTTTGTACTCTAATAATACTACCTACCTTCGTTAATAATGAACATAGTGCCTCACATTTCGAAAATATTCTCCAAGATGCAAGATATACATTTTATAATTATTTTTTTCTCTTTCCATTTCCGTTAGCAAAATAAATAATTAAAATGTCATAAACTTCGCAAGAATTTTTTGTTTCATGGAGAGACAACAGTTTAGGTGCTTTTGTATTGGACACCGGATTTCTGGATCTTATTGCAAAATAAATACGAGTATGGCAGCAAACTGACATCCATAATCACACTGAACACAATTATGTAATCAACAACCAAAGAAAAACTGTTGAATGTGCATTGCATACCACCATTATAAGATGTACAAAATATTTAATTTGTCAATGTTGTTTGCTGTTGCTATTGAATTGTATTTGTTTACTCAGTGGTGTATCACATACAGGTTTCATCTCTTGCGATTTTGGGCATCTCTGCATCTCTTTCCACATTCTATGTTTAGGATAAATGTAAAACTGTCCCATGAATTTCTTATCTCTTTAGTGTCGTTTGGTGAAATATTGTGTGAGGGGAAACATTCATGTAGTATGAGGAGGGTAATGTTAGAGCAAAAAAACTTTCGTCACAAAATACTAATAATAAGGCACATCAACCCCATACCAAAGTGATGTGTCTTTTGAATGGGGTCCGGAGGCATCTGTTTATCCCTGAGGGGCAGTTTGGAATGAAGCCCTACCATGAAGCAGTGATGGATGTTAAGGGCAGGGGAAAAGTAAATTTTCCAAGAGAGCCCACAGGAAACATCTGCCACTTTTCCTATATATGATCATTTCAAGTGCTCAGCAGAAATCTAGCCCAGATCCTTACATTTGAAGTCAGCGAGCTAATCACTTGGCCATCAGGGGCCCGTAGATTACCGATGACAGTGTATAAATTAATATTATAGATGACCGTACAAAGGACTTTGCTGTATATAGGTAATGTGTTAACATATGTCTACTACAGAATGGTCTTATACCAAATGTGATTTGTTATTATGTTAGTCGTTATCATGTCAAGGGGTTAGTATATTTTAATTAACTTAGTGTAAGTAAATTACAAACTTTCAGACGCGTTGAAAATGAAGAGAGCATTGGCAGACATTCGTTAATTTTACCACTTTAGAGGCTCTCTTCTTGCTCGTAATGGGACAGTGCACATAGCTTCAGTTTTAGAATGGCAGGAGGGGGAGGGCGTAGAATTCATATTACTTTAGTTTGTCACGTAGCCAGGCCCCCCACCCCCACCCCCTTCTCTACCTCTTACCGTCAGCTGAGCAATTGGAGGTGCTTTCTTTCTACCGTTACTATATTTTCTTTCAGCATAATGTGAATTCATTGGACATTTAGAATGTGGACATAGAAATATGTGACTATGAAGTTTTTCGTTGTAGGATTTTTAATTACAGATGATCATATTGTCACTCTATAAACTGAAATATTTAATCACTATACCCTGTCATTTCTTCTTGTTACCTTTTGTTTTTGTGCATGATATATTTTATAGTAAGTAATGTTTATCTTCTTATTTTTGTCCACAGGGCCAAACTCCAAACACTTCAAATGCTTCATATCCTCCGCCGGCCCCTCCAAAGAGAGAGATAGTTTTTCCACCCGACAGCGTGGAAGCAGTCACACCTGTTTTGTACAAACGGAAACGCATGGCTCGGGGCGACGTGGCACCGGTTGAGGCCTGGAGACTGATGATGAGTCTCCGTTCTGGTCTGCTAGCGGAGAGTTGCTGGGCCCTCGACATTCTGAACATCCTTCTCTTCGATGATTCCACAGTAGCGTACTTTGGGCTGGCGCACATGCCCGGCCTTCTGGACGTGCTGCTGGAACACTTCCGACGCAGCTTGGCTGACATGTTCGACTGCTCCCAAGTGTCTACTGACACCGATCGTAAATGGTACCGCCCACCGCATGTCGATGTTCCCGATGTCGACTTGGGTGGTGTCATTCAACCCATCGATCCCGAGGATCGAGTGCTGCTGCTCGAATCGAATCCTAATTATTCTTTCGTCTCGAGGAAAGGTCACCCGGTCAAAATTGTGCCACGGGAAAGTGATATTTTTGTGCTTGATAACCGTAGGAGTTGGGATGTGTTAGGAGATGTGGTGGAAGATGGTGTCGATACAACGGAACCAGACAGTAATTCCACCAGGTACATTGTGTCGTGCTTCCAGGGTGAGTTTGGGAATGTACCATTTGTCAGGTTATTGCCTGACAAACAACATTGCAAGAATGATACTGTTCCTGAAAGTGCAGTGAGTAGTGACATTAGTGATGACAGTAGTAAGTCTAGGGACGTTCTTGTGGTGGGCGATGAAAGAAAAAACTGTGACAAGAAAAAGAGGACTAAAACGTTAATTGATGTGTTATCGCGAATAAAAAAAGAACCTTTGGATGTGAATGATGTTCTTGCAAGAGAAATCCGTGAAAAGGTTGAAAGGTTTGAAAGTGTTGGACAAGTTAAGAAGGAGAAAATGGAAGATGATGAGGACTGTTTTTCTAAAAGTGGTCAACCAGCACTCAAAAATGAACCAAATACAAGAGGCAAATTTGCAGATATAGTTAGTAGAAAGGATGCTGAAGAATGTGATCTCTCACGTGACAGTAATGTATGTACCAAATATGATTTCATAGAACCAGAAGTCAAAGAATCTGTGAATGATGCGGATAGTAAATCTCCTGCTATGGCGGATAACGACTCAGAAAATAGTTCTAACATCAAGATTTGTGATCCTGCTGGAACTCTGAAGCGTAGACGGATGTCCGACTATGAAGACGAATGCTACACGCGAGACGAGGCCAGCCTGTACCTTGTGACTGAGACTCAAGATGCCATCGCGAGGAGATGCATATGTTTGTCAAATGTCCTCCGCAATTTGACCTTTGTTCCTGGGAATGAAGTTGAGTTTGCTAAAAACGTGACATACCTGGGTCTGCTGGGCAAGCTGTTGCTGCTCCACCATGAACACCCGGCGCGCACCCAGAAGCAGCGTAACTACGACAGAGAAGAAGATGCTGACTGTGCTGACTCATGCAGCAGTCTGCAGGGGGAGACAGAGTGGTGGTGGGAGTTCCTTCAGGCAGTGCGGGAAAACATTTTGGTGAGCGCTGCAAATATTGCAGGACACATGGACCTTGGGCAATACCCAGAGGAAGTGTCGCGACCGGTGCTTGATGGACTGTTGCACTGGGCGGTGTGCCCCGCGGCTCATGGCCAGGACCCCTTGCCCTCAGCGGGGCCCTCATCGTCCCTCTCTCCGCAGCGCCTCGCCCTGGAAGCGCTTTGCAAGCTGTGTGTGACTGATGCCAACGTGGACCTGGTGCTGGCTACACCTCCCCATTCGCGCCTCGAGCGGTTGTGCTCCGTGCTGACACGCCTGCTGTGCCGTGGGGAAGACCAGGTGCTTCGCGAGTTTGCCATCAACATGCTTCACTACCTGGCTGCTGCGGACAGTGCAATGGCGCGCACCGTGGCACTGCACAGTCCATGCGTGTCACTGCTAGTGGCATTCATAGAGCAGGCAGAGACGAGCGCGCTGGGCGTGGCCAGCCAGCACGGCATTGCGGCGCTACGTGACAACCCTGATGCAATGGGCACGAGCCTGGACATGCTGCGGCGTGCTGCAGGGACGCTCCTGCACCTAGCACGCCACCCCGACAACCGCCCGCTCTTCCTGCAGCAGGAACAGAGGCTGCTGGCACTCGTTATGAGCCAGATCCTAGACCAGCAGGTGGCCTCTGTGCTGGCGCGCGTGCTCTTCCAGTGCTCCCGCCATGCGTAGTGTCTGCCCAGGCTGCGCACCGCTGCGCCTTCTGAACGACTAATGCTCCTCTGGGTGGGCGAGCTACATTTTCCATAGTATTCGACACAAACCTAGATATAATGAAATTGTACCATTTTGTAAAGTTGAGCGATGTGGTGGCACATCTCATTTGTGTGTTAACTTGTAATACTGATTGAATGAATCATTGTATTTATTAATTTGACCTACGAGCTGGTAGTTCAGTTTCAAGCCAGCTCAGTCCCTCCTAAAACCTTGCCCTTAGGTCATCCTTGGTCCTGAATTCATATTTGGTATTTACTTGTGCAAATGCTTTATATATGTCTGAATACTGAAAATCAGAAATAAATGTAAATAAGAAGTAAAAGTACCAATGTTGTTTTACTTGTTATTGTTGAGTGTGCAGCTGTTTTGATTATGTTGAAACGTAGCTATGTACATTTTAAATCCAACAGATGACAGTTGTTATCTTTTATTCTTCATAGCTTCCATGAAGTTAGTATTTAAATTTTTTATATATAATACAGGTAATTGATTGACTGGGTATTGTGAACCTCATATTTACCATGCTAATGTCCAACATTTCAGCAATTCCATCTGCATTCTCACCACACTTTTTTGTAATCAATGATGTATACTTATACTACTATGTTCAATATCATGTTCAAATCACCATTTAATTAATTGTAAAATGTTATTTGGTTCCTTTATTATTTTTAATTTGTATATCATATTCTGTGAATTCTTTTGAGGTTGATTAAATGCAAACCCCTGCCCTTCTGTAATGTTCCTGCATATTTGGTAGTGCCTCATAGTTCACCACACATGCTATAGATGGACTGCTTGAATTGTCAAGTAGTGTCTTCAAAGTACTCAAGATTAAAATTTAAGTATTAAAGATCAGAATAAAACAACTTTGAGTTTAAAAAAATTAATGCAATTTTTTGGAGTAGCTAGAAAATTGTTCTTGGTATATCAGTAGTAAATGAGCTGCTTCAGAACAGGTTCATATGCCCTTTGAAGTAACTCTTTATTTAACAATATATTTGAAGTATTGACAGATTAATTATAACACACGTACATAAATAGATTTACACACACAGCCACACACACACACATGCTGTTTGGGGGGGGGGGGGAGGTTTAGTCGCCAGTATTTGATTTTATCATCGCAGTGCTTGTAGCTGCCTAGGCCATACCATGCCTTGCCTTGGCCGCCCATTTGCTGGAGAAAAGGCTGATGCACTTTAGTTGCAGCAGTTTTGCCCTCCCTTGTGCTGGCCAGATCCAAAACACCAGTCTGTGTCCAAATGTGCTGCACAGTCACACCACAAGTAGCTTACTGAAACCGCTTACTCACCCTTGAGTATGTTGTGTGGTCAGGGTACTATCCAAACCCTTGATGTCTCTCCGAGACATCAACGGAGCATTGTTGTGGCTCAACACTCAACCATTTTCAGAGAAGGAGATCCCCCTGATCTCTTCCAACATACAGAGTTAACCACTGCCAGAGAAAACCAAAAGTTTAGCCAAACTGATTGCTTGTGGTACTTTTGGGTTTGTCATGACTAACCACACAATTTCATAAATGACGAGTTGCTGTTAAATGAATATAAGCAGTTTATTCCATCCCAGATATACAGGACTGCCCATCCAACTACCGTGGCCTTATTTAAACAACCAAGATGGATGCTTACTGTTCACAAGTCAGAAACAGTCCCACAGAGTGCAGCCTTATATCCATTACATTTCGGTTGTCTTCCAAAGATGGTCACAGCCCTTTAGAGCTTCACCAGACATAACATCTTAACACATGTTGCTGGCTAGTCATTCACCCAGCGAACTTTCATCCAACCAAGTGAGCCAGCAGAATCAGACTGTGGTAAACTATCCTTTCAGTAGACGAAGAGGGAGTTGTCAAAGTTACAGTCCAACCAGGCACAATGTTGCACATAATGCAGGTCGGGAGACTGCCAATAAACCCAGTCTTAGTATTTAAAATATTTGCCTGGTATCGACCTTTCACCCATTACAGGCCAGTCGCTGACTCGGCTAGCAGCAATCCCACTGTCACTAGTCCTCATGTCTTCCGTACATTGGAATTTCTTTACATTGATATTCCGGTCTTTGACCCCAAATGGCTTTACTGCTAAAGCAGGTTTAGCATGGTGCGAGATGCCAACCTTGCATGAGAATTTCATGCAAGAACTGAGAAGAGCATGTCCTATTTTTTTTCGAGCAAGACAATAAAGGGTGCACGGACTGAACTAATGAGCGTATTGGTCCATGAATGCTGGTCATGTGACCTGTTGTACATCAACCAGAGAGGTAAAAGAAAATCATAATCTCTTGTGTGTGAAGAGTAAGGCACGGAAAGAAAACAATGCTGAAAAATGAGTTTTACTGTAAAGCACTAATTTTTGGCGGGATAGCTTGAAGCAAATTCCTTGTTGAAGTAAGCACCTTGATGCGTGCTGCTTATACAACTAATCTGATACGATTAAGACTCATCGCCAAGAGTTCCTCTTCCACTACTATAGACATGTGTGACATTGCCTACCCTTCAGGCAACAGGAACTTATGAGCGAATTCTCTTCACCTGGATGATAAGCAACCTGGCAGGCACGCCGCCCCTTCTACCCTGCGCTGAGAGCCTGCAAGCTGCCCATACCTCGGGCAAGGCCGAGCGCCACTGACGAGGCACGAAGCAGAGATGCTGACCAGAGTTTTCCCACGCCAACCAGTGCAGAAGGAAGCTTCCACTGTGTAAGTTCGGATGCTGCTTGGCTCGGGAGTCGTTCTTACACATCCTCTCGCGTGACATTCCGCACTAACTCAGTGTTGGGACCTCCGGAGATCTTGGAAACTTCAAGTACATGAACACACGTATTCAACTTCACTTTGTCTCCTCTAGACATCTTTTACTTAGCAGTTTAACTTTAACTTATTTGTTTTCGTCTAGAACAAGCTATTCCCCTTTTAACTTAGAACCAGGTCGCCTGCACCTGGGACCGCAGTTACCTTTACCCCTCCACAGTTTGATAGGAGGTAGCACAGGTCACATGTTTATTGAACATTCAATAAACACACATTGTTCTCTTCTACCTTTCTGTTTTTCATTTCCAGGGTATTTGTTTGTATTAACGGTTGGAGACAGAATACACAGTGCACTGCCGACAGGAACCGGGAAATTTATTTAAACCGAGTTAGCCTGACTGTGGAACCCTTTCAGGTATCTGCACGTCAGAAGACATACATATTAGACTGCTACTTGTTTCTTCCCAGTCACTCATTAGCACTAAGTCAGTGCTCATGGGGGAGAAACAGTGACACCACAGCCACTAGAAACATCTTCACATCAGGAGGGGCAACAGACTCTGGTTATTTCTCACCACTCACACTGAGTGCGCGGTGACCGTAGCCTGAAGTTTTGCCGTTCAAACTAGTGTGAACGCACAACCAGTAGAGACCTGGCAGCCCCCATGGCTCCATGTACCTGATCAGTCCGCATACTGTGGGGACTCTTATTGAGCTCGTGCCAGTCAGTGACTATTGGGTTACGCTGTCAAATCTTCCTAAGTGCATCATGTAGGCTGTCGAACTGTTTGCCCTATGCCTCACGAGAAGAGAAGTGGTAGAAAATGTAGGGAACAATTCCTGTCTCACTCTGCTCTCAAACCGTGGATCTCACTACCACGTCCTACGCAGGAGAGACAGGTGGAGTGGAATTGCGCCGCCGAACTTAGACGTCAGGGAGTCGCACCTGCTCCAGTTCTGGTAATTGACTTCCCACCTTGTATCCGCATACATCCTACATGTCACCCTGTGGTAAAAGGGTTTCTGACCAGTACCGAAATTCAACTTCGCTGGGACAACCTCAACTTTTGGACCAACGAAGCACATGTGTGGAATCTCCAATTCGGCGTAGACCAAATCCTTCACGTCTAGGTTAAACCTACCCCGACCACAACGCCCAAGAAGCTGGAGTAAGTAAGTGCTAACGAACATCTCTCACCTCACGCCAACTATCTAAACCAAACTATCCCGCTTTTGGTCTAGCAGACAAAATCCTCGACCAACGTGCCAAGTCAGTCTAATCGTCACGTGTCAACCTTTATATTTTTATTTTTTTTACATCATGGCTGTTTGAGACTTACCATAGCTACCAGCTAACTGTAATGCGAAAGGGAATTTATCTTTAAAGCTGCGTGTGAACTCATTTTGAATGAGGTTTACTAGGCATTCTCGTGCGAAACCTTATGCTAATCACATTGTGCATCGTTTGAAACCTTTTTATTATTTGTCTGCCACGCAGCAGATAGCCCTTTCTCTGTGATGAGAAAGCCAGGTTGTGATGGGCACATTGCTGCATAGCCATATGTGCAGGAGTGGTTGCAAGGATCCAGCTGGTTGTGCGCATAGGGTTTGGCTGTGTATGATGCTTTATCTGTCCCTTTGTGATCTGCAGCAGGTGACCAGTCTCTAACAGTAGTGATAGCACCTCAAGCTACTGGGTGCCTTTTTCACCCAAGCAGACGTCTCGAAGGCAAGTCCTCAGTATCCCATCGTCTGCAGTAGCATCTCCAGAAAGTTGAACTTACTAACTTTTTCACTCACTTAATTTTACAGTTTCTTTGTCTGCATTGAATGGGGAAATGGATAACTTCTCTCGTTTTCTGCACATGTATCTTTCACCATCTACATGTGCGAGCTTTCTCAAATTATAAAATATTGCCGCAAGTGTGCAGCAGCTGTGGTGGGAAACATTAGTGGCTATTAAGTCACGCCTTATTGAGTGATATGTTTGATTGGCAGATGAAAAACTGTTGTATGTGTGACAACACTGGTGTGGGTTGTTTTGTTTATTTTGTATCCTCCTTTCAAATGTTAAATTAATATTGCAGTGTATCTCTTGGACTGTATTAATGTGTGGATGCATCATAATGTGACTTTTTTTTTTTTTCTCTCCTGGAAACCAGCTTTGCTTCTTGGGGTCTTGTGTGGGGAGGAAGGGAGGTAGGTAGGTGCACGGCTGAGAGACAGAGAGAGGATGCTAGGCCACCATGCTAATTGTTATAAGTAACCACTTTCCCTTTCGGCGGCGTGTAAGGGGATGTAGCAAGCCAATCTTGCTTGCTCGCCGCACCATGCCACAGTTTTGATAGACATGTTGAGAAGACAAAGCACCGCAGAGCAGTTATAAATGGCGGCACGCGTGATGTATTTCACATCCAGTTACTAAATGTTTGCATAAACAACCAGCTTAAAAATGATAGTTGCGGGAAATATTAGGTGAAGGGACGAAATATACTTTGATCGACACACCATGCGATAAATTATACAAGTTGTTAATGTTAACTTTATTTACGTAGCAATTTTGCCTGGACCACAAAAAATTGTTGGTGGATGCAGTTTCTCGATACCTTCGATAACGATGCATTGAGGGTCGTCTGTACTCTGAAATAAGACAAGTATGGCTACTCTAAAATACAATAACCTCATATACAGGATTATATTAAAAAATAAGAGTACCCAAAATATTTACAGTGTAAAAAATAAATTCCAAAAATTATTTTTGCAGCTATTTGACGTCTTTTTTTAAAACAAGTATGACTTTTCTGTGCATTGATGCAAAAAATTAATTAAATTTTATATTTTTTCATATCATTTTATTATGTTAAGGTGCCACATGTAAGGAAATAATTCAAAGAAAGCTACAGTCTTGTACAAGAGTAGCTCTGGATATAGTGGATGCACTAGAAGTTAGAAATAGTTTTACAAATTCTTCTTGTCAGAGAGACTATCTCACAATATTAAATGGTAGGGAGACTCGCCCAAGGAACAATTCAATATTGTGCTGTTGGATAGAACATGACTATTATGTTTTGTTCACTTCAATATCAAACTTTCACAAATGTTCCATATGTGTACAGTAATAAGGACTCCTAAATTATTTCTTTCTTTGTATATTAACATTTTTGTTTTACTGTGTTCCCTGTTACATATATTTGTATAAGTGCTTAAAAATTTTTCAGATTTCAAGGTTGGTAATGAAAATGCTGTAATGAAAACACTATTATTCATGTTTCAAATGTACCACATTTTACGATTTCAATACAAAATCTTTTAGTTATCAAGTATCAGATTAAATCAGAAATATTTTTAAACCACTGTTTGACAGTGGAGTTAAGTCAAGAGACACTTTAAAGAATCAGTACTGCCATCTACCAGATACAGGAAAGACATTTGGTTATCAACCTGGACACATTTCCAATGCCAGAGCTCAAATTTATCTTAATGTGCCAAAGCACAAATAAGCATCAATCAATTCAGATGCATAAGATGGGTGTATTTTCACAATCCATGTTACAAGGCATCAGACAATTAATTGGTTTCTCTAAAACAAGCATTTTATAATAAGCATTTCTCAAATGATGTGGCGTTCAAGGTTCTCAATAAAATTAACTGTGCAAACAAAGGCTCAGCCGTAATTGCTACTACCTTACAAATATATACATAACTCTGTAACAATCTCAACAAAAGAGTTTCCTCTAGAAATGTGCCCTATGAACACTTAAAAAAAAACTGTGTTACATTCAAATTAAATAAAGAGCCATTAATAATACTGATCAAGATCATTTGGCAAATAAACCACCATAAGACCATCATCAATCCGTGTCTAGATTCATGAAAAGCTTTCATACACAATACTTGTGTCAGATCCAGGATCTAGAAGATTACATTAGGCTAGAAAATATTGCCTCGGCTTTGTGTGAAAATTGAAATAATTACCCAAAGTCATGCTCAAACAGCTTTCCATTTAAAATTAAACCACAATTCGTAATCATCAGTAACACTGGTGCCTTTATTCAAACCATTTAATTGTGCTTGCTAAATAGGAAATTAAGTCGTGATTCATGTACATTACAAGGCTGTTCTAGGTCAGCCCAAGTGTACTATGCATTTTACCAACTATAATGTCAACATACATCAATACCTAATAATCTCTAATGGCCAATAAAAATTTAAGTCTAAAACAATCATAAGTGAGCACACTAAAACTAACCTTAATATAGCACCAAAATGATCAGACTGGCAACACAAATACAAACGTTGAGGTCTCATTTACCCCTTTGAACTCAGATTTACCACAGTTAAAAGGGCACAGACGGAAGCCTCAACATAGCCGCTGCCCCATAATATTTGACATTTTAAAACTTCTAATAAAACTATTATAGCATCCAAAACATGCTGCACCTCATAGGGCTAACCATGACAGTCAAAAATCGGACTGGTCATTTAACCAAACTCATTAGAAGCCTAAACATAATTTATATTGGGCAGGCCATAAAGTAAATTTTTAAAACGTAATATCGCTGTGCTAAACTAATGCCCTTCATGAACGTTATTATTCCAGAGTTTTGCCATAATTAGATTCATTTATAATGTTTCTTATTAAGTACACAATCATCTCAAAATATTACTAAATTTATTGCTGTGTAGAAACAAGAACCGAGTAGATGGTAACCATCACCATCTGAGAAAATTATATTTATTAGTGAAGTTTCTCCAGGATCTTCCTTAATATTTGTTTTGGGTGTTGCATCAAATAATACTATACTAGTTGTGGAGAAAGGTTGATTTGGGTGGTGGGGGAGAATTTTCTGTTTATCTACCCCTGCACAGTTCAGTGTTTTTACATTTCCGCTTATATCATATGTTTAAGCATTCATATCAATGTGAGATGTACCTAAAAATAGATGCTGTCTAGGCATGTGCGAAGGTCTTTTTTTAAATGTGAAGTAATTTTAAAGACAAATCGAAGTCGAAGGATTAATATATATACATATTAATTTACATTAGGCTAAAGATTTCAAGTTTATTTAACTCATTTGTTAGGTTACTACCCAAAAAATGTATGCTAACTAAGCACTGAGCGACGGAATAAAACATATTCTAATCTTGTACCGCTGAAAAACTGAAATATTAAAATATCAAAGTGTACAAGAAAGTAATTATTATACATTTAGATACCTACAAACGTCATAAAAACTACCATACTCCATATATCCAGTCCCATTTGGTGCCACCACCGCACAGTGATTTCAGTGGGTGGATATCAACATTTGGTCTCTTCACATTCCTCCTCCAAGGTCCCTTGTCAATGTCAGGCTATATTACAATCTTGCTGGATGGTACTGGCATTAGGCCCTTAGAGCAAGAGAGGCTCAACTTTCACTGCTTACTATGAAAGTATGCAGTTCTTCCAAAAATATGTATTAGCTGTGGCCCAACTCCTGTGCGTGATGTTCATTTCCACAGTGTCGTCTCATGCTTTCATCAATGTATTGAAATTGTATACTTGTGAATGTGTTATGTCAATAAAAGTGACTAGTGCACAGCCACAGCAACATAATGTTTAGCCTACATGCCTATTTCTTCGGCTGCAAAAAAGTCTTCTTTCGGTAAATGCTTCAGTGAAAATAAGTGTGTGTGTAATCAGTTTTTTTTTTAACATACCACCGCTGGGATCTAATTATCATTGATTTACTGCCGGAGAAATGGCAAACATTCATAAAAGCCATTAGTTATGATCAGGAATGGTCAAGTTCTAATAACTGTGGAATAAAATTTTTAATGAGCATCAAATGAGTAGGAATAAAAAGTAATCTAAATATCTAGAGCTGTGGGATTCACAAAGTTGTGCTGATTCTGTAACCAATGAATGGAAAAGCTTTTTGCTTACATTTAAGTTGAATTTAGGTTACTATAATAGTCAAAACAATGGTATTGGGGAATTGGAATACACAATTAAAAGCAAATTTTAACTTATTTAGTTTTACGCTGTCTAAAAAGTAATTAGACTAATACAATAAACCATGTAAGTTCAAGTGAAGACAAAAATTTAAAAATTATGTTGGTCTGTTTTTATATAAATACTTAATTCTGAACTCAGAAAACAGTAAGCATGTGAAGTTTTTTTGCTGTTGACAGCAAGTCATAGGCTGGAAACAAGAGTGGTGTATTTGTTATTTGAATTAGTTCTGCAATAAACATTAATAATGTTTCTTGCAAAATATCTACTCTCAAAATCTAGTTCTTTTCAAAAATCAAAATGTAAGCTATATGATGATTTAAACTTGGGTGCTTTGATACACATTTGTGTTGGTATATAATATTTGTTAATGAACAGGAAGATTAAAAGTAAACGCATGCCACAGAACAAATTTTTAACAAGGAAATGTTTCATATGAAAGTGTAAATATAATAGAACTTTTTTTTTACAATGAATACCTATGAAGGGATCACGCACTATGTTCACTGTATTGAGGAAATTGATTTGTACACATCTTGAAATAATGTACAAAACTGATGCACCAAATTTACTAGAGATGGGTCGAACGTTTGAATTTCGAACTGAACCCAAACTTTAATTTTATGTTCGGGTTAGGATCGAAATTTATTGCCATGTCGAAGATGGGTTCAAAAAATTTACAGGAGTTCGTGTTCGGTTCGAAAATTTGCTAGAAAGGAACATCATTAACAAACTTAAGTATTTACTATGTACAGCATACCCTTTTTTCCCCAAAATAAAGAAAAACATTTCTGTAGTGTGATAGTCTTAAATTATCCACTCCTAAATTGTCCCATGATGTTTAAAGGAAGTGTAGTGGAAGAGCCTAGAGTATTGCTACGTGGGTGAAAAGGGAAGTGTGTCACATTTCACCACGGCAAAAAAAAACAGCACAACAAAAAGATACCAGCATTCCACTGCCTAAAAGAAGCAAAAAAGTAAGGCCGCCCACGATTGGCACTGCATAAAAGCAAAAAAATAATAACCCAGCCCCCCCACCCCAGTAGTTGGTATTTTTCTTTTAAGGACCATGAGGTTACCGCGACCTTATAGAATGCCACAATATGGCTGTTAGCCCCATAAGTTATTTACTAAAATATTTTCCATATGTATATGTATATCTGTGTGTGTGCAATCGCCACAAATTAATTTAAGATAAAATAATAATTTGTTACATACTTGCTAACAAGCTCCACAATTTGTTGATGCATTTTTTGTTTTAAAAAAATGATTTCCTGGAACTTGTTGCAAAAATCATGGTGTGAGTACACACGAGTAAATATGGTACTTCACTTCAAAGAAGTTGAAAAATAACAATGCAACCCAACAATAAATTACAGAACCATTCATCTTAGATTATTATTTTTGTAGCAGTGATAACAGCATTATATCTTGAACTCTGTAGCATGTAAAACCAGGTGCTATTCTTTATTTTAATGATTGTATTCAAAAAAAGTGATGTGCTTGAGTTTTTGGGAAATGACATTTTCAATTAACAGTTTCTTTTGTCCTGCTGATTTTGTGGTTTTCACATACCATGTTTAAAACGACTAGAAAAATACATTTCCAAGTGTTATGATAAATTATATCAACCAAATCTATATAAACAAAAAGTTAATATTATGTTTATTTTGTACCTTTTTTCCGCTCTAGAAAAAATTTGGCCATTACATTTTGGAAACTATATGTGGTGAAACTCTGCAGGTTGTGTGGTTGTATTTGTTTGCGTTTTATACTTGATGAACAAATAGGGGCTGACTGTGGAGGCTGTATGTATATATGTTGTTTCCACTTTGCACGTCGTAGCCAAGTCCAGACGTTTGGTAACAAAACTCTCATTACTTGAGTGGGCAACACTGCTAAAATGATCCACGAGACCACTGTAATAGATGTTAAGTATTTAATTTGCAGATATGCGTGTGTGCGCACACTGATTACTGTTTAGCATTCATAATCCACTGTATTTTTAAGGTGGTTCTACATATTTGTTCTTGTTTATATATATATATTTATATTTATTTATTTATAGATGTGTGTGTGTGTCCACGCACGCGCACATAAGACATTTTTTAAAGTTCGGTTCGTGTACAAATTTAAACGTTTGGTTTGATAAAAATATTCTGGGTTAAGTTCTAGTTCGGTTTGTTTCCAAAATCTGAGTTCGTGCCATTTTTTAAATTTACATATGCAGAGTACTTTTTATAATAAATATTTAATAAACTATAACAAACATACTATAAATAATAATATCTTGTAATAACCGGTGAAAAAAACAATTTATAACTGAAAAACATAATAAAATTTATAAATAAACGTAAGTCAAACCGAAATACATTGTAACCTACATTAAAAATTTTTCAAGGCGAAAATGAAATGTTGATCCTGCATATTGACAACAAATATATACAGACTTGATCGTCATCCAGACTTCCGACATCTGGTTGAATGGGTGCAAAATATCTCGAAAAATAGCATAAATACAAAATAGTCATGTCAAAATTACAAAGGCATAGAAACATGACTTTTTCGAGACAGAAAATTCACGTATTTGTGTTATAATCTGTCACCCGCCTATTAAGCAGCCTTTCCATTGGATTGTGTGACTTTTATCTCCAGAACACTGGCTAAGAGAAATTGCTTCACACTGCTACAAGGGTTTTTCCACGTCCTGCTGTTTACAGGCTTTCGTTCCCAGCCGTGCTTCCTTACATGGGAAAAGTTCTGAGTTCATAAAGGCCGGCACAGATCTGCAACCACTCAGAATGGGAATGTATTCACAGTTTTTGCATAATATATTCAAGTTCGAATGTGAATAATTCGTAAATTACTATTCGAATATCTGCACACTCCTATTAATGATAGTGGCTGCTGGTTTTGATACTAGTTTCAATGGAAAAAACACTTGGTGAAAATCTTTGACTTTTAATTCAAAGATAGTCGAAGGTACAAAAGTCTTTGAAAATGTGAAGCTTTGCACACCTCTTCTTATGAGTATAAAAAATTCAAAACTTTTATATAATTGTTACCTAATGTATAATAAAGTGAAGTCTTGGTTCTAAGATCTGGGAGAGACTTGGATTCTAGTCCTATGGTACTGGAGCACATCCAGAATATAAAACTGGCCGTGTGGCCTTTCTGCAGTGCACAATCTGGTGTGGCCAGGACTATGCTGCATTTTGGCATGATCCCCTTTACTAGTCACTTTAAAAATAACCTATATTTTAGTAGCACCAAAGACTTTCAATTAAGGAATCGACAGTAATTTGAATAATAGTTTTCTCATGCCAGAATGTTTTTACCTTCCAGCACAAAGAACTACTTTTAGAACAGTAGCTTATAATGGCGGTTCGTAAAAATTAACACATGGCTTCATTTACAAAGGGCTTGATATCATGACTAGAATCTGCCCTCTCTATTAAACTCTCGTGTTACCAATACGTATTTGCAATTGATAATAAATGTCTGCAACCCAGACTCATTTTCATTTTAGCAAAGACAAACTTTAACTGAAATCATGATGCAAATAGTAATGATTTAATAATAAAGGCATGTAGAAACCTTTACAAAATATTAAGTGGTTGGGTAACATACCTATCAGTGATGCACCACATATTTCTTACATTTTAAAAACCTCTATAAACTTGTATTTAAAATTATACTTAGTAGAATGGCGACTACTTAAGAGTCCAGTAATTTTGTCCGCTATAAAATTTTACAATCTTTACGCATGTATAAAAATGAAATCCCACGAGTAGTGGAAGTTGCAAGTTCCATGACCAAGCTGGGCAAGAAAATGGGGTGGCCAAAATTATACTTTATCCAGCAAATCGATCAATAAATCACACTTCTCAACATTAAATAAACACTACCAAACGGGAAATTTGACTGCGGCCCAAAAGGCATTTGAGAAACGGTTGACAAAACTACAGCACGCACACGACTATACTAGCACTTGCTACCACACTGAACAATCTAATACCAAACAGGCAGATTTTAAAATAATACGCGGCGTGATCCACTACTCATTGATTTCTGCGTTGAGCTGACACCTTTCAGCTTTAACAATGATACACTATATAATATTCATATTTGATAATGCCCAACACTGACATTCATCTTGTGCGCAGTAACAGGTCATTCAAAAATCAGTCATGATCATCAGTGGTCCTACACAACAAGAAGCTGGCGCCGGCCATCAGGTTCTAGCAGAGAATGTGAAGAAGCGACACGCACACCGGCAATATAAATATATCACACAAATGGTAGGGGAATGGCTGGAGAAGGGAGGGGAGAATCACCTGTCCAGCGATCCACACACCCACACACGTTCGTTAAGAGTACTCATTTGTGGTGACAGGAATTTTATTTCAGCGCAAGCCCCCACCTAAAAAGTCAGTACAAGAAAAAAATTCCTGCTGGGTGCACTGAACGCTCTGGCTATTGTGAGTCCCTCCACAAATGAACACATTTCTAATAACATGTACACACATGAAGATAAATCTTGAAGAAATTCGGAATAACAACTCCTATAAGAAAAAGACAGTACAGAGTTATCAGGGTAAGTGCATAGTCGCAGACAACAATCGTATCACTTTTAGTCTCGTGAAGCATTCGTAAATTGATGAAGTCTATTTCCGGGGATGACTGTAACAGTGGGCAGTTGGGTAGCAGCTAGGCGCCAGAGTTCAGGTACTTCTGAAGCATTCCAAGGGGGTCGCTGACACGACAGCAGGAAACACTGTAACTCCATTCATCCTGGCACAGCACATCTTCAGACACAGCAGACATCACATTCTAAGTTTATACAACTTCAAATGGCTCGTGCGAGTCTTACGGAATGTGCGACCAGAAGAAATTGATACCAGCTTTACTGTATTAGGAGCAAGGTATTTGTCAATCCTGAAGGGACCGATAAATTTGGGGATCAACTTTCCTGAAATGTCGTTGGCCAGGTCTGCAAGGGAAAAAATTTAACATAATACCAAATCACCGGGCTGAAAATTTGCAGGTTTTCTAACCTGATCCAATATTTTGTTGACCTGGCGTTTGGCTACACCTAACCGATGATGAACCTCACCGAGCAATTGATCACAGGTGGAGACTGTGAGCAGAGAATGTATAGGCGGAATGTTCCAGATGTTCGGGAGCGGTTGATTTAAGAAACAACCCAAAAAATGCAAAAGATGGAGCCACCCCAGTACATCCATGCAGGGCTCTGTTAAAACAAACATTCAGGAGGTAAATGTCCTGGTTCCACATTGAGTGGTCATGATTTAAAAAATTCGTGTGACATGCCTAAAGATCTTTATTTAATCGTCCCACCTGATTTGCCTTTGGAAAATGTGGGCTAGAGATGAAGTACTTATCTGCCCATCTCAAAACATGTGTCTGTAAATAATGTGGTAGTGAAGTACTTCATGTTATTGGTTAGCAACTTCACGGGAGCACCCAACACAGAGCCTTAACTGTGGTGGACGCCTTCATGTTCCAAAGGGGAAGTAAGATCATAAACTTGGAAAATGTATTAAATACAATCAACACACAATGGTTGCCTTTTTTCAAACGAGTCAATGGACCTAATGTGTCAAAATGGACAATCTCCCATGGGTTCTCAGGGAGCTGGACCACAGCTCGCCCCACATTGGCCTGGCGAACAGTTGGAAAGAGTCGCAAGTGTGTACAAATTTGGCTACCTTACTCTTGAGAGTGGACCACGTAAAATAATTTGCAATCTTTTGGAATGCTCTGGTGATCCCCATACACCGAATCGTGAAAACAGAAAATCACCATTGGGCGCAAAGGTGTTGGGACAGTTTCCGGGCGGGATCGTTTTCACCCGTATAATATAACGCAGCTTTTTCCAAGATGTAAGCTGTAGGAACACCTGCTTTTAGATCCTTCACCACCTGAGAAGAGAAGGAATCTTCTATTTGTGCCTCTTTTAATTTAATGAATTCATGGAAATTCTGTATAAGGTTAAGTGAGGGGGGAGACTTTTAATTCTGCTTAACATCAAACTCGGCCACCTGGTTTTCAATGCCCCGAACGTGGTGCACTTTAAACCGAAAACGAGAGATGTGACCTAACGTCCAAGGTTACCTAACTACTGGGTGTGGTTAAGCACCCAACTGAGAGTCTGTTTGTCTACAAAGAGATCACATTCGATGTAGGAGGAGAATTTCTCTGGGCCGAAAATACACACTAGCATGTCTTTTTAATAAATACCTAGCCTGCATTCCACCCCTGAAAGATTTTGACTGGCGAACGCAACTTGGGCCAAACCTCGATATGTTCTCTGACTCAGGACTGCCCCCAAAGTTGTAGAAGAGGCGTCCACTCGTGCAATGAAATGCTCAGGAAATTGGGCAGATGTAGTGCTGGAGGAAAAGCTAATTTTCCCGTTAAGGTAGCAAAGGCTAACTCTTGTGCAGGGCCCCAATTAAATTTGACGCCCTTCTTTTACAAGAAGGGCGTCAAAGGTGCTGAAATATCTGGCCTAACATCTCATGATGCCCTCAGGGTCTGGTAATTCCACAATAGGCGCCACCCGATCCGGATCTATGAGAAGGTGGCCCTCACTGAGTAAATAGCCCAGGAATGTGACTTTTCTGGCATTAACAGCAAAGCCCACTTCTTGCATCCTAACGAACACTTGCCTCAAATGGGATAGATGAGACTCCTAATCCTCGCTGTATGCTATAATATTATCAATATAGTTAAAAACAAACATATACTTAAATTCAGACAAAACATGATCGAGGACACAGGACAGAGCCTGGCTTCCAAAATTGAAACCCATCGGTATCCGTATGAACAAAACTGAGCCCAGGGATTTCGAAAATGAGTATATTTTCTACAGGATGGATCTAACAGGCACTGGTGAAAACTATTATTGAGGTCGAGGATAGAAAACACACGGGCCTTGCCAAGATGTCGAAGGACACAATGATTAGTTGGTAATGGAAATTGATCTTTGTGTATTTTAATTTTTCTAATGACTGATTAACAAGCCTGTATTTGTTGCTATTCTTTTTCCGAACCAGAAAGCTCGGCAAACAATAATCTGAAGTGGATAGTACAAAAGTCTGTCAATTATTTTGTGGAAGGCCTGTAGCTTCGGGGTAGGACACTTGAAATGGTCCCACGCAGGTATATTGTCTGTCAGAGAAAATTTATAAGGGTGCACGCCGCACATCCCTATACACTGCGTGATCACATCACCGAACTCAGTTCTAAGTTGTTAGAGTTTTCGTTTGAAATCAGCTTCACTGGCATGAATGGAGGAAATAACAGGAACATCCGAAGCAAAGCCGAATGACATATAAATTAATTTAAGTTCACCACGGCCCTTGTTTTCCAGAGGAATGGGGTAGACAGGAAGAACCTGTAATTAAGTCCAGGAAAATCTCCTTATCGTAAAATATAGGTTCAAAACATCAAATTTAATTATATTGCAGTTAGACACACGCACGAGCTTTTCAGAGACAAAATTAACACAACCCTTAGATAACACTTTAGACAAGATAATTTTAAAAAAACATTTCACTAATAATGCAGTGGGTGGCCCCGGTATATATTAACATGGGGTAATTATGAGTGCCGCAGAAACTGTAACAAGACAATTTTACAGATAACGCAGGACTTTGCATTCCATACAACTAGTAGGCACGTACAATCAGCCAGTCAATCGCTGTTTCCCTTACACCGATCACAAAAACGACGTATGTGCCCCTGCTTACTGCAATGGAAATGTCTATTATCCAGACTGATCTTCTCTTTGGCGGCAACGTGCTCGACATGGGAGCAATTTGTGCAGCGCACAAGGGAACCATCCGCCTGAATTTGCTGCAATGGCATAATGCGATCAGGCGCACCATTCTGCGTCTCGCACAGCGAGCAATGCAGAGGGGCGGGTAATTGGCCAGGAACTGTGCGCAGGCAGCAAGTAGGCCCTGTACCTCGGCAGCGAAATGCAGGAGTTTAGAAAAGTTTTTAAGAGCAGACAAAAGCATGCAACAATCTTTGACATGCGAGGATAGTTTTTCAATTATGACTTTAGTCAATTCTGCCTCGGTCAAGGTCATACATAATGCCTCATGAAAGGCATGGATCAAATCAATGTAATCACAAATTGCTTTGTCCGGCCTTTGGAAACGAAAGACATGGTCTCTTTCACATTGCTGTCACATGATTCTGAAAAATTGCTTGCAGGACATGCTGCTTAAAACCAGCAAATGAACCTCGTATCAGTTCGTGCAAGTCCTCATGTAAGGGTTGTAATACGAAACCATCGACCTTGGTAGACAAAGCCCTTCAGTTATCAATTTCCGAGCATAAGCTAAAACCAACCAATTGTACCTACGGCAATAAAGGAATACAAAATTTGGACCGGTTCAGAAGAAGTGACGTGCCCTACTCTATCCAGGGAAAAATACAGTGATTTGGATATAGGGAAAACGGACTGCATGGTTTGACTCGCCCCCGTAATCAACCGCTCGAGAGTATACTGTGATACCGCAAAGTTTTGATCCTGCTCCCACAACTTTTGGACCGCCAGCTGCCGCATTGTTAAACAGTTAGGATGTCATCAATATCCAAGTCCAAATCCAAAAGTAGACCCTCCAATTCTCCCGTCTTCAGGGAGTAGACGAAAGAGACCTGTATCAGACGTCTCTGCAGAGTAACGTAACTTGCAACAGAAAAAAACAAATATGAATAACAAGAAACATATTTGTCGCAGTTTTATACTGGGTTAGGGTACATTTAAATACAATTATACACTACAAGTAAATTCTCAACAGACTAATTTATTCACAGCAATTGAACTTGATTATTACAATAATAATGCTATAGTTAACAATTGATCGCCACTGTGAAAATTCAAATACCAATGTACAACATGGTGCTCCATAGAAACTCAGCCTTAAAACACTCATTAAAATATGTAATCTGTATACAACAATAAATTGTAACATTTACTCAACGCTGACAATTATACAAAAATGAAAGGCATATCTAAAAATCGTTACTCAAGGCAGTCACTTGGAAAATATCAAATATTTTAATAACACCAAAGACTTTCAAGCAAGGCATTAAGAGTAATTTGAACAATAGTTTTTTCACACCAGAATGTTTTTATCTTCCAGCACAAAGAACTACTTTAAGAACAGTAGTTAATTTCAACAATTCATAAAAATTAATATGTGGCTTCGTTTGCTAAGGGCTTGATAAGATGACTTATTACATGACTAGAATCTGTTCTCTCCATTTAGCCCTCGTGTTGCCAAGGCGTATTTGCAATTGATAATAAATGTCTGAAACCGAGACCCATTTTCATTTGACTAAGGCAAACTTGAATCGAAATTGTGCCACAAATAGTAATGATTTAATAATAACGGCAAATTGAAACCTTCACAATCAATTAAATGGTGCGGCAACTTATGCCTAATGTGGGCCCCTCAGGATGAGTCATGGCACATGTTGCTTACTTACAGCTGTGAGTACAGGTCCACTTCCCCATGCTAGATCACTGAATTCCTCCTTACACGTACTTTCAGATGCCGTTGAAATAAATGTATATTTCCAGGAAAAAACTCTAATGTGGTTCAATTATTTCTGTTCATATTCGTTTTACGGATAGTCCCTTTGTGGCAAACTACTTGCCCTCATACATAATTTCATTTAGCGAAAACCACGTTTTGTGATCTGTAACCATTTAAAAAATATCGGCAAAAAAAAGGGGGGGGGGGTGTCCACGTTAGGCGGACCACTCTGTATAGTAAACTTGAAGTACAGCTGATGTGTGAAAAATACGTTTTGATGGTGGAGAAACTGTGAGTAATGTACAATGTAAGAAATCTGATCTGTGGTTTTATTAGTATATTCTTTATGTAAGATTTTCTGTAATTAGGTATTTAAACTGGTAGGAAATAACTTGCATTTCTTTACTGAGGCCACTGTTCATAATCATTTATTAATAGATGTTTTACAGTACCTGTCCTGATGGAACCTAGGTTATACATCTAAGCTCGTCAGTTTTCATTTCTGGCTCTCGTGCTTGACAACTGGTAGGGCCTAAACCCAACTGTGGGAATGAACCCATCCATAATTCATACAGTGCAGCTTTGCTAAGAACATTTTTTACATCTCAAGGCACGCATCGTCAATCTCTTGAGTACGTATATATCAGGCCTACTACAGACAAGCTACAAAGGGGGCATCGGTAGTGTGTCTGGAACAAATGAAATGTTAAGTGTTTTGAAATGTTGTATTACTTGTTTTGAAACCAGGTGACGAGGAACTACGCTTACAAGTTTTAGAGTGTACCTTTGTATCATAATTTCATGGCTGACCAAGAATTTTCTGAAGCTAGTCTTAATTCTTTTTTGTCTATTGTATGTGTTCCACTGTATTTAGAAATCACCAATGTGTTGGACTTGGGGGTTCCCTAATGTGCATGAAGCAAGGAATGCATGTAGAGTACAGTATGTAGTTACGAACTTAAATGTATTTAGATCATTATAGTTCTTACTATAGTGCTTGTTATACTAGGATAAATCCATTTTAGTTGTCGCTGATTGAAACACTACATTTTTGGAACTGTAAATAATGGGCAATTTCTGCAAAAGTCCAATCAAATTTTGATTGGTGCATGTTTGTCTCTCGAAGTTCATGCACTTAAAATCTGACTACGAGACACTGTTGTACACTTATAAAATTTGGTAATTTTTTTTTACTAACAAAATGATAACATTAATCAAATGAAACCTGGTATCGAATAATTCCAAGTATTCTTTGCATAGCATTAACAATACAGCTTTATGTCTTTAATCCAGAGTTTCTACCAGACGTAAAAGTTTCGAAAATAATGTTGACAGTACTTGGGATGTCATGAATTGTAGTTGTATTCTTGCCCGTCTGTAGTTTCTGTAACAAATACTTGCTGCCATGATGCATACAATGTTTGCTATAATTCATACATCTCTAACAGCTGTATACAAATAGGGCTGTCTGTAGATTGACCACCTAAATAGCAAGCAGTCGATTAAACTTCACGGCATCGGGTGAGAGACGAGACAAACAGTTACACAATAACTTATGGTAGATAGGCGCCAACGGTGTTTCCCAGTCACCGCACTGTTGAGATTCGGGGTTCTCAGGGATGCTGTGGGTTCTGTGTGTCCGTCTTACCCGAGCGTATTTACGAAACACTAGTCAATACCAAACATCATTACAAAACTCTTTTTTATCACTGAAAATGAGGCAAGGATGCTGTCATGACAAGGAAAGACTTTACACACTGAGCATATGGTGTTTATTTTACCACTCGTACAAAAATGTACCGGAATTTAACGTGCTGAAACTTGGACATTTCTAGCTAAATCCGTAGGGTGCTCCCCCAGCACACAATTTGTCTATCGCACTCTTATACCATGGTGTTAAATAACATAACCTTCACAAGAAAAGGAGTTTACGGCCGCTAGGAAGGACTGTAAGTTTTTTCCTGAAGACAGGGCACAGAGAATTACAAAATGAATCTGAACATTAACACGTGTGATTGTCTGGCATCACTAACTCGGACTCATCTGGACTCGCCTCCTAGCATGTGGTGAGTGTGGTGACTTTTTTTACACATAGCCAGCTAGGACAGAGATAATATCACCGAACAAATCACACAAATACATATGAAATAGCATGGGGCACGTGATGAATGGACACAATAAAAACACAGGTGCATGAAAACTCAATTATGTGGAACAGTTGCCGCTGGGTAAAGTTCATAGCGGATCACATGGTGCAGGTGAGATTTAAAGATTTATCTTGGAAAATGGCAAATTATTCTCAGCCAAGTTGTTATTGATGTTGGGAGAAATATTCTCCTGATGATTTAAACAGATGTGGGCTTGTAACATGTCTGATGGCGGGAAAATCAATCTTGAACAAGACTGTGTGGTTAGACATACAAAGTATCAATTACATGAAAATTACACGGAACCCGTAATGAAAAATACATAGAACCCTGAAATAAATTATGGCGCACATGATGTTATACAAATAAACCCTCAAAGTGCATGGATGGCACAATCATAAACATAGCAGTGGTAAACCATGTTGTTGCAACTGATATGGCTGTAAAACAATTAAACATGAAAATAAAGCCCTTAAAACTGAACCTAGCAATTATACAGAAATTACACTGAAACACCTTTAACATTGGCAGATGGTGCCTGATTCAAAGCCACATGGCCTCTCTGACCTCTTTCTCCTCCTCGATTATATTTCAAAAGCTGCAAGGGCACAAATTACTAGGTTAGTGGAAGCATAATGCTTGGGAATGTCTAGCAAACATACCCAAAGCAATGGTTGACCGGTATACAAAAGGGAAGCTACGGTAATCTACATTAGGGCAAAAAAGTTTGAGGTGCGTACGTGACAGCGTCTTACCTCACCAGCTCTCCTCGACACTGCCCAGAGGTAAGCGTCGCACAGACCTACCATGGCCGCCTACATGGTTTACACAAGTGGAAGTGCTATGCTTGCCGAGTAAAATATTTATCTATTTAATCAAAGGGTGCTTAATTAATTTAAATATATAAGTACAGTGGACATTTTGATTGTGAATTTTCTGTCTTCTCTGGTTATCTTTGACTACACTATTCACGATGCAAGAATAACGTTCATGTTCTTTGCGTAGCATGCATTTTGAATTTATAACCAAACATTGTGCATCATTTTGATGAACATACAAATTTAAAGAAAGAAAGACTTGTTGAACACTGGAAAACATAATATTCCCGTTACGGAAAAGTCCAGGTTAAGGCCTCTTTCCACATGTGCACGTCCACGTGTCACTGGGGTAGTGAGTACCATCGTGGTCTTAACGCGGCTGGCTGTTAGCCGGCGTCAAACTGTTGATTCAAACTCTTGCGAAAAGTGAAGTGATATGCTGTTTTGACAATGTTAATGTCAGAAACAGCTAATTAATTTTTTTTAATGTGTATGTGAAATACAAAGTGGCAGTATTTGAGTAAGTTTACAGCCACTGATGATTCTGAGGAAGTGAAGGTTCCAGAAAATGTGTTCTTTTTTCCAGTGCATCCGTCGGAATTCTATGTAGTCTTTTATATTGATGCTGCTAAATGTTAATGAATTGTAGGAAATGTTGCACCATATTGATAAATAATGTCCTTGTGGCAAGTGAAAATTAAAAAAAAGGGGATAATCCTGTTTGTCAAAGTGATCATATGAGTATTAGTGTAATAATTTCGGGCCCATTATATTTTGATTTTAAGAACTACAATCACTGTTCACAGCTTAATGCATGGTGGTATGTGCAGTTATTTTATTCCAAGATTGATTTCAATACAGCCGATACATGCGCGTACCATAAATGTAACTGTAGCTTGGTTTCATAATTTTCAGATTCTTAGCTTATGTAAAATTTTGAGAAGGTAATGAAATGCACCTGGTGTTATTGTATTGTATTGCTTTGCACTTAGACCTATTGTATTGCTGTTACTTTTGAACATGGCGGAAGCAATAAATACTCACTCCTAAGTTATGGTTACATGTATTCTTTATTTTCTTGATCTTCCTTTTATTTACATAGAACTTTCTAGACTTGAACAGCAATATTGACAACCTTTTATCTGCAATAACAACACACAAAACCTTTCCACCATCTCCTTCATTTACTTATCAACAAGAACAGGAAGGGATCATAGATATGTATAACAAACATTACACTTTGGCGACCTTCATAACTTAACACCCTCCCTCGACCAAAGTCTCTAGTCTGATGTCTTTACAGTTCTTCAGAATTACATATCTGGTTAAACCTTTTGTCAAAATGTCAACATGTTGACTTACACTTTCAACAAATTGTACATCAATCTCAACCTTCTTAACTTTATCACATGCAAAATGATACTTCAAGTCAATGTGTTTTACCCTTCTAAAGTTTGCTGGGTTCTTAATTACGGCAATACAGCCTTGATTATCTTAATACATTGTAATCTTATCTAATTTGACATTTAAGTGTGACAATAACCTTTTCAACCATAAAGACTCACAAACGTCAGTACTTAACGCTACGTGTTCTGCCTCCGCTGTTGACAAGGCTACATAATTGTCTTTCCTTGTCACTCAGGACACCACATTTCCATTTAGTTTACACAAAAAACCTGAAACTGATTTTCAATCGTTTACATCTCCTTCCCAATCTGCATCAACAAAACAAGAAAGTTCAGGAGATCGGTTTCCTCTGTACACCAATCCAAATTGTGCAGTGCCCTTCAAACATCTCAAGACCCTTTTTAATTGATACCATGCCTCATCAGTTGCTTTGTCCAGTATTCTACTGAAGTAATTTACAGCAAAACATATGTCTGGTCTGGTACCCAACATCAGATATATCAGACAGCCTAACAGTTCTCTAAAAGGTTTTGTTGTTACATCATTTTAATGTGTACAAGGTTTTATGTTTAGCTTTAGCTCAATTGGTGTTGGTGATGATATACAATTATCACATCCAAATTTTTTCAAAATTCCTTAAGTGTACTAGGTTTGGTTAATTTTCAAAACTTTGTTCTCCCTGTCATGACTTATCTCCAACGCAAGAGAATGTTTCAGTTTTCCTTTTTTTTTTTTTTTTTTTTTACCTCAATATTTGATGCTAGCTGAGACTTAACATAATTTATGAGACTAATGCTTGAACTGATTAGAATAATGTCATCCACATAAAGCAGTAAATACATAATTTCATCTCTACTCATCTATGTATACAGATAACAATCGTTTTCAGACCTTACAAGACCTAATTCTAACATGACCTTGTTAAACTTGTCATTCCAGCACTTAGATGCCTGTTTAAGACCATACGACGATTTATTTAATTTAAGCACAGAGTTAGGCTTACAACCAACACCAACTGGTGGATAAATATATACATCTTCATGCAATTCACTATTCAAAAATGCAGTTTTTATATCCAACTGCTCAAAATGATAAGACTTCTGATTTACAGTAGTTAACAATGTTCTTATGGTAGTCATTCTAGCTACTGGTGCATATATATCATAACAACTTACATTTCCTTATTGTGCAAAACCTCTTGCAACTATTCTAGCCTTATACCTCTCACTTACATCCTCATCTAAGGGTTTCAATGCATATACCTACTTTGTATCAATAACTTTTATATCCTTTGGGTTTTCTACATCCTCTCAAGTTCTATTTTTTTTTAATAGTCTCAATTTCCCCATCCATTGCTTGTAACCACATTTCCTTGTCGACCCTTTTTTCTACTTCATTATGGTTCCTTGGAACATTCTCTACAAAACTCATCACGTTATATGCCATGTAAATTCCATAGTCATCAAATCATTTTGGCAACCTTACACTACATTTGTGATATCTAAATACACTTTCTTTTCCTTCTTCACTTACATCTACTGGACTGACACTAACATTTTCAGATTCACTACAGTCCCCAGCATCTTGTTTACATTCTACAAGTTTTCTTTCAATTCTTTCTTTAATATAGTAGTACCTTCATCAAACTTAACATCACGTGACACTATAATTTTTCCCTTTTCAAGAATCAATAGTCCATTTTGTGAATACCCCACTAATATACATTTTTCTACCTTATTGTATAACTTTGTACGCAACTCCTTTGGTACATGGCTGTATGCTGTACATCCAAAACCCTCAATTTTTTTTTACATTTGGCTTACACCCATACCAGATTTATGCCGGTGTGACTCCTTCCACGCTTGCAGTTGGACTACGATTTACAAATTAACCTGCTGTTCTGATCGCTTCTCCCCAAAGTTGTTTAGGTAACCCATATTCACTGATCATACTACGTATCCATTCGACTGAACTCCTATTTATCCTTTCTGCCTTGTCATTTTGTTCAGGCGTGTATGGCACTGTGTGATCAAGAATTACTCCTCTATTTCTACAAAAATCAATCAATTCCTGTGCAACATATTCTCCTCCATTGTCACATCTTAGCTTTGATACAAACTGCTCAAACATATTGCCTATCATACTATAATAATCTTGAAAACATTCTGTATCTTCACCTTTAGACTTGATCAGACACACCATGGTAACCTTGTTAGCTTTCCATTTACACACTCCTCACAAAATTCAACTTTGTTCATATATAACTCATTGTTTATCCCATCCACCCTGTTTTGACTGGCCAATTTTTTCATTTCAGAATAGTTTAGGTGACCTAACCTCTATGCCATAGCTTATTTTCTTCACACTCTATTTCTGTCACACTACTTTCAGCTGGATTTACATGAATTTTTAACTCGTATAAATTATTTATAATACTCTCTCCAATTTTGTATACCTGAAGGTACATCTGTACCTTACCATTCTGAAAAACAAACCTTAATATTAGCATTTTCCAAACATTTCACTGATAACAAGTTTTTTCTTAGGTTTGGTACATTAAATACAATTTTTTTTTTTTACAATACATTCAGTTCTGTTATCCTCTACTTCCAAAAACCCATGAATACTTCCTGCACCTGTTGCCTCAATCACTCTATTGTGTTTAGCCACTGCTATCTATACAGGCTTTTTCAATTCTACAAACTCAGAAAATACACTTCTGTTATTCAACCCTACCATATGATTTGTACACACTGAATCTACACAGAAACTAACAACAGCATTTTTGCTAATACGAACATTCTCTGGTTCTATTTCACTTATGAAACAAATTTTGCTACAATTAGTCTGACTAGTTTAACATTTACCTTGAGTATCCATGCCAACATAATTGCTTTTTGGCTCACCCATTGTTGTGTAATGTTGAGATTGATTTTCCTGACAACCAACTGCTTGGAAATGTCTGCTCTGGTGAACATTTCCATAATACCTTCCAGGTCGATGATGTTCATGAAATCCCTCTTGGTAACCCTGCTGAGTTGCACTTCTTAAGCTGATTTTCCTGGATAGCTGCTTACAGTTTCGACGAATATGCACCTTCTTGCTGCACTCATAACATACACTTTGAGTTGCTGATGAGAATGGCAATGGCACCACTGCATTTAGTAGATTTGCACTTATGTTTTTCTTCTTCTGCTCGCAGCTTACTCTTCACAAATTCAAGCATTAATGTTTCTGGTGGCATATTTTCAATAACTGTAACCACTACATCAAGTGACATGGGTAAACTCAACAATGAATGGCATATAGCATCATTATCCTTTAATTCTGCACCAGGAGAATTTAACTGCCTTACCACTTCATCAAACTGCCTCAGGAAACTATCTACACTTTCACCTGCATTTAGCATAATTGACTGTAACTTCTTCTTTAAATACAATTGCCCAGGCAATGCCTTCTTCACGTACTGATTTTCTTGGCCTTACCACATTTGGTATGCACTTACCTTATCCTGCAAATGTTATATTTGAGAATCATCAACACAATGAACAATTAAGTTTCTAGCCCGATTTTTTTTTATCTGAATCACACGTCGGTTTTCCATCTTCAATTTCAACATATTCCTTGTTAACACACTCAGAAACATCATTTTCCGCACGTAACATAAGCATTCAGAACTTACAATTGTAGTAATTCGAGCCATTTAGTGGCTCTACCATATAATCAACTTTATGTTGCATGGCCATTTTCTTTAATCTCTGAATAGCCACTTAGCACAACACATACTAACTCTTACATCTTGCCATCAACTATCATCACACATACCTTGGCCATTCCATGCATTGATATTTCACTCGTACAGTTTTTCTTTAAAACTTTCGCTATGTGCTTGTGCATCGCACTCTGGGCCCATAACCTGTAGCTTTTGAACACAGTGAAAGCAATAAATACTCACTCCTAAGTTATGGTTTAATGTATTCTTTATTTTCTTGATCTTCCTTTTATTTACATAGAACTTACTAGACAGCAATATTGACAACCTTTTATATGCAAAAACATCACACAAAACCTTTCCATCATCTCCTTCGTTTACCTATCAACAGAAACAGGAAGGGATCATAGTTATGTATAACAAACATTACACTTTTGGCGACCTTCATAGCTTAACAGTTGCGGCGCCAATTTGACATTTCTTGAATGGAATTGTCACACATCCATATGCTCTTGTGCTCACCCTTGCTCACATACACACACACACACACACACACACACACACACACACACACACACACACACACACACACTTGCTCACACTCGTGCGCACACACTTTCTCTTCTCTTCTTATCTTCACTCTCTCCCCCTCTACACCAAGCGAGGCTGAAAGGCTGGAAAGAAATCAAGAAGCTTCACCCCCTCAGTGCAGTCCTCAGGCATCATGTAGACAAGTGGCCAGGCCCAAACTGCGCATCTAAAGAAGTTGCTAATTCAGCCCATAACAGTTAACTTGACCCTGTCGTGGTGTACTGTCTGTTGTGGAGTGCACAAATTTCACATACGTACCGGATCCTGCGGTATGTATTGTAAAAGCCCTGGACTTAGAACCCAACTTGCCACTGTAAACTAATGAGATGGCGGTTTTTTTTACGGAAATGTAAGCACTAATAAAATCAGCCTTAGAACGATGTCTTTACCCTCAGCCACGTATATGCTACAGTACATGCTGGTAGGCATGTTTCCCCAACAAATTGTAGAGAATTAATAAAATAGTTCTAATTGTTACTCGATACTGGATCGTTACGAGTATCGCGACTTGCATATCGATACTGTTTATCCGACACAAGTATATTAATTGGTCCGTCATTTCCCCTGGTTTCACGAAGCAGCACCATTTATTTTCATTCTGCAGTTTACTAATTTTGAAAAGCCCGTGAAGTGTCTTTAGGCTGTTTCTGGTTTGTCCGTATATACGTATAAGTACGCACAGTTGCATACTAGCTGTGATGTACACTTGCTTAAACTATTCGAACATTTCACCACCACTTCATGTTAGACTGGTCGCATATTTTGGTGGACAACAGCAAAAATGTGGTTTATGGTGTTATATATACGTTACAAGTTATATGGTTATGCATTAAGGCACACACAAACATATAAACATTTATTTATTTTTAGGTCATGGTTTTGTACATTCACATCTTAAAGAGTTCAAGCGCTGAAACATGTCTTTAGCTGGGAATGAGAACTTAATAGTAGCATTAGTGGGAGCATATAAATGAAAGGTGGCGCAGAAGCATCGTTGTAAACTGGTTGCTTGGCACAGCAGCAAGTTAACAGGTGTGAGTTTTGAGCGAAAACTAATACAAAAATGCCAATATAGTACCTTTTTTTTTCGGTGTACACTTCGAGGTCAAATTGTACAGCAGAACAACAAATTGCAGGAATATAGAAATTCTTGCACCTCGATTTCCCGAGGTTATGTTGATCTGTTCAGCTTCTATTGATTTTACGAGTATTCATACCAAATCAATAGACTTGGGATAGTGGAGTATTATAAACAAATTAGGGCAGTTGTTATGGGATTTGCTGCATTTGTTTATCGGTTGTAAGGGGGCATTACACAGAAACTGGCATTTGTCCTTGTCCCTTGATACATAGTTTACAATGTGTTTGAAATATCACATTGTTAACAAAAGTAAGTTAAATACAATTCAATGGAGTTTGTAATGACTTTAAAATGCAAATGTAAACATACACGTGGGAAATATGCAGTAGATGTCTATACAATGCTCAGAATTTTATTCATATATGGAAGCACATTTATTAAGCTGACAATTATTTATGCATATAACAGAACAACATTTTGTAAATACTTATTAACTTTTAAAACTTGTGTGCTTTATAACCACAATACGTACACATTAATTTTCATACCTGAAATACAATATGGTGATTGCCGTAATTACTCAAGTATTTACAGCAAGTATAAAATTTCTAATAATTGCCATGTATAAAGCCTATGTTTACTATATTAGGAATTCAGACATTGTTTGTATATAAGTACATTTCCGGGGACAGGTACGGACAAGTATGCACTGAAAATCCGGAAACAGCCTTAATGATTCAGCTAATTATTTCGTACCAATGGCAGAGAATCGTGTAGGAGGGTAGCAACAGAACATCATGTATTCAGGAGTTGCAAATAGGAATTACGAACAGTAAGTCAGTGTGTATTGTAAATAACGTATTTTGATACTGTTATTAGAATGTTTGAAATCTGCATGGTCTGAAAAACCACCATTCGTCTCGGTTTTGCAGTGTAAAAATAACATGTTTATTGTACGGAAAACGAACTTCACTAAAAATATTTATGTCCGGAATGTGTTTAAGAATTGAATTTGTACGAGCTACATATATCATTTTCTTTTGGTGTGATTGAAACTTGACAGGTTGCATAATAATTTGAATTTTTTTTTTCATACGAGAAAATTTCTCTTGTCCATTAAAGCAATATATAATTAAAAATTATACATTCTCGTAAGATGAGGTGCAAAACAACGCCTTCTAATGAAAGATGTTAAACTAAAGTCTCTCCCAACCCCATCCAATCCACTGGCAATGGAGGCCCAGCAGTATGACTTTGCCATAACAAGAATTAGGTAGGTTGGAATGGTAACCTAGACAGAGAAGCTGTGGTTCAAGGATACATTTTGGCAGTGCTACGTTTCTATAACTGTCACAATTTAGTCAACTTATTTTCGGTATTCTGAACGCTAGAAAATATAAAAAAAATTTAAGTGCCATTTGTGTTTACCACTGGTATTTAATATTTATTTTACGTATGTTGTGTGTGCATAATCTGTGAAAACGACCAACGCAAAACAACAGAATAATAAATTTATATTGTCCATTTTACATAAGTGACAAAACAGCTGTGATGGAAGGATACATTGTGGCAATGATACTTTTCTAGAACTATCAAAATTTACCCCATTTATATTAAATGGACAATATCTTACTTCCTGTAGCAGAAGAATTACTATTGTTGTTTATTATCTGGTGATAAACAATTCCCACATTCCCACATTTCCTCTATCTGACTTAATAAAGAAAACATTTAATGCTTATTTTTCTAAATAAATATTATTAACATCTCTTAGTTCTAAAACTGAAATACCTGATTTTTTTAGTGTCATACATATTTATAATTTTTTAACACTTGACAGGCCTACCATACGTGCTGAATTGTATAAATTTCAAATTTGTTTCGAACATTTGTAATATTATCTTGCACGATTTTTCTTTGATTTTAAACTTTATCATAAATTTGGTTGAGAACAATTAAAATGTAGGTAGTGAAAAAAAGATTGCATTATTGAAATTTTTCTACTTGAAGTATAGTGTATTGAAAGTATCGTGGGTATCAAGCTGAAAATTGTATCAAGTATTGAGTATCTAAAACATGGTATCATCCCACTCCCAAATATGACATGCACAATTCAAGGAACACATGAATAAAGTGATATGGGCCATGGTAATGTTAATCTTACAGATGGTAAAATGAGAGGAAAAAGTGAACATAATATATATCTGTGAACAACATGTGGTGTTGCAGTGGACCACACTTTATGCCAAGAGCATGATAAGGCATGATAATATTACAGCTGCAGTGACTACAAAGCTGCCAAATGGAATCCACGTATTCGACTAATTGTGTAAGGCCTGCCAACAACAATCCTAGCTGGTCATCAAGGAATATCTGCAAGCTATAACTGGGCAGCAGGCAGTGCAGTTTCAGCCCCCCCCCCCGCCCCTTTTACAAAAGGTTGGCACAGTGCAGTACAGTACAGAAGTGACATTTTAAACTTGTAAGTCCCCATCAACACCACCCCTTTCAATATCTGGTAGCTGTGACCAAGAAACAGAAATGATACTACTAAGCAAACTTTTTGCATCCAACAGACTCTCTATAATAGCATGGCATGGCACCCTGCTACAGCAAGCCTCTGTGAGTATCCGCTATCTCTGATAAGATTGGGTTGATTCTGTCTGGTCTTGCTATCCATAACAGAATCCATCAGGATTTTTCGGCCAGTGTTTCATGGGTCATGTGAGTGATTAATGCTTGTTCAAAGTTTTTAGACTGTAGAAAAAGCAGTACACATTCACGCACAGTGTTTTTCAGTCTAGGACATTAACAGCACAAACCCATGTAGTGTACTCCTAGCGCCTCAACAAAACTTTGTTTCCCAATGGAATTATTTCTTCTTAGATTGTTTATGAAGTTTGAACATAAATTTCAACAGACGTACATCTTTGATTTCAGTTTGGATTAGTTTTAGGGCTAAAGTTTTTCGCTATGCCCCTTTATTACTTTCCCTTTACCTTGTATTCTGTTTTCTTAGGTTATCACTGTCAGCATTCAGCTTGTATTGCTTTCTTCTGTTATGTTGTACTATCATAGTTACCCGATTTTTTGGGTTTTCGTAGGTCCCTGTAGAATTCTCTGTGATGGTTCGTTATTATTTGAAATATAGTTTAAGAATGGTTTTCTATTTATGCTGCTTCATGAATTGTTGGAATTTTAGCTCTCATATTTACCCATCATATATATATATATATATACGATTGATATAAACTTCACAGAAAAACTTTGGTAGGTAGGCAATTCCTAATCAAAAATAAATTGAAAACATACAACATATAGCCTTAGTGTATTCCGAAATTGTGAAAACCGACCTTGAAAGTATAGCTGAAGCAGAGTTTTTTTTTATTTTGCTAGTGCCACAGCACGAATGAACAATAATTGTGTTGAGTTTCCATTTCAAATATTGCATTATTAAACAACAAAGTACAAAACATAAAAATATGGGCTCCAATATCAACCCCCATCCATAAAAATTGAGACATTGGCAGCAAACTTGCGCAAATAAAATGTACTTGTTGGCTGAGTGAGATTGAGTCAAAGGTAATGTTGAGGGGCAGTGAAAACTTAGGTAGAGAGGTGGTGAAAACATAGGATTAGCTCCGTGTACAGCGGGCTGTTCACCTGGGCGTATGCAATCCCTTGGTGAAAATTACGAGTATCCTCTCGCTTGTGATAGGTACGTAGGTGAATTACACTGTGGGCGTTTTTAGGCCGTCCCACATAAACTGTGACAACTGCTGGTTAAGCATAATGGTTGTTAAGTGGTTTACATAGAACTTAGGAAAGCGGGTTGTAGGGGACCCTGACCCAAACTACATGACAGTATTGCTATAAATGAAAGACATAAGGTTTGCTAGCTCATATGTATTTACTCTTTCATGAGATAACATCGCACTAGGTGAAAGCTGATTCTTGCCTGCTGCCAGCCATAGACTACCCATTAAAATTGTAGGAAATGCCATAGTGAACATACTGTGAAATTATGCTTTCCCAGATGATGCAAGCACTGGGTAAGAAAGGGGTGGCAACTCTGGGTTGAAAACAAAAAGGTTCTGGAAATTAATAATTGATTCCAGTTCAGCCGTTATGCTCAATTACTCGTCCACATGTAGATTATTTGGAGGGGGGAAGACTTGTTATTGCACTGCCCACTGCACGATGTGCATTCTTGTTGGACTGCACACAGCACTTCATGGTGAATAAAGAGCGCACTGTACCGGTGGATGTCTGGAGGACAGGTTGCCGTCCTGCATCAAACACCCCACTCCTGCCGATATAGTTCGCGGACCACATGTTTTCAGGCTCTGCAGGGACAGGCCTTGGTCTTTGGTATTAGGTTACAGGGCGTATGGGCCTTTTGAATGGCTGGTGCAGCTGCTGTTGTGGCTGATGGGGGTAGCGTGGGACACACTGTGGCGTCATTGCAGGTCAGGCACTTCTGTGCCGGCTGTCGTCTTCTGCATCATGAGCAGTGGAGGAGAGGCCATCTGGGTAGCTCGCTGCCACAGTCACTACCCCTGCTGTTGCTGGTGCACCATCGACCCCACTACTTCAGTAGCGACCTGGGTAGGCAGTGAAGAGGGAGGTTGACCACCTGGTGATGACCCCTTGGCTGGTGGCAGTGCTCTCTTTAATCGCTACCCTTGTCTGCCACCCCCTCGTTAGTGATTGGCACCTCCAGCAATCGCCTTATTCCATCGACAAAGCAGCAGGAGGTTCCTGGAGCGGATGGGGCGAGGGGGATGGAGTACCCTATCAAGGTGGGCGCCACGATGCCCCGAGTTGTGCTGCAGGCAAGATGTGTTGCTGCTTGCTGTTGGCACGCTTGGAAATATGCTGGTGCTGGGGCAGCGATGCCGGATGGCGCCACACGTTCTGCAATGCTGGGACTTCTGCCTCGGCAGACCCTTGAGGGCGCCGAGCATCATCGGGCATTCTGTCCTTGTAGAGACCCCACTAAGGGAGATATGCAGCACCTTCCTCCTGTGTAGCTGCTTGGAGGACCTTGACATCATGGTCACCGGCTGTCAGGCGCAGGTCGTACTGGTTCTCCCTGATGGTTTTCCGACCAAGCTGGACCAGGTTCATCATGAGATCGATGTTTTTCGTGATCACGTGCGGCCCACTCTACTTGGCCACGAACCCCACACAGAATTCTCTTGCTGACCTGCATGGAGCAGCCACCATGCGGTGTAGTCTCACTGGGATTGCGCACCCCGTGGTGCTACCTCCGGCGCTGTTCACATCGGCATCACTGCTGACTGGGTCACCACTGTCCTATTCCTGCTGGCAGTCGTACTCGCCATACAGGGTGATGCTGTGGCCCAGTAGGAAGTCCGCAAGTGACCTGTCGGTGGCTGTAATGACATGCCGACGGAGGTTGAACAGGGCGTCGGATTGATGGTTGCCCCACGTGGTGAGCCAGTCACCCATACGGATATGCAACTGTGTCTTAAGCTCCTGGTAGCAGTTCTCTGTGGAGTTTGCACAAAGATGGTAAATCGAAGTCTGCAGATGCAGAACACCCCAACAGGTGCACAATTCTCTCTATTTCCTGCCAGTGATTTGTGTTCCACTGTCGGTGTGAAGGTACCCCTAACTGGAGAAGAAGCTGTTTTGCAGGACCTTGGCAACACTGGTAGCTCACACACTGTTGACTAGGTAGGCTTCTACCCACCTGGAGAAATTATCGAAATCACTACGATAAACCTCTTTCCCCTGTAGGATCAGGGGTAGGGCCCCATGAGGTCAAGAGACACTGTCTCGAAATGCTTTGTCGGCGGTTGGGGTTGTTGCTTTTGTACCCGGTCTGTCCGCCTGACTTTTTAACTGATTGCACAGGGTGCATTGTTTTATATTTCTACACGCGTGTCTGGGCCAAAAGAAATGGCCCATCACATTGCAGATTGTTTGTTCCTTCCCCAGGTGACCTGCTATGTTACTATCATGTATGTGTTGCAACATTTACTCCCTAATGCTGGAGCGAACAAATAGTCGCTACACGTCGCGATTGTTGCGGGAACAGGTTTCCAATCGGCCGTCTACTACTCACCAACACATTACAGATTGTTGTGCACAACACCGGGTCAACTTGCTGCATACCTCATGGATGTTGCGGAGCCAGACTAAGCAGCAGTTGTCAGTGCGAAGTGTAAAGCGATGGTACTCAAAGTATATTCTGTACTTTTTTATTTACAATACCACGGCTAAACATTCAAGGTCGTTAATGTAACTCTGCTCAGTCCATCCGAACTTGGCACTAAGAAAGTCGATGGCGTGACGTTCGCCATTCTCGCCGCACTGCACAGAGTCCTCCCTGGCTGACATCGATCTGCTGGTAGAGCACTGCAGTGTCATTTTTGGCTGACGTTGGTCTGTAGGTAGAGGTGTTTGGTGGTGTACTTAATGGTCAGGCACACTTGGAAACTGTAACGTTTTCTGTGAAATAGTAGTTTGCACGTAAACGCGTATCTCGGTAAATAAAAGTTCTGTAAATATGACTTTTCGTCAGAAAATACAGAAAAATAATTGTCTATGGCCCAATTTTTTTTTAAATTTTGTCATATTAAGCGTATTCTTGGAGAAAAGGAATTGTGGAAATTGTCAAATATTACATTTTTTTAAGTTTGCCTATGCAATTTCCTTAAACATCAAGAGGTAAGTACAAAGATACAGCGGTAGTTTAATCTGTGAACTTTCATTGTGTGTAATAAAACCCCATGTTACAGATTTAATTTACACAGTCCAGCATCACACCAGAAACAAGGCACACCTTGCACATAAGAGTGATGATGCTCTAGGCAAGCATGTAACTGTCGTCCGTATCGCTCCTTGACCTTGGCAAAGTCCCCTTAATTTCTCTTACGGCATTGTTGGCGAGGGTGTCCCATTGGAACAACCGCTGGGTCGACAACATGTCGGCGAGTGATGCGGTAATGATGTGCTCATGAAGTCAGTTAAATCATTCTGAAGAATTTCTGCAGCTGTTTGCGCATACATGGGAGTGGGTACCCTTCGAACAGCCGCCGTTCAGGATTGGGTTTGTCGTCTTCCTTGTTGAAGATGTGTTTCAGGAATCCGATTCTGGTCTTCCCCTAAAGGCACTTGGCAGTTGTTCATGTGAGATCATTGATGGCGAACCTCTCGAGCATAAGTGACAGGTTGTCTACACACTACTCCCAACTTGCCGACAATATCACTACATCGTCCAGGCAGGCGAGTGTGAATTCGCTGATGAGGCTGTCCAACACTCTGACCATCATCACTTGGAAGGTAGCAGTGCACACTTCAGTCTGAAGGGCATGGCACAGAACTGGAAACGCCTGTAGTCTGGGGCCATGCAAACAGTCTTGCCAAGGTCTTCCAGCTGGATGTGCACCTGCCAACAGCCACTCTTAAAATGAAGTGATGACACGACCTTGGTTTGCCCTATACAACTGAGGGCATCTTTGACACTGATTTGTGGTGGTAACACACGGCATTTCACTTGGTCCATTGGCTGAAAGTACACACAAAACCTACATGTGACATAATTTTTTAGGCACCAGTGTAATGGCATAATTGAAATCACTGTTGATGTTTTCAATAACACAGTCATTCAACATTTCCTGAATTTGCTTCTTAATGATTTGTGCCTGGTGCTGTAAATAAGTAGTGGTGGCATGTATATAAGCCCTTCTTGCACCAATGATATGGCATGCTCATGGTGCTGGTTGTTTTGAAGCACCTGGGGATTGATTGAATTGACAGACTATTTGTAGTTTATGTCCATCTGGGCAGCAGCCTAGATATGGTCCCCAGATTTCCAAGCGACTCTGTAGATGTCTTGAAGAACAGTGAAACCATATCTGTTATTGCCTAGTCTAGTAGAGGCTATCTAAGCTTCCTCTAAACGCTTGTGCAAATTGATGAGGGATTGTTCCAGCCATCCCATGTCTTTAGCAAAACATATATTTCAGGTTAAGGGATCATAAAGCAATCCAATCAAATAAATTGGACGTCGACTTTCAAAAACATTCACAATTTATTCAATTTGCTTCCTCAGGTTGGTCACTTATAAAACATAGCTCCTATATAGTCGGAGTACACTGAAGCAGTAAAATGGTGCGAAGCCAAAAATGGTTTACCAGAATTAATAAATCCCAGACGCTCCCCAGATAACAAAATAACATTTCCATAACAAAACGTTAACGATTGATACTCTATATGGTTGAATAAAAGTGTTGAAGGTCCGGGAAGGACGCGATGACGTACGTCCACACAGCACCGAGGTTACCACGCTACTCTCTTGGTGTTAAGCAGACTGCCTCCTTGCTAGCCAGTTCGTCCCATGCAACTTATGAAAAATTTCTAAATTAATTCTCTTAAACATGTTAAACAGCAAATCGTAACATGTAAACACTTTAATTTAACCTCAAAATTCTCTTATATAAAACTAGTCATTTGTTATGCCGCCACTTAACCGTAACATTAAGTTCTTATGGTGTTCACAATGCATAATTTTCACCTTTGATTGAGGGCAGAATAAATTCTCCCATTTGGAGTCTTATTCATCACTTCAATAATTTTACTGGTGGATTTTCAGTGTTCATATTAAAAGTCTCTAAATTTGTAGCCTTTATGTAGTTATTATAAAAGTGATGTTAGGAAAACCATTTGGCCTCTGTTATATTACGCTGAGAAGGTTCATATCACCCTAACCTCACACTTCTGGTCCGCTCCTTACTTGTGTTAAAACTCCATTTCACTAATTGGCACTTAGCGCTCTTAATTACTTAATTAAAAAATTACACTAATTTATTATGCATTGCACCACTGCTACAAGTGTAAAACACAGTGTCTTTCACATGAAGCTCACATGCGCCCTGTGCACATCAAACATATTACCCATAATTGCATCAAACCTCTCTTTAAAATTATACACAAGACGTTATACAAATATTTGCTAGATGCGCCATAAGTTTTATGGTTGGTAGTGACTTACCGTAATATCTGTTTGACATGCATGGTGATGCACGAGTTAGTTTCTTTAGGAACAAGGGAACAATCAATCATTTATTTATTTCGAACACTATCAACCAAAAAAGACAAATGCCACACATATTACATTACCAAAATAATTCACGTGCCCAACTGATACACTTAATACACAAGGAACTCCTTGTATATATTTGGAAACAGACACGTCAAACATAGACCTAAACCTGAAAATTATCCGGAGCACTTGGCTTGTTGCACTACAGGTACTCTGCATATTGACTTTAGGCTTTCGCATTACTAAATAAAACAATTTAATTGCTCTGCTTTATCATCGTGCCCTATCACTGCATCAGTGCACACATCGCACGGTACACCGGGCGTATCAGCTCTCACTGTAACACTCACATGGACGATGAGTGTTGGTCGCGTAGATAGGGAGAATGGCTTAGGGTCGACAAAGGGCGTCGTGTGTGACAAATAAATCTCGGCATTTGTCGAGGAGCCGCTGAAAAGCTGCCTGGTTTTCGGGCATTATCCTGTTGCCAAAGTTCGTTAATTAAATAGCTGGTATGGTATCTGCTGGTCAAGGTTGTGCATTGTAGGTCACTCTTTGAACCAAAATTGATGTGATACATCTTGGGTTCAACTGTTGTGTTTTGTTCAGTAAGCTGCAGTACACCAAGGATGGGATTTTCCTTCCAGTGCAACAACTGCTGTGGTTATTGTTTCTAAGTTATGCAGGAAACTGTAACTGTTGCTTGTCCTAGTGCGGTGCTTATGTGTTGATTGTTGACTAAACATTTTACGTGAGTGGCTGCAATAATGTTTGTCATTGTGCACAAACCATGAACTTTATTGTGTTATTTTTGGCATTAAGATTTTTGTCACACTGTGGCCCGAAAGAATGCAATTTGGCACCGTTTTACAATTCTTATGTCCTTGTGCACTTTCCGAGTGTTGCTTGCATTTTCAATATGCGGCACTCATTTCCCGTCCGCGGTGCTGCTGGAATGGATTTAGCTCTAAGATGGTCATGTTACGGCATGCATCAGTTCATCAAGGCTGCTCTGTTGAGCAATGGTACTAACGTGGCATGGTATGCTGTTCGCACTGTCTCTGCAACCACTTCTAGCACTTAGCGCTCGGGCAGGTGTGAGTGGAAACACATGACAAGATGCACTTTTTTAATGATGAGAGTTGTTAGTGCTTCTCTAGCATCAACTTGCTCTATGCTTGGAGGTATGTGAAAGTTCCTCCATAGTGGCACCGGAAAGCATGGAGGAACTCCTCCCACTATAGGCTGTAGTGGCTGGTTGACTGCTACCAGGAACATTCTTCTCCGGAGAGTAGTGGTCCATTGCAGCTAGGCCATCCTCCATGAATACATTGTTGTGTTGCAGGCGTACTGTACAATCGCTCAGGAACAGATATCGGTCCTCTGTTGGCTATCCTGCAAAGGTGGGTAAGCAATTGTAATTGTGGGGGTGTGGTAGTAGCTGTCGGTTTAGGCGCAAGAATTGGAATGGCTGTGTTGGTTTTTTGTTGCCTTCCGCTGGTTTGCAGCCACGTCCTCGCAGTGGGTGGAACAATGTGTGGCGTGTGTTACCAATTATTACAGGCAAAAAGTATTTATTAAGGATTGAAATACAATTCGGTATGATCATGAATATGCATGTCACCAGTCGTACCAACCAGTTTACGACACAACCAAAGCTTATCACCAAGTTCAAACTTCAGTTTCTTACGAGAAAACATGGTAGCGTTACCAAATAAGCTAATAACAGCAGTATTATCGATCTTTCCTTCATGAACTGGAAAAGTCTTCCAACATATTATATCACGAGAGTCAATGTCACTAATTTCCTTAGGAGCAGGATTCTTTTCAGTATGCGACTTCCTGAATAAACACATTTCCAACAAATGCTACCTGCTTTAGCGGTTATGCCTTGAAGACCAAAATGGTACAAAAAAGACAACAGAATGTAACTCTCTTCTATATCAACAGTCCAGGACCTATCATCCTTATTGACATCCGTACTGAAAAAAAAAATGTTTCGGTATACCTTCTTAGGATAATACCTAGACGTGCGAGAATGCTGAGGAAGCATTATTGATGTGTCTTCTCTAATGACACGGAGCGATATGAAATGCACGGACAAACTGCAACCTTTATATACCTCACGAACAAGTTACATCCAGCACATGACCATAGATAACATAAAAGATAAAGATAAAGACACGAAGCACGCAAAAACACCAAACGAACCGACACACTATTTATAGCGCTGGCAGACCCTGACAGGCGAGTGCTTGGAAGCAGGCCAGCAGGCGAGTTATTTATATCTCCCATGCTATAGCCTAGGTGAACGCGACAGCTCATAGTAACGCTAGTGAGCTAGTCGCGCGTTCGGAATTCTCTAAATCCGTACCCTTGAAAACAGAATTGCTCATAAAATCCGAACCACTGTACGGAATATAGTCAAACAAACAGCAATGTCACAACAGTTAATCCAGCAATTTAATTATGATAAATAATGCGAATGTGAAGCATGATTAATAATGTTACAGTTATCACAGACAACAAAATACAGATTTGATAAACTGTATATTGGATCAGAAATAAACTATCAAATTACAACAATAACACACCACAAGGGTGTATTCCTCCTAATAATTGGTTTATGTTATGATCTTTACCTTTTTTACTAGCCCATAGATAACATTTAGTCATAATATGATTTTGGTGGTATAATAACGTATAAATCGTTAGTGTCATAAACAAAACATCATATAACCCCTAACAATACCCTTGCACCAAACGACCCAGAAATATGAAGTCATAACACCACATACAAATATACATACGTGACTGACAGTTGACAGTGAACTTATTAGGAGGCATACTGGATGCCTGTCAGACGTCTCGAGTGCAAGGACGTGGTGGGGTGTCTTCCTGCTCCTCCTCGTCTTGCGCAACTGTTTTCCCTTGCGAACATGCCAGGTGGTCAACGAGAGGATTATCTTCTCCAGCCACATGCTGCACCTTGAAGTCAAAGTATTGAAGAAATTAGGCCAGCAGGTGAGCTTATTGCAGCTTACCCTGGTGTTGTGGAGACACAGCAAACAGCAATTATCGGTTGGGAGAGTGAAACGCTGATACTCGAGCAGCTGGCGGCATGTTTTGAGAGTCCAAACCACTGTGTGACACTCGCATTCGTTCACATCGTATCTCGGTTATATTGCTCCGATCTAGGCACTTCCAAATTCAATAATATGCTGTGTTCAATCGTCTGCCATTTGGAACAGCACTGCCTCAATCCTTTCTCACTTGCGTGTTCGTAAATGTGTCTTGCCAGGTCGTAGCAGGCAAGAGCGGGTGACTCCCGGATTTGGCGCTTAGCTCTTCAAAACTGTCCGGTTGTTTCGGGGTGCCCCGGAACTGGACGTTTGGGGACATGAGTTCAGTGAGTGGGGCAGCTACTATGGCGAATTCCAACATGTACTTGCGCAATTAGTTCACGAGCTGAAAAACCTGCAGAGCTGTTTGCACATCGTCGGTGTGATGTAGTCCTCACTCAGCTTGAGTTGTTCGGCTGTGGGGCAGCTTCCATGCTCGTTGACGATGTGGTAGAGGAACTGGATGCTGTCTTTACCCAGGTGGCAGGTTTTTTCTCTCGCATGGTGAGCTTGTTGATTGCAAGGCGTTCTTGGACCAACAATAAGTGATGTGTGTGGTCTTTGCAGGACTGATCAGATAATCAAATCATCTATTTAGGCCAAAATAAAGTCGCCGAATTAGCCGTCCAGAACTTGTATCAACATGTCCTGGTAAGTGGAAGGGGCACACTTCAGGCCGAAAGGCATGGCGCAAAATTGGATGCGCGTAACATCTGGTGCTGTAAAATCAGTCTTATGACGAACTAAAGGTCTGACTGGTATTTGCCAGTATCCACTTTTCAGGTCAATCGTGGTCATTACCATTGCGCATACCAAGCTGTTTAGGACGTCTTTTATGTTGATGTATGGAGTCGGAGTACTTTCGGTGATTAGGTTAAGGCGCCTGAAGTCAACACAGAATCGCCACAAGCTGTCCTTCGGGGCTAGTGTAATGGAAATGTGACAATGAAGAGACATCGTGTAGAACACTGGAAACTATACTATAAAAATATTCAGAGAGTAATAAAAAAATCTTATTAAGCACTTTCTAGTTATCATATCACTTTGCCTTATACTTGGCCGTTATTCTACAAAACACAAAGGTTTACACAGTGCGTGTCTCTTTCATACTTCTCGCCGCATTCATGTGTGCGACTATTATATGTTTTATTCTTTATGTTAATTATTATAATTATATGTAACAAAACACTGGTTAAGAAATTGTGTATTGTTTGGCCACGCGTCCTTAAAGCTACAGATAGTCAGTGAACGTGATACTGGGTGATGGCTTCAGCCACTTGGTTCAGACGACCAGCACTTAGGTTATGTAACGACAGATAATACCCTCTTTAAAATAAACAAATTACAATTAAAAAAAACAAAAGTCTTACTGAATATTTCCCATGCGGGTGTATTAAATTCAGGCATCCTGGTGTGGTATAGTGCATGCTAGTGCACGAAAGAAAATGTTTGTTTACAAACTCGTAACTGTCATCACATCACAATAATGCAATATTACCCTCGTGTCTCTAATTCTCGTGCGCACACGACACTAATCTTAGTATAAAACGCATTGGAGATTTTTATTGAACGCGACATAAAAAAACAAACATTACATGGGAACACAGCTCTATCAAAATATAAACAATCACACATGGTCACGAGGGAGCTATGGCGCACGCTTGAAAGATGCAAAGGAACACAAACACAAATATTATTTCTAAAAAGGTAGTTTCACAATACATTCAATATTATTACACTTTACTGCACTGAAGCACGGAAGACAGGCTGGTGCATTGGTGCCTTACGTGTTGTTCGATGCGCTGTCTACTGGAAGAACGGGTTAGCACTGACCAGTTCACGTCAAAATAAACATAATTTTTTCTGTTATTTAATTTTTTTTGCGAAATTCTCAAGAAGTGTGTCGTAATTTAATTATACAATATATTGCATAATGCAAAAATATGCATACGTTGCTATAATCGTACAGTTTTTTTTTGTTGCGATTTGCAACAATTAAGAAAATTAAAATAGTTACTGTAACTTTTGCTACTTTATGAAATTGCGGCTGTAGTTTCATTCCTATAAAATGAAAGAAATTAAGGTATGGATCTCAAAGACTGATAGTTTTTTCAATAGTGTGTTCTTCTAATCCTTCCTCATTCAAGCTTAAGAAGGAAAAAATTTGTAAGATCATTATGTAGAATTAATAATTTACTTTAATACACAGTAAATATATAGTGTTTAAATTAGTTAATGCATAACTTTATCACACAGAGCAAAGTATAACTTGTAAAGAAAAAAAAGACTTCAAATATTTTAACCTACCAGTGTCATCTAATTATTCCTTACAAATAAATGACTACTTCAATGTCACCCATTTTTCTCGTAAATTTACGGATGTAGTCGCACAACTGGCGCTTTGGCGACTGATAATTAACTAGTTACAAATGTCTAAAAATTAATAGAAATTGTCACAATTTTAATGAGGCCCTCACAGACTTAAGTCATTAATTTTTTATCTCAAATGTTTAAACATCCACAGCACTCAAGATGTGTGCTGCAGTGTCATAGAGCAGATTCTGAATGGGGAAAATTTTTTGAGACAGTGTTACTGATCTGTTCTAATTTGCATATGGGAATTGTTAATGAAATGCATGGTGCAATTTGTATTACATCAGTATGGAAACCACAAACAGTCTTTGTAATGCTCATTAATTAAATAATATTACTGTGACAACTTGCGTGCAGTGAATACAAAATGTTTAATTTATAATTTTGTTTAAACAAAGTTTAAACATACTGGTATATTTGTCTTAACGTGAAAGTATCGTAGCAGGAGGAACGCCCAAAAACATAGTTCTGGTTGAGCAGAACACAAAAATATCCTTCCATTTAGGAAAAATATTTTTAAAATCCTGCTTATATGCTGGCATCATAGAGATTATTATCCATGAAAGGCATGCCCATTCAAAAAAAAAACCACCGAGCTGTAAGTAAACCAAATATTGCAACGAAATATTATAAAGCCTCGGGATTGCTAACCCGTGGTTTTGTGGGACCCCAATTACTACAATCACTCTTGCGACAACCAGCACTCATGAACACTTGTCTGCCTAACTGCCCGCCCGCCGAGAGTGGTACTGCTTAACACAAGGTCGTACTCGCAGTATCAGATTTTGTGCCCTGCCGGAAACCACACGACCAGTACTGTATATTGGTCGGGCTCCAGTTCCGCGCAGCAAGTATACCTGAACTCACCCCAGGTGCTCCTAAACCCAACAAAAGCACTCGACACTGTGACATATCTCAATTGCCCACAGGATATCGTGCATCAGAATGGATGTGCAGAACATGCTGTATAGTATAAACTGTTGGTGACTGTTTCCCATCAGCCAGTTGCGTTTAAAGTCTAAATGAAGATTGCACTTATTTAAAACCGAAAAATCAAACATATGTAGCCTTAGGACACAGTCGAGAAACTGCTATTTTTCCTACTTTGTGGAATTATTTATTGGACAGAAATAACAAAACTGGAAAGTAGGCAGAGGCAGTTCAATAACTGAATATGTGACAAGTATTAGGGAAGAATCTCACACCATCACACACATGCACATTCACATGCACGTACGCACGCACACATGCACGTACACACACACACACTCTATATATATATATATATATATATATATATATTATATATATATATATATATATATATATATATATATATATATATATATATATATATATATATATACACACACACACGCACACAAAGCTCTTTTCAAGTGTAAAATCTCAGAGTATGAAGATGTATGACACATACAAAAGAAATATGAGAGTAAAACTACAAGATGGTGAAACAAAACATCACGAAACAGAATAGTGGCCAAAGTACATTCAAAATGAATACTAATTTGATCATAGTTGACAGTGATTGTAGAGCTAATACAAAAAGTGTACTAACCGAGAACCGCATTTAGTTTCTTCTTTAAGTTAGTTGACTTGGATCAGGAAATTGCATCAATGTTAATAGTCCTATGCAGCCAGAGCTTGGCTGTGGTGAGCTCTCCTAGCCACGTGTTTGAGCAACCCAGAAGGCATGGTTTAGGGTCGGGGTGGGACTAGTGGCAGACACGAGGTAGTGATGTGTCCGCTGCAGGGTCCGGTGGTGGGGAGCGGCCCGTAGATATTCCCCTCTGCCGCCACTCCTTTTGGTTTTGCCATCCGTCGAGATGTGTTCAGTGTCTGGAGTAGACTGAAGCCAGAACAGCTCGGAACTGTGTGGGGATAGGGGAAACAGCGCCTTCGTAATAGCTCGACAGCCAGAAACTGTCTACCTGCTTTACCCATCTGGCTCTGCTGTCGCTTCGCGCTGTCAATATGTACTCTCTAACTATACTCTTCGTTCTTCGAAAACAATGGAGCTAAATTATTGACATTTTTTTCTAGTAAACCAGTTGTTTTATGTCTTAGATTCCTTATGTACGGTTTGTAAATTATTAAAACAATTTAAATTTAGTTTACATTACACATCATTCTTTTTTATCCAGTACACTTATTCTCGAATGGCTATGAAAATATCTCACGAACCGACTTGCATTAAAATTGGCATGTTTTGCAGAATTTGATGAGGCAAAGCCATTAAGGGTAACACAGCTTCAAAAGGCTACAATTTAGAAGGGTAAGGCCTACTATTCCAAAAAATTTAACATTTTAATAATCCTGTAGGGATTCGAACGAAAATGTATTGGTGTATTAGCAGTATTTTATTGGAATTCTCGATTTTTTGCAAGAAACTCACAAACACAATGTACATACAGTTGTGACTTGCCTGAAATAATTACGGATAGAAAAGTTGGTGACACCGAAATAATTGTGTGTGACAAATATACAAAAGGTAAAATTGAAAATGTTTAAAATAATGGTTTAAATAAAATAATTTGTTTCTTAATGTTACCTAAACAAAATGCATTTCATTCGCTAAACAAAATATAAATGATCAACCTACACTGACCAGATTTGAAAATAATAATTTAGAGGAATCTGACACAAATTCTTGGGTTGATTAATGAATAGCATAATAACATTGAATCATCATACTAATTATTTAGAAGGGGAATTATCAGTATTATTATTATACCTGATGGCTCCAAAGGAATTGGTTGATCCTTATAATTCATAATTCGTTATTCACACCATATGTTTTTTTAATTCACAAATGAATTATGGAATAAAATACAGGGGTAATCAAATGGATAATAAATGTATGATTATTATAACAATTGGCACTATGAATAATAAGTAATGTTGGCAAGTGTTGATAAAAATTTAATACTCACAAAATAGAACATTTTCCTAATCTGTATAACATACGTATCTTAATACATTTTTTTTTTAAATTAACCCTGCTATAGCAAAAATAATGATAAACTTAAGTATAACAGTAGAATATCTAACCATTTAGAATATATTCAACAATACAGTGCCCTGTAACAAAATGGAATGCAATGCTTTGGCATTAGTATGTACAATAAGGTGCTCAAGAACATAAGAGAAGAAAATCATTTATAATATTTTATTAATATTCTATATTCATTGTTTGACACGGAATGTTTATATAGTTTAGAAGAAATGACAGAATATCTATTTAAAATAAAAATAACAAAATATATTATTATATTTGTATGACATTGCTTACAATATTTCTGTTAGTAATGCTTGACTATGTATTTTACTCTTGTTGCTGAAAGTCATGCAATATGTAAATTAATGTTTGTATGTTATAACAATTTTGTAAATATTGTATGTGTGTCATATTAACCCGTTACATGCCTTAAAAACAATATGTAATTAACACAAACAAACAACCTTGAAGGTATCCCAAGGTGAGGCAACAATTTAAATTATAAATTCATTTGGAACTGTTTGTGGTACAATAAGGATCGTTAACTCTTTAAATATATTTGTCTTACAGTTAAATAAGTGTACTATGAGAGTATTTCTTTCTCTGTTTTTGGGACAAGCAATTTGGGCCTACCGGATGAATTTAATGAAAAAGAAACAAAAGTCCAGCATGAGCATGTATTTTACCATTATTTTTTTGCAATCATTACAATTTGACAGCTAAGCAGTCTTATTCAGTACTAAAGTATCAAACTATATGTACAAGTTATCTAGTTTCTGGCTACTCGTACAAAAATGTTATAAAATTGAGTACTGATCTATTGCAAATATTTAATTTTTATGCGCCAATTCGTAAATGGACTTGCGCTTTACACGATGCAACTTGTCAGTACTCATAACATATTTCCAACACAATCTTAGCTAAATAATAATAACAATATAAATGCAAAACTATTTATAAATTTAAGTGGTAAGTTAAAATTATAATTAATTTATAACCGTAAGTAAAACCCTGCGGAACCAGCTACCTGACATGTTTTCTGCTGCAAACCAACTGTTGACAAGCAATAAGGTAATATGATGTAATTCATTTATCTACGCAAAATTATTTACATACATGCATATTTATATAAATATAAGTTTATGTTCAAACACGAAATATAAATTATTTTTATCACTTTCTAATACAAATACAATACTGTACATACAAGTAAAAAGTTAAATTTATAATATACATTTCAAAATTTATACGACCATTTCAATATATTTATAATGCTTTTTATAATAAATACAAAATTTTCGATACCAAACTCTAAGTTTACAAACAACTAACAGTACCTCCATAATTAATTTCCTTATTACAACAGTTTCGTTTCAATCTTGAACGTTTATTTCTGAAGTATCAAACAGTGAAGTAATATACAGGTATTCTAACTTTAATTAATTTTATACCGATAAATAGAACTCGTAAGTTATAATAACAAACAAAAAAACATAGAATATAGTTCTCCCGATAACTAAGATTGCCACATATTTACAGTCAGAATGGTACTATGACATCAGTCAGTTCTGAAACATATTCAGCCTTTTGTTTGTAAACGTATCCTGGTTTGTTTTGTGACATTTACACAGCTTCATTATTTTTATGCGGCTTTACATAATCCGGAACTGTAATATCCATATTTCTGGCGTGACAAGGATCAACCAGTTCGGGAACCATGCAGCCATCGTAAAACTGTATTAGTTACTTTTCTATTTTAGCTTTCCAGAAAATGTAATCTCTGGGAATTTTTATACATTTTACTGGATGTTCTTTTGAAGTTCACATGGCTAAGAGACAAAATTTCCTGTTCGTTATGTGAAGCTGCCCTTGGATCTGATGGTAATACTCATGATTGGTTTTGAAACCCATAACTTTACTATTGTCACTGCTGTATGTACGATAACAAACTTTACCATCCTACACTGCTTTATCCAGATCAACGCTTGCTACTGATGAGGGACTTTTAACTTCTGCTATTCCGTCCTCCCCAATTAAACCATCTGGAGTTGCTCCAAGGAACTGCAGATCTTTATCTATAAAAAGGCCACTCTCTCGTACTGTTGCATCCTCTTACTTTTCAAGCTGCTGAAGAGCGATCTGTTCATTCTTTCTGCCATAAGCAAGAGCTGAAACATTGAGAATGTCGGGTAAATACATAATATTTGTCACCAAAGTTTTACACCTGGTGTTAATCTGTCTGCGACATATTCTTCCAAACTGGAAGTTGTGAGCATCTTTCGCCTCCGCTCCAACCATTTTCCACTGCCTGCTTGTAAGAGTGTCGCTCTCGCTATTTATTTACGCTCTTCATTTGTTTTTTCCATTGTTTAAAAAAATTCTCCTTTTCTAACTGGAAAATGTTATGAGCCATATCAGGTTTTTCACAGTCAATGTCCAATAGATCTGAGTGCTTTTCACGTGTATCTGTTTTCATAATAAGAGCTCGCCTAGTGGTCTTCCGTTTTGCAGCCGCTTTTTCTGTTTTCCGTAATCGAGAAACTTCTTCACAAATTTATTCGCGCTGTAACTGTCACACAATGTTTTACAGAGTACATAGAGATGTTTCCTAGTGTTGTGAGAAACAACTGCAGCAGAACATCACGCTTAATTATAAATTTTTTTGATCATAGTTGATACATTTGCCACCAAAATTTTTTGCAACAACTGAATTTAATTGCTCAACAACATTGCTATCAACATCGTGTGTGAGACTTCGTGAATTACAAGCCAAATACCGCACAGCTTTCATCATTTCCTCATGTAACTCACAACTTACTAGTTCACCCACAAGGTTTTTCTCCGATTCCTTAGGACCGGAGCAAAAATATTTGGAACACTTCATGTTTCCCAAATACATGACTAAGCCCATTAAAAATGTTAGCTTGGAGTGAGGCTATTTTCCTTTCTAAGGGTTCTTCTCTTTGCTTCCAGTGTTTTACAGCCTCCGTAACTGCTCTTCGCAACTTCAATACTTTTTGTGACAGCAGACGGCAACTTTCTCAAAGCCAGGGAACCTATTTTGCTTTGTTCTGAAAGAGTCCTAAGTTTTGTGCAGTAGTTTCTCAAAAGATGATTTCGGCATTCAATCTTCTCCACTGTAGTATCGCTATACGGCAGTGCCTCCAGGATTTTCTTATAACAGCTACTGTCATCATCTGCTATTAGTTTACTGTATTTTACATTGTAAATTGACTGACATTTGAAAACCTTTTACGACAATATTTGCCTGCATGCTGCTTGAACTTCCAGTCCAATTTTTATAGCAAGTATGCAAAAGAATTTTTTCATCTGAAAATCGAGCACAAACGAGGCAAAATTTGTTTCTTACTGACATGAACAATACTTTTTTGGTGTGAAACCTTACTATTGCTGCAACACCAAAGAGTGTATTATGCTTCGTTCGGTATCATAGTTTTGACCAACAATGATCTGCAACCACAGTTAAAAGAGGAATACAATTTTCATCTATGTATCCTATTTTCACTGCAAGCTCAGTTTCTTCTTTCGCCGCATCCCTCATATTGTCTAAGGCAGCTTTCTCCCACCCACTACAGAATATGTGTGCGAAGACATACATGGAATACCAATACTAGCACATATTTCTTATAAATGAGATAAACCACCTTCCACACTCATTATTCCAGCAACAGCTCTAGCATTTACATCCATGTGTGTTGACAAAGTATTTGGATCTTGAGTATGTATGGTAAAATTTCCATTACACACGTTGCACTTGAGAAAAGTCCTTTTCAGATTTCTTTTACCACCTGTAAATTATTAAGTGAACACCCAAAGGCAGGGTTGTGACTCCCAAGGTCTACCATCTTTCTCAAATTTTATAATTTATTTCTACAATGAGGTCTCCTTCCAGTGTTTTAGCTTCTGCTGTATAGTTGGGCATTATTGTCTTCATCGAGAGATGTCGTTTGTTTGTTCTTTTACTTCACTATATGTATGTTGTCATGTTTGCATAAGTTTCAGTCTCATAATGTGACGTCGTGTAAGCCTTATCTTCATAACTCGATGTCTTGGCGGTAAGTTCTTGTACTTCATTACTTGACATTTTGTCTGCCTGAGTTTCTGTTCACTGTTTGATGCATTGTTAGCATGATCCTTTTCATTTTTTGATGCCTTCTCAGAGAGATTTTCTGCTTCATAGTTTGAGATCTTGTTTCTATGAAATTCTTCATATGAACTAGAACATCCGCATGGCTCCTTATCTTCAGCGAAAATTCCTGACCGCTGTACGTTAACAAAACATACGATTATAGTAAATAATGGTGGCTGCAATTGTGAACCATACTTTTACGTTACACATAAACATCTCAGATTGGTTTTTTAAAATCGTATAATCGGTGAATTTCAATATGCTGGACTGTGTCGTTGGGGGAAAGCTCAGTAAAACATTACTTGGCCAATACATAAACATAGCCATCAGAAGGGCACCTGAGTCTTTGATTAAAATTGTAGAATGCTGTGTGTCACACATTAGCGCCATCAAAATATGTAACTTGTGTCAGTCATAATGTAAAATCATGAAACAAGTAGTTCTGTAAATACAAACATAGATGCGTTAACCACTTAGGAATACTTTTATCTTATTTAGAATGGTTATCTCTAGGGGTAGGCGAAGCTGGATATTTCACTTCGAAGCAAATTTGTTAAAATATTCATGAATTCAAATTGAATATCAATTCAAAGTGTTTTGTTGACAAGTATACATTACACAAGTTATATATTTTTTTAAATATATTTAGTAACTACTTACATTTTTACAATATAGATAAAAGGCAGATATAAAAGAAATGTTTTCCACCGATTTGAAAGAATATATATATATATATATATATATATATATATATATATATATATATATATATATATATATATATATATATATATATATAGAGTCTTTACCATGTACGGTATTTACCCGAAAGGAAGATGTTTTTTTTTTGACAGAAAAGGAATAGAAAAATAAGGGGTCATCTTCAATTCAAAACCTAGGACCACAAATACCATAACTGTGCGATACTGCTAGGTCAGTATTTAAGTTTGTTTTACATGCACAAAATTTGTACGGGCTTCTATTCATAATCCAAAATTGGCATGCCATGAGACAGAGGATTTTCACAAATACTTTTCACGCTTAAATACCATGTGTCCTATGGCTGGACGTATTTTTGTAGTGCTGAAACTGTACCAGTCAACTTTGACAAGGGTGCCCTTATCTGATGTCCCAGAGAAATAAAACGCTTTAGTAGTCGGGGCGGGCGGGTTCTAATTCACTTAGCGAATTATATTAATGGCGTGGCCTAAAAATAGAGTTTGCAGATTAAGAGCTAATCCTAATCCGATTAATTTGTAAATGGCTGCAAGAGGAAGCACTTTGCTGGGAAGCAAAATGGCTCAAGTTACATAATATATGATGTACAATTATTTTTTTGCTTATATGACTAACTTTCAAATCTGTCTGTCAATACACAGAAAAATCAATTTTATCGACTATATTTGATTTGTCTAATCATAATCGCGTACGCAAAGAGTCAATACAATACTTCTTTCAAGAAACCACACTTGTATTTTATAACAATTTCTCATTTTTTAAATTACATTATTGAAAAGTGAGATTTGAATAGCAGTGGGTTCAATTTCAAACTTTTCACTGCAGTTAAATCGGTAAAACTTGCAGTTTAATATCATATTTATCACACTGCAAAACTCTGTTGTACATGAGGAAAATAAACATATAATACCAATTAAAATGTGAGATGCTTAATTAAGTTTGGAAAGATAATTAAATGTTTAGTAATATAGGAAGACTTTTCCCAGTTTGGACTAATTTGTGGGTATTCTGTTGAATTGAGGTTATGTTTCCATGTTTCACTAGCCATGTGGCAAACATGGAATTAAAACCATATCAAGTGCATGTTGTCTTCTTTAGCTTTTTGGGCAAATCATAATAAATAATTTAAGTTGTCCAAAAGCATTTTGTTTTGTTTCGAAGTTCGCAGCAAAAATTTGATTTTGAATATGAAGCCAAATATTGAAAATATTTGATTCGAATTTGAATTTTCGAAGCTTCGCCCACCCCTAGTAATCTCATTTTCATTTCTGGTACCTTCCGATTACAGTTTACATTTATGTATTTAAATCATACTCAGTCTCTGTTCGCTATTCCAGAGAAACAGGAACTTAACTATAGTGGACACAGTATGCATACCAGGTAAACTGTCCATAATGTGTGATGTGCTACACAAAATGTTCAGTGTTTCCACCACAAGTCCGTTTGAAGCAAGCTATCCATTGTAACATTGCGCACCAGTTCATCACGTTTCACGGAAAGGGAAGTCGAGAAGTCTTGACGATTCTTATTACATGGTATTGAGAGCCGACGAGGGATGAATAAGGTGAACTTGGTACAGCACAAGGATTGCAATGTTAGAAAAAACAAGAGACCCCCATAAAACCCGCCGACCAACAGCATCGTCCAGGCACGACTCCCACATGCGGGAATGACATCACCGGGGATCAAACCCGGATCTCCATGGTAAGAAGCGAGCAAAATAACAGCTAGACCGGCGCGTGGTGGCCCCCACATGGAGGCGATGTGCCAGTGTCAGTTTAATTGCTATCTTACGATAGTATATCGAACACGCACAATACTTCCAAATAGATGGCTTCACAGACCTAGGCTGGTTTTGTGGCCAAACCAGTTGCCTCCAAAACGGTTAAATGAGTTCCGTTTCCAGAGAGGACGATTCAGATTATCATAAGAACGGGGTGGACATACTATGGAGCACAGATGAGTATTACATTTTCCAGTTGTATGCTCAATTGAATCAAACAGACCAAAAATTTTACAATAAAGTATTATAATGTCACTAAAATCTTTGCTTATATAAACAAGTTGTTAGTTGTTTATAAAGTATGTTGTAATATTACGTACGGAAGTTTATTTACATTACAATTTAACAAATAAAAATAGTGCCGGCGTCAAGGGGGGAAAAGGGTACAGATGTACTGCGCCCGAGCTGAAGGATAAAAAAATGTGAATATACATTGATACACGCCGGAAACGTTAGTAAAATTTATTACTATGTCAACTAACCACGTGTCTTTACCATGTATATCTATACTAATATTATAAAGAGGTAGTGTTTGTAACTTTGTGTGTTTGGATGTAGGAAGTAACCTTCTAAACTATTCATCCGATTTTAAAAATTATTTAACCAGTAGAATGCTACGTTATCACTGAGTGTCATAGGCTATATTTTATTTAAAAAATCAATAGGGATCCCTACTAAAACTCCAATAATGTAACCCAAAGTGTAAATAAATGACCTATAAAATTCCTTACATTGCGTGCGCTGCGAAAACTATTGATGATAGAACAAAAAATGTACTACGGCTTTGCAGAACACATTATCTACAAAAAGTGTCGCGACACCATATGTCTAACTATTATAGTTATGTCACAATAACTATTTTTTATTTTAAAAACTGAATTAAAATGCCGCAGCTAGAAAAGGAACTTTATTTGTACCTTGGTATTAATCCTTATCAAAATAAATTACTTCACATTCAAGTCTGGTTCAGTACCTGTATATTACTTTTTGAATTATTCAATTCGGACATTCCATTCAAAATATGTCACGAGTTTAAAAATGTATCATTTAATAAAAATAATTAAAATCGTTAGATGATGTTTAACTGGTCATATTATTAACAATTTATTAATCCTTATAAAAATAAGCACATTTATCGGCACCATTACTAAATTCATGTGATTTTTGCTTTTTACTGCGTATTATTTGGACGTATGGTTAAAGAGATAATACGATATCAATAAAGCATGCCGTGCAGCATGGCCACGCAGTGAAGCTACCTATATCAATAAAGCATACCGCGCAGCAAGGCCACGCCGTGAAGCTACCTATATCAATAAAGCATACCGCGCAGCAAGGCCATGCAGTGAAGCTACCGTTGAAACGCAAGGTGAACGTTCTCAACGCGTACGACTGCGAGGCAGGTAGTGCAGCCAGATCGTGGGTAAAAAAATGCCCCCACTTTGTGCCGTTTTCGTGTGCTTAGACGAGACTGTCCCACAGAGTGGGGGTACATCTTACCCACGATCTGGCTGCACTGGCAGGTATCCGCGTGGCGCAGTCACGTGGTTGGCGCCGTACGCAGCACACAGCACGTTTTATTTTCCGAATCTGTCCGTCCTCATTTCATTTATTGTATTACCTTAATACTAATATCTATCCGCTCATACATTCGCGTGCAATTTGTTATATTTTAAAGTATTTTTTCGGAATCGTACATCACTTCTATTTCGTTGTTTTTAACTTAATTACTCTAAAATCACGCCATGCCTAAAAAAAATCTCAGCTTTCACGTCAATGAACTCAGACAAGAGCAGCTAAAATACGTCGAGCGGAAGAGTCTTCCTCTGAAATTACGCAGCGCCTTGCGAGTCATAGAGAGTACATCTCCCAAGTGTGTGCTAGGGAGTCCAGTACAGAACGCTCGCAACGGCTTACTAGCCAAAATGTAAGAACCTCACAGGCCCATGCCAGGGAATCTAGCTGTGAACGCGACGGGCAGCTGGCTAGCAAAAGGCAGCATGTCTCTGATGCTCGCGCTAGGGAATCTAGCGTTGAACGCTCGCAGCGCCTAGTCGTAGAAAGACAACGTATATCTACGACCAGAGCGCGTAATCGAATAATTACTCACGGGAATTGATCAGCCTTTAATTATAACCCAAATATTGATTATGCTCAGCAAAACACGGTAAAAATTGGGCAAATGAATAAAATTTGCCCTAAATGCTTTGCAAAAAAAATAGAATGATGACGCGAACGGCATGTGTTGTGCTGGAGTCAAAGTGGTTCTCCCTAATATACAGGAATCACCACAACCAATAAAAGATTTATTGTTAGGCATTCGTCCATTATCTACGCATTTTTAAAATAACATACGCAGGTATAACACACTGTTTCAAATGACGTCATTCGGTGCTAAGGAAATCCGGGAAGGAAATTTTATGCCTACATTTAAGTTAGAAGGGCAGGTATACCATTTGATTGGTAGTCTCCTTCCACCTTCTGGTCCAAGTCCGCAGTTTCTACAGATTTATTTTATATCGGATACTGATCAATTATCGTTACGATCTAATATAGCTCCCAATTTAAAAATAGAATTAATCAAAGAATTACAGTCCGCATTAAACAGCCACAATATGTACATTCGAAGTCTCAAATACAACTTAGAAAATAACTCCTCATTGGACAACTTAAAATTAATCATTCACGCCGACCGCATTCCACATGGTCAACATCAAGGAAGATACAATTCACCTGCAACAAACGAAGTCGCAGTTTTATTAGTCGACGAAGACAAAGGACCCAGGGATATAGTCATTCATTGTAAAGATGGACATCTAAAAAAGTTTCGGAATTACACAGTGCGTACGATCCTTTGCAATACCCTTTAATGTTTGTGAGAGGCGAAGATGGTTACTATTTAACAATCCCTCAACAAAATTCAGCGAGAAATAAAACGATTTCATGTATGCAATTTTATGCGTACAGGATAATGATCACAGCCGATATTTTTAATCCCTTACACTATTACAGAGATTTGTTTAGTCAATACTGTGTTGATATGATGGCTAAAATGATATCCGAAAGACTAAATTACGTACGTCAAAATCAACAACAACTCAGAGCTGACGAATATGTACATTTGAGAGATGCTTTAAATCAGGATGCTAATATAAACCCTGCGAATATTGGACAACACGTCATCTTGCCTTCAAGTTTCACGGGATCCCCACGTTATCTGCACGAGAAAACTCAGGACGCCATGACGTGCGTCCGTAATTACGGGAGACCCGATTTATTTGTAACTTTTACTTGCAATCCGGAATGGCCAGAGAGCAAAGAAGAATTATTACCTGGCCAGCGGTCATTTGATCGTCATGATATAATTTCCAGGGTATTCCATTTAAAGATGAACAAAATGATCAAGTTATTCACAAAAGACGAGATATTTGGTAAGGTCAAATGCCATATGCTTAGTGTAGAATGGCAAAAAAGCGGGTTACCACACTGTCATATGTTGCTTTGGCTGGAAAGAAAAATACAGCCTGATGAAATTGACAGTGTAATAGCAGCTGAATTACCGGATAAAGATGGCGATCCAGTGTTATTTGATATCGTAACCAAAAATATGATACATGGACACTGTGGGGATCAAAATATATCATCACCATGTATGAAAAACGGAATTTGTTCCAAAAAATACCCTCGGCGTTTTGTCGATGATACCCAGACCGGAGAGGATGGATATCCAGTATATCGTCGCCGTAACGCTGAAAATGGAGGCCATAATGCTATCTTGAACATTAGAGGAAGAACTGTTGTTATAGATAATAGGTGGATTGTCCCATATTCTCCAATATTGTGTCGAATATTTAACGCCCACATCAAAGTGGAATACTGCCACTCTATTCAGGCAATTAAATATACATGTAAATATATTAATAAAGGATCGGACCAAGCTACTTTCAGCGTTCGAAATTCGCATGATGAGGTAGAAAACTATTTAAATGGTCGGTATATAAGTACATCAGAATTTGTCTGGAGAATATTAGAGTTTCCTATCCACGACCGGTATCCTACTGTCGTACATTTGGCTGTACACTTAGAAAACTGCCAAAGGCTGTATTTCACGACAGGAACGGCTCAACAAGTTGCCCAAAACCCCCGTAAAACTACACTTTTAGCTTTCTTTGAGCTCTGTAACACGGACGAATTTGCAAAAACTCTACTATACCATGAAGTTCCACACTATTATACTTGGGCTAATAACACATTTTCAAGAAGAAAGCGCGGTCAAAACGTAGATGGGCATCCAGGAATAAAGAAAGACGTTGCTTTGGGAAAAGTATATGGTGTACATCCTTCTCAATCTGAGTGTTTTTATCTCAATGTTATTGCATCATGTACGTGGTCCAACCTCATTAAATGACCTAAAAACTGTAAATGGAATTGTCAAAGAAACTTATCAAGCAACTTGCCGAGATAGAAGTTTGCTTGAAACTGACGATCATTGAGAGATGAGGGAATTTTTTGTAGTCATTGCACTATTTTGTCAGCCTTCTGTACCTTTAAAATTGTGGGATAACTTCAAAGATGATTTTTGTGAGACAGCAAAATCAGGATTTAACTTTGCAATTCAATGACGATATGTACAATGAAGGCTTGATAGATATAGAAAATAAGCTTTTGGAATTAAATGAAAAAAGTTTAAGTGATTTCGGATTACCGTCTCCTATTCGCTCACGAAATGATTCAATAGATACAATGCTGGTACGTCAGTACAATGTCAGTGATTTGAATGATTTTGTCAACGAAAATTTGCCAAAATTAGTCTCAGATCAATTGCAAGCGTTTAATACAATAATTGATAGTGTGATGAATAACAAAGGCAAAATATTTATTTTGGATGCCCCAGGAGGCACAGCAGACATTCCTGTCCAATTTATTACTGGCAAAGGTTAGACAGTCTGGAAAAATAGCTCTGGCAGTCGCTTCTTCAGGAATCGCTGCTACTCTATTAAGTAATGGGAAAACTGTACAGTCCATGTTCAAACTCCCATTATCAGTATCTCTTGACCACCAATCCATATGTTCTACATGCAAAAACGGCCCTCTTGGCAAATTGTTACAGGACGCGGCACTGATAATGTGGGATGAATGTATGATGAGTCACAGAGCCCATGTTGAAGCTGTGGATTGAACTTTAAAGGACCTTAGAAGCTCTACTGCAATTATGGGGGGAGTTACTTTTGTGTTTGCTGGGGATTTTCGGCACACTCCCTGTAGTTACAAAAGGGACGCGTGCAGACATCATCTCCCTTATGGAGTTCTATCCAACACCTAAATTTGCGAACGAATATGAGCGCCTATCTTGGTGGAGACACACACAAAGATTTCCCACATCAATTGCACAGACTTGGAGGAGTTTTTCCTTCTCTAAATTTGGGCACTAATTCTGCTGAAATCATTTTTAATGAGACATTAGGTCAGATAGTCCACAGTCTACAGCATCTTATAGAAGCAGTATATCCGGGCCTCGAAAATTTACTAGAAAGAGACTTTCACTGGTTGTGTTCCAGGGCAATAGTATCGCCTAGGAACGACACTGTCAATGAAATCAACAATCTCATTATACAAAGAGTTCCTGGCCAAGTCAAAACCTATAAGTCGATTGACAGAGTCACCAATGTTGACGATGTCGTCCACTTTCCTCAAGATTTTCTAAATTCGTTTAATCCTTCTGGCTTGCCACCTCACGAACTATCATTAAAAGTCAGTACTCCCATCATGCTTTTAAGGAATATAAGCCCTCCTAACATGTGTAATGGCACAAGATTGCTCATTAAAGACTTGAAAGAAAATTTGATTGTCGCGACCATCCTCACCGGTCCAACAGCTGGCAAACATCCCGAGGATTCCCACGGATTTGCCAATATCATTCAAACGGTTGCAATTTCCCGTAAAAACATAGTTCGCGATTACTATTAATAAGTCCCAGGGTCAAACTTTCTCTTTGGTTGGAATCGACCTACGAAAAGAGTGTTTTTCCCATGGCCAACTATATGTTGGTTTATCACGAGTGGGAAGGCCCGAGAAACAGTACATTTTGCTACCAAACAATAACAGGACGTCAAACATTGTCTACAGAGAATGTCTTAGCCAATAACATATTAAATACTTCTATCTCAGATAAATTGCATTGTAATATAATGTATATTAATATGAAAAATTATAAAAAAGTAAAAATATCAAATAAAAATAACAAAAAAACTTTAAATTATTAAATTATAATGTGCTTTTTTTTTACTGCTTTAGGAGAGTTTACCCAACCTAATTAACACCGGGTTAAGCAGTTTTTTATCTTAATTGCACCCATGCGAAGCTGGGGCGGGTCGCTAGTGTACTATACTTTGAATTCAAATTTATTCTTAACAATTGATTACCATGGAAGAAGTGCTATTTGTACGTGTTTCGTAATCATGTAGATGTAATATAAAACGACATCAGACATTATTCAAGTCTATCCTGATACATAAAATTGGTGAGAGGGCAGGAAAGGAGCCCATAAAATCCTAAGCGTACTGGGGCCCAAAATTTCTGGTGCCGGCTCTGATTTCACTACTTTCGGAGTGGTATTCATGGAAGATATAAAAATGGTGTGTCATGCCTGCAGGAAGAGCGTGTTGGAGTGAATTTTTAACCGCATTTGTGTTTTATGATGATAGATGGTGTTTATGTTATGTTGAATTAATTTTGTTAAATAGTGTTGCAATGGTTTGTGAAGCATTTTTATTTTGCTTTTGTCTTTTTACGTTTGTACCACCAAAGAACTGAACTAATTTTGCTCGTTTGTAATGAAAATATTAGCTGTAACAATTACTTTTTTATTTCGCGTTTAGTAGTCTGTTTTACGTCATATTGTATAGTGCCACTACGGCAAAAATGATAGAAGCTATGCTCGATGCAAATATCCCCGCAAAACCCTGAACAAGTTGAACTATATTTTGTTGACTCGCAATGTTAAATAACGTAATGTACAAATAATTCACACTATAAAATAAACATAAAAATTAAAGTAATTTATAACAATAAAACACTTTGAGCGAGAAATAGAGCAGCAAGGATGCTGCACTTTGGTTGCAAAAATTTTTTTTCGAATTGTTTCCTAAAAATGTTTGAATAATATTTTTACGTTAAATGCAAGTAAAAAGCTAAACCTTTTGTTCAAACAAGTTATAAATTCCAATGTGGGTCTTAAATGACCTAAACTGCACCTAAATCTACTCTAAAAGAAAAGCGAATTCGAATTTGTATTGGTCAAGTTTGCAATTTCTTATAGCAATCATCACAAAAAACGATAGATGAATAGCATTGAGTGTCCACTATGTGATCGTAGGTAGGAAACGTCTCGGACATTGACTGGTAGGTTTATTTGTGGTTCAGCTGTTTCACACACACATTACATTTTACCGCTGCTCCATCAAAGCCTTATTTCATCGCTGTTACTGTTTTAGGCCTCAGCTAAGCACCGCCCAAATTCATCAACCTCACTCACTATAATACAGCTTACCTTATGTTTCTGTATCCTTCAATTGAAGTAACTTTTCTTTTCTTCCGGTGCGCACACAGAGGAAGACGAGTCTTTTTTCCTCTTCTCCAGTCAGCTTTACCTCCCTGCCTGGACAGTTGTAGCTACGAGAATACTACCTCTTGCTCTCTCGCACAGGGATGTTAGGTGGCAATTAGGAAATCTTTGTACTGGCCTCACCAAAAACTGGTACACCATGCCAAATACACAGGGCACACAACAAAAAGAGCAAAACCATTTTTTTTCTGTACCACGGATAACATACGGTTTAATTACATTTTTTTTATATGCAAGCATTTGAAAGCATGCCAAAAACCTTAGGTATTACATCACAGCTTATTTGCATTAAGAAGGTAATATTGAAAATGTTCAGTTTTTTTTCTGGATTTGACTGTGAAGATTGAAGCTAGAAAGTATTAACTACGATGCAAAAAAAAAATATTTTTATTAGTTTGGGGTATATCTGTTAATATAATAACAAATACTGAAATATTGGTATTTTCGCATACCAGGACGAAAATACCTTGGTACACTGTACAGCACCCTCAAAACTGGTATGTATACGAAGAAACTGGTATGTCTAACACCACTGCAAACTCACATGGATCTGCGGAGAAACTTGAAAATCGACTTTACTCCCACACAGCAGACGACCCCATTTCCTGTTCCCTTGAGCAGGCCAGCCGAGCAGTCACTACCACTCCTCCTCAGGAATGTTCCCCCACCCCTGCCTCGGGACACAGCTTGCCACTGGCATGGACCTAGCTCGGCAGGGAACAACAGTGAGGACAATATGTATATTTTATGTACTTTTATTCAGTAAAAATTTCTCTATGATTGTATCTAAGTATTTTCTTCTTCCGAGCCACGTGCCAAACATGAAAGCCTTGTGAAATACAGTAACTGTACTATTTTTTAAAAACAAAAATAAATAAGTACCTTAACCTTTGCTTACCAAGAAGCTTAGAAACATTCTTCCTTTACGCTTCCTTAAAATCTCAGTTTCCCATATTTCTCAGATTTTGTGAAATCGTACTTTGTAGCATTTACAATGAGGATTTGACAGAGGCAGAAGAATTTGAGAATGAATATATTGCTACAACTGAAACCTTTGTGTGCATTTTACAAGAAAATTTTCGGCTCTAGAAAGTTGAAATAAGAGTGCTTTTTTTTTTTTTTTTGACTAATTACGACTTACTGCTTAATACAATGGCATCAAACATCAATTTCACCTCCAGAAAAAAGTTGCATGCAATTAACAGGGTGCAAACTACTATTTTTACGTGATGGGAGTGAATATGATGTATCATACCTTCATTTTATCCAAGATCACGGTTTAATCACTATATCAAATTTTGTTCAAGCACTTCTCATAATTCAAATTTCTTCTTTTCACATCAGCATTCCCCCGGCACAGATACTGAAACATGTACTACTGTATATGATTTTTCATCCATGCTGCAGCATATTTAAAGAACATTTTGATATGACGGTTCTTATTTGTTAAAAGACATGTCTATTTCCGGTGTATTTTTTGTTTATTCACAATTAGCACATTAATCCGTATAACTCTCAGTGGTACAGTAAAACCCCTCTATTAGGACCACCTCTATATTATCCCGAGAAACCATGAAAAGTTTGAGTTGAAAACAATGAAAATTTGAGGCATGTCTAAAAATAGATACAGTAATCCTTCGCCAACAGCGGTATCTTGAACCACGGTTTCAGTCAGTTATGCGCGGATTTGTGTTTGTAGACCTTTTATCCAGGGTTCTCAGTCTATTGAAAACTATCCCTTACTGATGTTAGTGGTCGCTCATTTCTCAAGCTACAATCATAGACTTTGACATTTGTTGTCCCTCCCAAGCAGCGTGAAGCAATAAATTACTTAATGCCAGAAGGGGGGACTATTTCTTACCGGACGTTGCCAACACGTCGCTGCTCTCGCTGTTGTTAATTCACATTTAAAAAGGAATGAATATGACAAGTTATAGAAGATATTACGGTAAAGTAGAAGAGCAATCACGTTCTCTCACTGCAAAGAGACAGCGGATTAATGCTACAGTTGGCCAGGCCCAAGCCTGGCACGTCCGCACATCCTCACCTTCTATACCACAGAGGTTCTGATATCCCCGCCCTCAGAAACCAAGCATGTGGTCTGACCGAGATTCAATCCATACTCCTAGTGCCTCTCCAGGGCACAACCGGAGCAGGTTGTCGCTCACTGCCCTGCCTTTTTTTATGAGGGTGGGAATCTCCAGACCTCCTTCAGCATATGGAGTTAACCACTGCCAGCATGAGTTTAACCACAACTATCTGTCACCAAAGAAAACGTCCAGTGGGGCCAACCGATTATCCCATGCTACCACTTATTTTCCACGGCACTAGTGGGCAGTTTTGTGTGACAGACAGCACTAAGAGACATTTGTTAGCAGTCCTGCCTCACTGCTCGCGATGCTGATCAAGGTGTTACTCTCGTTTAGCAAGGAACACGAAGGAGCCATCACTTTGAAAGCACACATTTTTCCTCCAAAACGCAAGCCAACTACTGATGTTTCAAACTGCATTCTCAATCTCTTATGTCACACATTTCCAGCTCTATTACAAACCTGTGGGGAATCCTGTACCACTATCATTTTAAATTTCAAGAAAATTTGCTGAAAATAGATTTGCATAGGTTCCATCCCATGTTCGTTCCACCATTCAAAGCTAATACAATGAAAACTCAGCTGTATTACTACAAGTACACACTATTTCTCAATTGCAATAATTTCTGGGATAAACTAAAGTAATAAAATAATACATACAGACTGTGAAGTGTATTTATAGAAATGCAAACTTTCAAAACAATTTATGATACAAACATATCATTTGTTAAAAAAAAAAATAAAAAATTATACGTATCACTTTAAAAATATGTTACTAAACATACATATGGACACAAAAATCTCAAGTAAAATAAATAAGACATGAAAACAAATCTGAACGTGTGTTCCAAGACAGTCTACTGACACACAAGAACAAGTTCTACAGGCAAATTGTCTGCAGTTACAACAACACTGCATCTGCAATTTGAAAGATAATTAAAAAACTTTGATAACTGCAGTTATTAAAGAGAATGCTTTACCAATTACAATAGCTGAAAACATTTTCCATCAACAGGCATGACAATGAGGCCATATTTTCTAGAAACAGCATATCACAATTTCATTTAAATGTTATCTTCACAAGCCACAATATACATATATGGATGACATTAGTTATTGCAACAATAACGAAGCTTAAAAGTTTGAAGCTTTTGAGCAGAAGCAAAAAATTCTAACCATGTTATGACCTGTGCTATTCTTGCGAGTTACAACGTTCTGAGAAAGTGTGAATTTACAACGTTCTGAGACAGTGTGAATGTACAACGTTCTGAGACAGTGTGAATTTACAATGTTCTGAGAAAGTGTGAATTTACAATGTTCTGAGAAAGTGTGAATTTACAACGTTCTGAGACAGTGTGAATTTACAACGTTCTGAGAAAGTGTGAATTTACAACGTTCTGAGAAAGTGTGAATTTAACAGATGTGTGCAAAGCTTCATAAAACTCTTTAAAACTGAAAAACAAATTTAGGTAAATAATAAGAAAATTTGTCTGTTTAGACAATGTCAAGTTGTACATTAGTATGCCTTAGTAAAGATGGCAAAAACCACTTGGAAACCTACACACATCCAACCTGTATGTATGTGATTTGGAACCACATTCAACACGTAGCTTACAGTAGAGTCCCGTTATAGCGAGATGTCACGGTTCCAGGTTCGATCCTCGCTGTCGCCTAATTAGAACAATTTTGATCCCCAGTAGGGTCTACTACTTAAAAATTGCCCTAAAATTGCTTTTAAATTGTGTTTGAACCACCATAATGTAAAAAAAAAACCCGTTATATAACTGATTGTGTGAAAATGAGCGGAAAATCTGACCGCACCACGTAAGTATAGCCGCTCAGCCTATGCAGCATTTCTTGCTATAGCTTACTCGGCCGCCAAAGCACTGCCGTGCAAGCGATAACTCGCCCGTCATAGCTCCGCACACATAATTCTTCCACCTTTTTTTCCAGGTTTTTAGTGCCAAAAATTAGTGTGTGTGTATGCAAGAAATCACAGCGACACGTGCATGTAAATATTTAAGCGGGGTCTACTGTATGTAATCCCTCACCACTGCTGCCCGCCGCCCGCCGTCGTTACAGGTTAAACTCAGAAACAGTGTATTTTTGTCCCGCTTCTTTATTGCTGTGTTCCTCTGCACACGCAATTACCCAAAGTTTAAATGCAGCAGTTTGATTGGTAATTTTACCCATTATGCACTCGTACTAAACAAAAAATAATATTAATGTAAACTATTCCTTTCACATTAAAAAAAACCACCCGCATACAAATAAACTCCTTTACTGATTTTGTTTACATGTTTGCAGTGTTGGCGTGGCAGCCAGAAATTGATAACAGGACCAATGACCTTGAAGTGTCAGCAAACTGGCACGGTCAAACAAAGTGTGCACCGCATGGGCCCGTTAGCATTACATGCCTCGTTGAGAGAAACATGAAAGGCAGATGGATAGCAAAAGCGCGCTTCACACAGACACGAGTCCTGCCGCAAGCCTGCTCCACATGATCTCGCTGTATGTTTCAACTCGTAAAATTACAATTTTACATGGAATATTTTTGCAATTTTTTGACGGTTCCTCAAAAAGAACTCGTTATACCCATGTTCTTAAGTTGCTGTGCTCACTACAGCGGGATTCTACTGTACATTACATAGATACACTAATTAAAAATTTCTAATTTTGTAATGTAATTTTTCCCTCCCTTTCACAGAGTACTCCTACACAAAACATGAATATATGATTTTCGCAGATAAAGACTACACATATTTTCATCTTCTCTGCAATGCACTAAACTCCAAGGAACGGAAGCAACAACTACATGTGTCTTAATACACTCGTGGGTGTTTGCAAAGATGTGCACTCCAAAATGTGAGCAATGACATCATACTTATACTTAATTTCAGTCTGTGCAGAGATCTGTAAAAATTTTATTTCTAACAGCATACAAATTAAAAACTGGGTGATGTGTTTGATGGCTTAACACAGAATGCTAAAAACAAAGTCATATCATTGACAGTTATTAAAATTTATATATTTGTCAACCTATGCTTGATGTAAAATCTTCCTTTGTAAAACTAGTTTCTTTTTAACTCTCTCAAGACTGTGCATCTTGAGATTAATTTTGGAATGCCACGAATTACCTTCTCCTGTAGTTCTCAATTCTGAAATTAACAGGTGGTTACCAATTTCACGTGAGATTATCAACTACGCGTGACTGTTTCAAAGGTGACAAGAAATTGTAGTTATCATACGTCCCACACATACGTCAACAACTGTCATATACAGATACAGTACAGTGACAATGGTACAGGCACTGAACTAGTTACAAGACTGTACCATTAAATTTGGCCTCATTTTGATGGTTTGTTTTACTTCACCAAGTACGGTATCACAGCGCATGTCTTTGTTCCTTGCCGGACATCCCCGCATCCATACCCCATACAGTACCACCTTTAAAATGTACATGTTGTACACTTTCAACAGTACATAGTACATTTCCTGTGTTGGGTCATTGTCGGGAGATAAACAATAATTGTCATGTCTTCTAACATACTGGTTTTAGTGTTTACAATATGTACTTGATTCATCATTGATAAAGACTAACTACCATCAAGTGGTCAAACATTGAAGATAAGTGTGTTGATTTTTCCTCCGACGACGTGTCAGTGGTCACATCCATACACATACATTTATGGAATCTGTCCAGCCACTTTTCTAGGTGAATCTATCCACCTCGAAAAGAGTTCTGTAAATGATACGTGCATCCTATGTAAAGTTACAGACAAGTTAATCTTCAAAACATTATCTATAAAAATGAACATGAATGGTGCCAATAAATTAAACACCCACAACCATTGCAGTAAGAGATTTAAGATGAAACTGCAGCGACTCAAACTGAAAATAATGAATTCTCAGTGGGATTGTGTTATTGTCTAACAAACCTGTATGAAGCAGTCACTATTTTAATTAGGTAATTATTTCTTGAAATAAGGAAATACAATTAGAAAAATTGCTGCCATGAAGGATTATAGTTTAATACATAATTGTGTGGGCTTCTTCAATTATTTTGTTTAGAAACAAATTTTGATTTAGTATCTTGAATTTTGGTCTTTCACACTTACGCCATTTTCTCATGGTCCTGTGAAGAACATTATAAAGGTTATACTGAGTTCAGTATATCCCATTACATGTAGGGTAATTGCTATACTCATTATAGTTGTTACACTGTTATGCCATTTGCACAAGTTTGAGTATGCAATTAAGTATAAAACTATGCATAGCGCATACCATATTTTATCATGACTAATACTTATTATGCTAATTTAGTTTACCTAACATTTTGAAACAATGGAAAGAAACATGAAATAGCATACAGTTTTATTTCCATTAAATTCAGGCAATGTAGATTTTTTTAAGTTAACATATTCACTAATACACAGCAAGTAATACAACGGACTATCTACTGTTTTTGGAAAACTGACAAATTCCACAACATCCAGAATTTCAGTACACAAGGACACAGCGTAGATGAATAAAATACACCTTCTAACCGTACTAAACTTTATGTAGAGAGAGAGAGAGAGAGAGAGAGAGAGAGAAAGAAGGGGGGGGGGGGGGAAAGAAAAAAGTGTAAATAATGCATTAAAACATTTCAACTCAACTCACCTAAAAAAAAGAACACATCACAAAACACAGTATATAATTCATCATTGACTGCAAGCTGTAAGCTGACCCGAAACTTTCAAACCTTCTGAAATAGGAAATAATATGAGATGGAATGCAAGCAGAATTTTGCATGTCTATCAATGAGGCAGTGAAACAATCTATCCCTCTGCTTCAAAACTATTCGGCACCCAGAGGGAGGATGCAGGGATGCCACTCTGGTTGCTAGGTAACTGCTTCCTCTCTCGTCAGGCGTGTAAGGAGACGGAGCACCACACCCCAGTGAAGATTAATGTACTTCACACCCAATTGTTAGACGTTTGCGTAAACAATCAGCTTAAAAACGATACTTGCATTAAATCATAAGTGACTGAACCAAAAGATATTTTGATCAATGTGATATCAAATAAACTATAAAAGCAGATATTATCATCATTTACATAGGAATTTTCATGGGACCACCAAAAATTAATGGTGGATAGCAGTTCCTGGTGCATGCATTTTCAATACATCGAGAGTCAAATGTCATTTGTATGTACATTTCAGAAGAAATACTGTATTCACCCGAAAGGAAGACTAGGTTTTTGACAGAAAAGGAATAGAAAAAATAAAGGGTCATCTACAATTTGGGGTAGTCTTCAATTCAAAACCTAGGCACAAATACCATAAATGTGCGACACTACTAGAACAGTTGTACCTATTTTTGTAGTGCTGAGACTGTACTTATCAACTTTGACAAGGGTCCCCTTATCTGGTGTCACCAGGCCACAAAGAGGTAGGGCTTTTCTGGGAAGAAAAATGGCTATATAAGTGTAAGATAGATGCTGCTGCCATAGAGCCAGGTTAGACACACATATTTCATTGTGATTAGCTTTTCTTTAAAAGTAAATCAAATTATTCACATAATAGCATTTCTTCTTGAAGGATTTGTCATCAATTCATGCAAAAATACTTTTAACCTAAATAATTTTTTCAACATTTCACAAGACTACCCTGTCTTGAATTAAGATTTAAATATTTTTTCCTCAAAAAAATTTTCCGGTTAAATACGGCATTTACAACTGAAAAAAATGCACAGCAGTGACTGTAAGACGCAACACTAACAGTCTCTCTTACTGACTTAACACTATAAAAAAAAAGCATTCAATACAGCAATATGTGTTTATCATAATAAATATTCTTTTCAAGGGCAAACATGTCAGAGTAGTAGAGAAAATAAATATTTATAACAAACTGACTTGTATCCCCACCTTCACTACTGGGTGGCTTCACTTTCATAGCTGTGTGTAACAGAACATACACTGTAGGATACGAGCAGTATACGAAACTTAACGCAGCAAAGTGTAAGATTGATATCAATAACTGAGAAATGCACCTCCGGTTACAGAAAACTAAAATTAATGATCTTCTGGACATCCCATGAAGTGCATAAATTGCTAAGAGAACTGAGCTGTTGCTCAAAATAAGTTAAGATATATTTTCAAAACCTGTTTATGAATTCTGTAAAACTGCAATCTCACACACACACACACACATGCATGTGCACACACACACACATATGAAAAAAAAAGGAAGCAAATACAAAACCATAGCCATATAACTGTACTTTACTGAAGCTGCACGATTGTATGATACCTGATGCATTATTCTCTATATTGCAAATTGTAACCTGTAGTTTGCCCAGATTGCAAAACAGAGCCGCACAGCTTCAGTAATATAGTTGTCGTTTAAAAACTGGTCAATATTCTTTAGCAATGTCTGCTTACACATAGCATTTAAGAAAATGTTTCATGTCCGAACACTAGTTTTCCTTTTTTTTTAAAGTGAAAAAAGGGAGTTTATCACAATTGTTTATCCACACTCTACCATATGTTTTTAACTAACAGTTTGATCCGTTTTCAACACACATACAAGCTGATTAATTCCTATTAAATTTCTCATACACTACATGGAGAACAATTTTGTGGCCGTATAAAATGCCGATCTCAGGAATTGCTACTAAGTGAAAGCTTTTGTCATTGAGTTGCTTTGGAACATTTTAGGAGTAGAATGTTTTGGCTGGAGGAGTAGGTTCCACGACGGAGATGGGGAGCCACAAACTGATTAAAAAGATGATGTCTCATTGGCCTGGAGTTCCGTTCCACAGCTGAGAATGGCTTCTACTTAAATGGCGACCAGATGGACCGGGGAGTCCGCCTTAATCTTAGTCAGAACTGCTCTGGTTCCCTGCGATTCGAAGGCATTGAGAATTTCTAGTCTACTAGTCGTCGCAAATTAATATAAGATTGCAATATTCTATTTTGCATGTAGTATCAGCTTAAAGCCAAGAATGTGTTTCAAAGTATAGTAGCAAGCTAATGAGATACCCAGAGGCTAAAGACTTGGGACAAGGTATCTAGAATCTAAAAAGGACAGAGCTATGACTGGTTGGCCATTTACATATTTAATTTATTAGCAATTCCAATAAACAGCGCAAGATTATTAAAGTGACAGTTGCACATGATTTCGCAGTCATGCATATGGATGAATATGTATGAGGATAATGGTAATTGTTTTCAAGTCATTAAAACTAAACTCATCTCATTAATTTTACATAACTGGCAGCAGTTTTATGATCATCGCTTTACTCGTTTAATCATTGAATATTATTTTAATGCAGAAACTGTCCTTTTTTCTCTCAATAAAAATAGTTTGCTTAGTGTTATTTAAAAAAAATGGTAGAATATTTCAATTGTCTGATGTTCTTTGCATGTAGAGTGTTTAGTTGAGATGCACTAGTTCTTCAGAATAATATATGTATATGAATGGCTGCTAGTTTTAAAGAGGTTGTTTAACACGAGTCCTTATCATTATTTATTTTTGCTTGAAAACTTTACTGATTTTAATATTCTCCATCTATTCATCTGTAAAGGCGCCCATAGAATATTTAAATTGCTATAATTTAATTTAGTTGTACATTCACCCTTGTGTTATGTTTTCACACTATCATCTCACATCACAATTATTTTTTATTCATCACCCCTTACTCTCCACTACAGTGTCATGAAGCACACATGTGTCTTCAATTATTACACCATACAATGATGGAGTCACGAACACCATACACCACAAAGTCTTGTAGAGGTGTGTGAATGCAATGTAAAAAAGTTGCTCGTGCAGGAAGGCAACCAGACATTCCATGCGATGCCTGTGTCACTCACAACACTACCATACTGTAGTGTTGTGTGTACCTCCAGTCAAGAGGCTGGAGGTACACACAAAGTACCTCCAGCCTCTTGAGGGATGAAGTGAGGTAGAGAGAGCAAAGACAAAAACTACCACAATGACATGTAAAAATAACAAGTGACCATGCTGCTAATTGAACCAAGATTGCTTCCAGTGTACAAGCCACACAACCACTGGAATGACGAGGGGGGGGGGGAGCAAAGTTACATGCGATGTATCGCCTTGCCTTTCCTTTCCCAAAACTCTCACACTGACATAAAACAACTGTATGAATGTTTTAGAACTAAAATGAAATATCAGAGAATTATTTAAAATGTTGATTTTATTTAGTTAATACTGTTTCCTAAAATTACGATGAGACAGTGAGTGAATGCCCTGAGTCAAAAAGTTTAGCTTCACTGCTGCACACAACCACCATAGCCACTGCGAAAAAAATTAACATCAACCCCATAACGTCAAAGAGCATAAAGCAGACGTGGTCTGAACAGCAGTCAATGAAGAAACGTGTACTACGTATCTACTGTATATGGTTTAGAAATGGCAAATATTTCCAATGACCTAGAAAATGTAAGCCAGTACACTGGACAAAGGAAGTGATGCATGCAAACCAACACACACAGAGAGTTGTCACTACAAGGTAAGAGACTTGACTTTGTAGAAACTGCAGTTTCACTAACACACAACACACATCCTGCAACATGCTAGCTACATTATACTGCATGTGGTACGAATGACAGTAATGCCAGCACAAAGGTGTTTTCTGCAGACTTTACATGTGTAATACAATAACTACAGGTGGTTTACGAAAAGCTAAGCACTTTTCAAATGAACCTCCAAAAAAACTTGCCTGTCTAAAGCTGCCAATTTTTTAACGAACACACTGACATCTTCCCGGTAAAGTTGGCAGCAATGTAGGGAAAGCAGTTAGATGTCGTAACGTCTGTAGATACTGGATCAATTTAATTAGTTTCTGTCCGTTATATGCGACAGATTTTGTGCCAGGGTCTATAGCAGTGGTGGTCTGTCAACCTTATTTAAGATGTGCCACATTTAGAATGTTTTGTTTTTAGCATGTAACCAAAATTATACTGTATATTGTTATCCTAAGACTAAATAATAACTGGAAATCTGCACACACATTTTATTAGTGTCAAACAGAATTTTCCAAGTGGATCGTTAAACCATTATACTAATAATGACTTTTAATGCAATTTTTAATTAAACCTAATAAAGAGGTACAAAAATGTCCTGTACCACTTGGCCACCTCTTGTCTATAACAATGTTAATTTTCCATATGATGCAAGGAAACACAGGCCTTACGAAAGTGCTCAGCCACAAACAAACTGAACATGTTATTAATTACTGTATTTTGGCATGTATAGGCCGCACCATAAGTAGTTGATGAAAAATTTGAGGTAATAAATATTTCAAGTATAGGCTTCACTGGATTTTTATATTCTTGCAAATATTGTTATGGTCCGAATCCGTACCAACATAATAAATTCCGATCTAATTTTCTCCCCTTCAAAACATTTGTGACAGAAAATTTGTATTATGTTGCAATGTTTACAAATATACGGTAAGGTGACTTGAGAAAGCAAAATCACGGCAGCATGTTTCACAAAGTGGCATCTTATCAATGTGCACTTGTAGTGCCACGGCGGGTGTGCAAACTACATAAGAAATCTTTCTCTTGTACAGCAGAGAAATTATTTTCTCATGTATGGCAACTATGGCCAAGCTCCAACATGTTTACATTTTAGGTTATTTTGTTTATGAATGCGAGTGAACAAATAATTGCAAGAGTGGAAAATTTTTTTTCTCCCATCTTCATCCTCTTCCCTTCCTTTAAGTTAAAACATTAGAATGTATTGTATGCTGACAAATTTGTAAACATGTTTTGGGAAAAAAATATTTTAATACCAATATCTCTTATATAAGCAGCATCCCACTTTTTGTAGTCATCTTTTTTGTAAAAATGTGTGGTCTATACACACCAAAATACGGTATATCTTAACGGATTTCAGTTCATCATCATTTGTATCTGCAGAAGCCTTAACTTGTGGGGTTATAAATGAATATTACATCAAGTCAAATTCATAAAGCACAAAGTGAAAAATTATATAAATATTTAAAATTTACATCCCTGACTTAAATATCACATACTAAACACAGTAAAAATTTACAACAAAAGTAATTTTAAAATTTCTTTGTCATAAATTATGAAATGTTCACACGAAAAAAAAAAAAAAAAAGTCAACAATGCCTTTGCTTTTGTTTCCGACAAAGTGAATGACACATCTCACACATGCCTCCTCAGTTTCACTGACAGTTGACAATTTAAATGAATTACATTCTGATGATGAAACTGCATTGGAAAGCTTCTGCAGTCATTGCAAATCGCAAGTATTTAGCCAGTCTCAAAAGGTCCTGTACTACAAACACTTTATGTATGAACTATTTCACGTGCATATACCACTTAAGAACAGAACAAATGACATTCACTCAAAACCAGCCCCATAGAAACATGTTTTTCAAACAAGACAATAGAGCATCGTTACCACCACATGTTTAATCACTCCCACCACCTCACATACACGTTCATGCAACAGCACCTATGACCTATGATTCTGATAACACTTCTAACCTGTTTCCCTCAGCCCGTTCCTTACACTCGTGTACATAAACCAAGCCAATTTTTGTTGGTTACTGCACAGGTTTGAGAGTGCAGAGCTTACAATACTCGTCTCTCCAAATAACTTACTACCCGTAACTCAGTTCACCAAAAATTCTCAAGATTCCAGCAGTTAAAACACCAATTATAACAAATATTACATAGACATTTTTATTCTGAAAACACTGAATTGATAACAAAAATAAAAGCAGTCTCAAGAATTTGACAAATGATTGACACATCACTCAGGAAAACATAATTAATATTAAAAGTTCAAAATCTTGACAAATTGGCATATAGTAACATCAGCAAGCACATTTAAGAGAGCAGCCATAATGAAACACAAGCAACCATCAGTCAGCAGGAAATAACATTCAAACACCTTAACGAAACCTCACTTGTGTTTTCAACTTTACGTGGAGCTTTCACCAGTGTACTGCTGGCAACATCTTCACACTGGAACCTGTTCTGACAGCTACATCTGAAAACCATCAATAATATCACTGAGTAAGCTACAGATAAATATTTTCCAACCTAGGACACTTAACAAATAAAAGTAAGAATTTAATACCTTATATGTGTAGTTTGGTGCTAAAATGGCCAACATCCAGAAACTAGTGTAATAATAAAAGGGTTTAAAATAATTATGGAGAAATTTCAAGCTCATATATTAGTCTTCCAAACTAACACAATACTTTGCACAGAGGTTAGTGAGGCATGTGCCACACGTCCTCCCACAAGCTGACAAACTCAAAAAAACATAACTGAGCATTTAAGACAAATTAAAAGTCAAAGCAAAAGTAGGGAACACAAACTACAGTGTATTGGGCGTTTGTTTTGACCATTTTGTCACAAAGTGTGTCAACAGCTGCAAGTAAGGCATCACATAATAGAAGCCAGCATGCTATACCACGAGCTGTTGCAGACATTCAGTTGCATCACTCCAGCAGCTGATGTGTGACGGGAGAGATGTCTCGTGCAAGACAATTAGACACTTGCTAGCTCATGCTATCCACCATCAAGAAAACCTCACCTGCCCTGTCAGACAGTCACAACAGCAACTGACCTCTGATAGAACATATCTGTGTGGGCAGGCCTGATGGCTAACAACTGAGAGACGCTCACTCAATCAGCGCAGTCACAGCCAGCTAACACAATGGTTGATCAGACACAAATCTTAAGGCTGGTACAGTAGCATGCCTTCCGACGTTATCACCGACTCAAATCCACCTGTAGTTTAGCCAAAGTGCTATTCTCACCTCTATATTACCTGTCCAAGAGCTCAATGTGCTGACCTGCCAAAGGGTCAGCATGCAGAGTCAGAGTTTCAACTATTGCCAGAATGAGTCTAATATCCATGCATTGGTTACCAGAGAGAACCTCTGGCATGTCTAACAATTGTCTTGCGCTCCATTGGACTTGAGAATTCTTCCACACTTACATTCAGGCTTTGTGCTCCAATGGTCAAGGTGTCGAGTAGTTCGACGACTCGCCTTGGGTGGTCAAGCCTTGGTGGCATCTATGTAATGGCCCAGGTAGCGAGGATCCCAGGTGGCATTATGCAGCACCTCATGTAATTCTCATTTGTTTCATGCTGGGCTTTACTCCTCCACCACAACTTGTTCGTTTTCGCTTCAATTTCAGATTCATAGTAATTACTGACAATGTACAATTACGGAAAATTTACATTAGACAAGATGTTTAATATTTTTGTGCGTAATTTTAATTGTGTATTATATGCTTGTAAAAAGTTAGTAACATACCACAATTTGGCGTGTATAGGCCAGCACCTGAAGTTTTTGATGAAAAACTAGGGATAATTAATATTTCAAGTATAGGCTTCACTGAATATTTGTATTCATGTAAATATGTATTGTTAAGTCACAATTCCATACAAACATAATAAATTCCAACTAAATTTCTATCCTACAAAACATTTGTGAGAGAAATTTTGTATTATGTTGCGATGTTTACAAATATACGTCATGCAATTACTATTCCACAGATGGTAACGTGACTTACATGTTTACATGTGCGAGATGAAGGTTATTTTGTTTATGAATGCAAGTGAACAAATAATGGCTCAAGTGGAAAAGTTTTTCCTCTTCGTCTTCCTTCCTTTAAGTTAAAACATTAAAATGTACTGTATGTTGACAAATTTCCAAACACGTTTTGGGGGAAAATTATTTTTAATGACAATATCTCGTATATAAGCTGCACCCCACTTTTTGTAGTCACTTTTTTTGTAAAAATGTGCGGCCTATACACACCAAAATACAGTATTTATGTTTTTTATAAGTTCCTGCTTTCTTGCAAGCACGAAATAACACCAAGTGAAAATAAGATACAAATGTATTAAAAAACTAGTAGACCTAAAGTGTAAATTTTCTATAATCAAACACTTCCAATAACCCTCCAAACAAATTCCAACACAAAAACGACAAATTTCTGCAAAAGGGATTATGCTGAGCCTGCCTGATGGGTTCTGTCTAGCTAACACATGGACGTATGCTACAGAGGTTTGGTACAATACTCATGATCAAAAAATGATTGAATATTTTGTAGTGGTGCATAAATACAAAAAAACATTTGTTTTATGCCCAAATAAAAGTTTCTAGCTCTCATTTTAACTCCAAGAATTATTTTTGAAGGTGTGAAAATGGCTAAAACGGGTGTTTTCAGAATACGTTTTAGCTGCTATATTTTCTACACAGCAATTTCAAAGTTGTCTTTTGCAGTGCATTATACATTTATCCTTATCAGCAGGCCATAAAAATGGCTAAAACGGGTGTTTTCAGAATACGTTTTAGCTGCTATATTTTCTACACAGCAATTTCAAAGTTGTCTTTTGCCGTGCATTATACATTTATCCTTATCAGCAGGCCATAAAAATAAATGTTCACTGCTTACAGTAACGTTGAGGCAAGTCACAGATGGAAAGACTGCACGTCAGTTGGGTTCATTGTGCATAGAGGCGAATGATGAGTGAGCAAGTTGGCATTAAGAGTTCACACACTTTGAAGCATCTAATGCGCAAAATAACTGCAAGCAGGCGGAACACTAAGTTGCAGGTGCCAAAGCACCACATATGGAGCCTGAGAGTCACCTCGCCGGCAGGAGACTATGTACAACACTTAGGCTAGCTTTTCCGCAGTCACACGTGGGTTACCACATTCACATGCTAGGGCTGTCAGTGTTTCTCAATTACTTGTGACCAAGGGCCACAATAAGTAATACTTTTTTTCCTGGATGAGGCCAAATGTAAAAACTTAGTTTGACCAATTTACATATACTCAAAATGAAAACTAAGCAAACATGAATTTGACAATTTATTAAATTTAACATATAAATAAGGAATAAATTAAACCTCACTCTCATTATGAAGAAATTAATGACAAAAGTGAGGGCTATACCTTCAGCAATTTGTTTACAAGTATAGAACATGGTTGCTATATTAGGGTGGTTTTTCCTCCAGTCAAGCCTTGCACAGGGTTGTCGCCGTCTACATAGTGTGTAAAACTGAGTTGTTGGGTTATACGTACAAGATGGTCGGAAAATCAACGTCCAAACAAACTGCAGACATAGTTTCTTTGGGCCAATTTTAATACAAAAAAACTAAAAACTTATATATATCCGGAAAAGTATTTATATATCATTTAATTTTGTTCACATTTGTGTGTATGCCCGGAGAACTAGGTGATGCAATCATGTGTGTAGGACAGGTTGCATAGGAAGTAAGTACGCTGCGATGTACATGGAATCGTGGGGCAAAAGTTTATTACATTTGCGGTACAAGGCAGCATTGTCAGTAAACATAGAAACACAAAAATACTTTTCCCGGTAGGGTTTTTGTATTCCAATTATTCCAAAGAAACTATGTCTGAAATTAGAGCTTCGAGTTTCCGAACATCCTGTATTTAAACACATTTTTGTTCAATTATTTACCTCGACTCGGACCAGGCTGAAACTGTTCACAACTGTATGTGGCCTTCAGGCTACCTATAGAGAACCATTGTACTAGAACGTGACACTGCCCTACAACTCAAGCAAGCAAACACAGTCATCCCATCTGAAGACAGAGGAGTCACTGACTCCTACCTACACACAAGAAACAGAGTGAAGAACAATTCACACTGTGGCTGGACACGTACCCAACCCCTTCCCTGCTGTCTTGTCCCCTATGTGAATATCATTCTTACAGCTTGCTCCTCTGTTACCTGTACTGCAGCTCGGCTGAACACACATTTCATTGATTTTACGTGACTTAGGCAGTGGTATTTTGTAAAATAGTACGTAAAACAAACATGTTTAATTAAAAACCATCACACACATTTGTAAAACATAAGCAATGGCATATTAGACCTATTACCAGTGTTTTGCTTATTTGAAACTTCATGTTACTGTGCTAACCTCATTACAAAATAGCCACTGTAAATATTTAAGAACACTTCAGTAGTTTTATTATTATTTACCATTATTTCACCACATATTGTATCTTAATTGAACTGTCATTTCAAAATTACTTCATTATTGCCAGAGTAAAATAACATTTAAATTTAAGATTAAGTTACCCATGTTGCATTATTTCAACTAGTTGGCACCTTCAATAAAACATTAGCATAGACATGGCTACAGACTGGGCCAGGCGGGTCACGGTAGGAACGTGGGGTGGGCTTAATCACTCGTCCACATCGTGGTCATTAGAAATGGATCAATTTGCTTAGGAAAGAAAGAAATGGGAGAGGGAATCGGCCCTAAAGCAGCCACTCAACGTGGCGATTATATCAATACATTGTAATTGTCTAAGTATCGCCACCATAAACTAATGCATACAACATTTATAAAGACCAGGAAGCACAGGGCATGTTTCATTCTTCCACCAAAAAACTGCAGTTGGTTTGTTTCAATGTAGTGCAGCTACTCCAACATTTTCTAATTTTTATAGTCCCTGACTTCCACTATTACGAGAGAAAAAAAATAACGATTATCTAAATACACATTTTTGAGATACAGGTGATTAAACTGAGCCAGGGGATTTTCTTGATGTGAAAAGATTTGGGCGGCTCTTAACAGAGAAGTCTTGAGAGCCGATGAGGGTAATTTAAGTGAATACGGAGCAGCGCCAGAATGAAGGGGCAGGGGAAATGGGTGATCCCCGAGAAAACACGTCGACCAACGGCATCGTCCATCATGATCCCAACTTGCGAAAATCCGGTGACCCGGCCGGGAATTGAACCCAGTTCGCCTTGATGGGTGGGGGGGGGGGGGGGGGAGTAGCATGCTAATTGCTCAGCCAACGTGGCCCCTGATGTGAAAAAAAGAAATTTGAAATATGACACCCATGGTCCATCTCAAATAGTAAGTGCTATAGAAGCCTTTAAACAAAAAGTCCGAAAAGCATATTATGCGGGATATTAATAAACGTACTTGTTTTTGAGGAACAAAATTTGGTAAACAAATTAATTAAACCATGATCTTCCATAAAATTAGGGCATGGTCTGTTATACTCACTCCCATCATGTAAAAAAATATCAGTTTACACCCTGTTATTGTATACAACTCTTATCTCGAAGTAAAATTGATGTTTGATGCCATCGTATTAAGCAGTATGTTGTAATTATCCAAAAAGGCACTCTTTAGGACCCACCATTTTTGTGTAATATTAACACAAAGGTTACAGTTGCAGCAATACTATGGTCTGGCAGTCGGCACTGTGTTGTAAACCCAAAGGTAACTGTAATATGGTGCCACATGCTGAATAATTACCACCACAAGAACAAACAGGCAGCAAACAAATTACAATTAGTAAATGTGCTACACAATGTTTAGTTGTGTGTTGGTGGCACATTATGTATCAAGGAGGTATAAACAAAGACAAAACGTATCTGAGAAACTGCTTAGCTCTGGCCGTTCTGCAGATGCCGTATGTAACCACATGTTTTGGCGAGTTGTTCGTAAGTGTGGTAGTGATGAAGACAATGACATCCAACCAGAAAACATTAACTTCGTACTACAGACAGTGATTTGTTACATGAATCAGGCTTGCAATAGTGGACACAAGTTGTTGATTGTCATAGCAGTTTCCCCTCCTTCCTGCCGTTCACCAGGATTGTCACTGCCCTACCTTGATGCAGAGCAGCCTGTTATTCACTACATGGCATTGCATAGCTTCACTACTGCAAGCGAGGGACATGGCATCGTACACTAATTAGGAGACGGACATGGTGTTGGTGTATGGAGAAGCGAGAGTAAACTAAAGGGAAGCTGCACGTTTGTACAGCCAATGATATCCTGCACGATGTCAGCCTAACAGTCATACGTTCAAAAACGTCACTCGGCGACCACAAGAAACTGGCACATTTCTGAGGTGAGATGGACCAGGTCAACAGAGAAGCATTCAAACCCTACATTTGAAGAGACTATTTTAGAGAGTGCAGAGTAAAACCCTTCTACTAGCACCCACGCTATCTCACGTACAATGGATGCATCAAATGCGACAGTATGGCTTGTACTACAATGACAGCTGCTGCAACCGTACAATGTGTGAAAGGTGCAAGCATTACAGCCAATGGATTACATGCCTCATCGAGATTTTTGCCAGTGGTTCCTGTATTAATGTGAAATGGTTCATGATTTTCCTGCTACTGTTATATTCACAGACAAAGCCACACTCAAACAGGAAGGGTTCTGCAGTTTACATTGCTAGACTTACTGAAGAATGTTCTGCTCGCCGACAGACAACAGATGTGGCTATAACACGATGGCGCTCCGCCCCATTTCTCGAGAATTGTACGTGACCACGTGAACGCAGTATATCCTGATCGCTGGATAGGACAGGGCAGGCCTCTTGCATGGCCACCATGCTCGCTGTACCTTACCCCATTAGACTTGTCAATGCGTTGGTATATGAGACACATGAGGTGTCTTTGCAAGGGCACATGAGTCCCTAATGCACAGCTACACCTACTGCAATACGGTTAGAGGTGCACATTTAAAACATTTACTAGTATGAAGTTGTTTTCCAAAAAGAAATTGTAATAGTTGCAATGTCAATTAGTGCCATTAGTGCCCATACAAAACACCACACATGCAAAATATTTTTACACATTGTGAGTAACCAAATTTATTAAAGGCATTACTACAGAGTTACACTGATTGCACCAAAATGTATTATCCCTACTCTCGTCTTGTCACATAAAATCAAGACTAATTCATACACACATTTCAACTACCTGCTAATACATGTGGTTACAGTATCTGCAGAACAGCCAGAATTAGGCCGTTGCACAGAAATGTTTGTCTTCACTTCTACCCCTACGCTTCATAAGGTGTCACCAAACACACAACTAAATGTCGGTGTTGCACATTTACCAATTGTAATTTATTTGCTGCTTGTTTGTTCTTGGTGATAATTATTCAGCATGTGATACTGTATTACAGCCAGCATGTTTAATCTCTGGGCGTACAGAGTACGAGCATCGAGACATGAGCCTGGATCCAGCGCCGGCCACTGACATCACTCATGCCGAGGATCTATGTCTCACACTTCGCAGCTGCTTACCCCCTCCCCAGGACAACCCCTATGACAGGCGAAGGCATGCCGCCGAGGAGCATAGTGGGCAGCACCAAGGCCACGACCAGTCTTCAAACAATTGACATCAGTCCTGTTAATGCACCACACTACCTGGTGCCGTGGGAACCATCAGCTAACCTACCTTGGTCTTCATTGCATACTAGTGTTGCTGAAGCCTTAACCTCTCCTCAACTTCACAGCACCCTCCAGGGGGCGAAGATCCTACCACACACTGCTCTTCACCGAAGAACGTTGTCTTATGTCACTGTAACACTGAGATATGTACCGGTCCCTTCAGGACATCAGTCATAGCGCTAGGGGAAGTCTGAGTTATTTTAATAGCCACTTTACTGCCTACCCTGTTAGTCTAGGTGCAGGTAGCCTTTACCTGTCTTAAGCGTAGGGTGTTCTAGTTCCGCTAAGCTCACGTAGATAGGAGGTAGTACAGTCACCATTGCTGTTTATTTCCGTCAAAAGAAATAAACACAAGTTTAACTCACTTAAGAATATCACTTCCGTAGTCCTAATACTTCGCCTCATAAACATCAAGCCCATATGAGGGAAAGCAGGTGACCAGGGTTTCATTATTTCTGTAAAGACACCGCTCACACTAACCACAATACAATCTTGGGAAGTCACCCATTCACTGCACTCGTGTGGTGAACGGTAGAGCCACGATACTAGGATACCACTCCCTTAGGGATTGGACTGCCAGTCTGAGATCTACTTCTCTCATTGCGGTCAAGTGGTGCTGAGAGGAGTATCTCTAAGGGCTTGGGAGGATCAGTTCCTCTGGGATGCTCACTACACCAAAGTTGGAAGGCAGCCTGTTCTCTGCACCTGATGTAGTGAACAGTAGAGCCACGACACTAGGCACACGCTCCTACTAGGAGTATCAACTCGGAGGTTGCTCTTCTCATCGCACACTAGTGGTGCAGAGAAGAGTATTTCTCCGGATCTGGGGAGACTAACTCTAACAGGACTACACCTTGTATTGAGATCATCGCCAGTGCTACGCAGTGAGGTATAGCACTGGCAGGCGGCCACAGCACAAACACTGCTACTCTTCCTACACGTCAACTGTCCTACTTCGGCGAGGCCCAATTGTAGTATTTTCTGTCTTCATGCCATTTAATCATAGTGGTGGTATTCGTAAGAGGGTGAAATGGGCAAAAGCTTCATCTAAGTATCCACTGCGGCTTAACACCTTCCTGATAAGTTCGAGGTTCTCAGTCCGCGAGAGCACGCAGCAGCACTCCGCAGACTCACCGTTCCAGCTGAACCAACCTACGAAACCACCACGTTTGAGCAGCCTACTAAGATTGCCGAAGTACTTCACCCAGTAGTAGTTCAGGCCTAACTCAGAGGTCAAGACACCTCTCTGGGTTTTGCCAACCTGTGGTTTTAGATACCGCCATGCAAACTGCCTACCACGTCGACAGCCGAATCCCGCACAAGGCAGACCAGCTCGCTCAGCTCAAGGGCAGCTCCTAGCGTGCAACCTGTCGAGCCTCAGTCGGCACAGCAGCAACTACTGGCCAAACGTTGCCCAGGTTTACCGGAACGAGTAGTAGTGCTTGCAGAGCTCGACTTTGTCCCGTGCCAACAAACAACCCATCCAGTGCTGTACACTGGCAGAGCTCCTACCCCATGCCAGGATTAAGAATAATTACCACCCAGCTGTTTCTAGTCTAACTCAGCCCAAAATCAATTTGGCCTTGTGACGAGCCAACTGACAGTCCGTCACGCATCAATAATATAGTGATCAACCTATTTTTTTGGCAACCAACATAGGACGCAACGCCTTAATTTGAAAGACTAGTTACGCTGAGCCAGGCCAGCACAACCCCGAGATAAGTTATCTATCCGGGGAGTCTCACAACTGCAAAGAACAGACTTCAGGGAGTGCGAAAACAACCAGTGGTGCTCAATCAATCAAGACGTCAGTCACCAATGCTGATCAGAATGAGAAAAATGGAACGCCACAATGGCCGCTGCCACCACGAACACTGTGCGAAACCAAACTGCCCTGGCGAAGGGATCCACTGCATCGAATGCGCTCATTGCCACAGATCATTTCACTACGTCTGTCTGGGCAGATGTAGTACGCCATAGCGACAAACTAGAGTTCCGATGTGAAGATTGCCAAAGCCGACAAACGGTTTACTGTAGCTGGGTGACCCGGTCAGGGCGTGGAACACACACACCGTACAGTGTATCATGTGTGCCAAAACACTTCATCACAACAGTATTGGCTGGCCCGATGAATGGGTAACTTGACCTGGCATGGTCTACAGGTGCGAGATACATCACAGCGCTGCAGACTACTGCCCACTGAACCCGGGGTATGCCACCTGGGCAAATACTGTACATAACATTGGAGACCCTAGATTCCAGACTTTGCGGGGAAACCCCATGATGACCCTATCATATTTCTCGCTCAATGCGAGACAGAGCTCCAAGAACAAGGAACCCCACCTAAATGGGTAAGCAGAATTCAGGGCAAGCTCAAAAGAAAGGCGCTGGATTGGTGGAACAGATAAGGTGAATTTATATCTGACTGGACTCCGCTAAATAGCAGACTTGCCACCAAATTCATAGGAGAAGAGGTGATAGGAAACTTCACCACAGAGTTTTATAGCAATAGAATAACGCAAAACACGGATAAAGAAGCAGAACTGTTCATACTGCGAAAAGTCCAGATGTTCCTAAACATTTTCCAAGAGGAAAACGAAGAAAGTTGCGTGCAATACGTTACATGAATGTTGTTGCCACAGCTACGAAACTTCCTCATAATCCTCAAGCCACTTACGGTGGAAGAATTAGTGGAAAGGGCAAGAGAGATAGAAAATAATTCCCAACCACTTCCACGTCTAGAACGACCATAAACTAGCAAGACAGTAGAACCTGAAAAGCCACAAGAAAGAAAGGGAATATCGTCGCCTCCTGCGCCACCCATTCAGAATCTTCCAAAATCCTAGTATTTCTCAGTGTATCACTTCCACACAGATTGCCAGAAGCGTCAATTTTGACACAAACGTACGGAGAAAGGGGACGCAACTAGTGGGCCGCAACCCACTCAAACTGAGCAAAAGGGATCCTCACAGACGGGAGATGCAGAGGCCTGTGGACGAAAAGGGGCGACCTCATCGGAATCAAAGGGCGCGTAATTCAGCTTTTAGACGAAGAAGCAGAATCCCCTGAAGCACCACATATAGAATTTATCATCAATGGCGGAAGTGTCCTCGCCTTATTAGACTCAGCCGCAACCAGCAATTTTGTGCGCAGCGATCTTCTAACAAACGAACAAAAGGCCGCACACTATGCCCTCAGATGCATGCCATGTATGCATGGCTAGGCCCGACTGCACTCTCACAGTCGATGGGCTGACCACTCTTAACCAAATTTCCAGACTAGCGGAATTCGTTGTATCGCTCGACCTTCAAGAGGCGCTCATCCTGGGCCATCCCTGGCTCTGCCAACAACAACTATGTGTTATGGACAACGGGCTGCTGCAGGTATTCCTGGGAGACAAAAACCAAATTATAGCCAATTGGGAGCACAGTCCCTACACTGTGATACCACCGCCTCTTCAAGCCGAGGAAATCAACCACAAATTACGTGCGGCGGAATTTCAGCAACTGAAGCAAGTTCTAGATGACCACGCAGGAGCATTTGGGTTTGGAGGGACCCTTCAACAAACAAGAACTATCCAGCATGAGATATGGCTGACAACCACAGCGCCTGTCTACACCAGACCATATAGGGTGTCGGCGAGACATCATTTTATCATGGAACAATTGAACGAGATGAAGCAACAAGGCATTGTTGAGTCATCCTATTCCCTGTATAACTTGGACGTAGTTCTTGTGCCCAAGAAAGATGGGACGCTACATTTTTGTGTCAACTATAAGGCACTGAAAGATGTTATGCACTCTATTGCTCTACCCGTTATTTATTAGCGCACACCTTGCATGACATTGGAGAAGCACAAATTTTTTGTACCCTTAACATGCAGTTAGAGTACTGGCAGATCGCCATTCATCAAGACAGAAGGCGATAGAGCCTTTACTAGTCCCAAGGAGGGAACCCTCCTGTTTTGGGTTATGCCCTTCGGACTGAAGAATGCACCGGCCACTGTCATCCGAGGTCCTCGCAAGATGTATTGGGCAGTTCTGTTTTGCATACCTCAAAGACATAATAGTCTACTCAAAAACCTGGGAGGAACACCTCAACCACCTCCAGAGGGTATTGGAATGCCCGAAACTGCATGTCATGATTGCCAAGTTCTCGAAGAGCCATTTCGGGAAATCATCAATAGACTACCTGGGCCATGTAGTCGAGCCCGACTGCAACTCCCCAAAAGCTAGCTCAATAACAGTCACCCAGGAAGCCGAGGATCCTGCTACAAAGAAGCAAATACGCCGCTTTCTCGCCGACCTTTGCAACTGACTTCAGGCTTCATACCAGATATTGCCAGCCTGATGGCACCAATACAGCCATAACTAGAGGAGGAGGCACGGTGGCGATAGGGGCCTGAGCATCACACCGTCTTCGAATCTCTGATAGCCAGCATCCAGAACATAAAGCGCCCTTCATCCTACAAACAGATGCCTGCCAAAACGGCCTCGGTGCCGTTCTGTACCAAGAGGACGTTGACGGCCACCCCATGGTGATAACCTACGCAAGTACGCGGCTCAATGCCCCAGAACAGAGGTATCACATACACAAACAAGAGAGCGTCACTGTCATCTGGACCCTCAGAAAATACCGATATTACGTGGAAGGTGTACACCATCCTCTGAATTGACAACAAGGCCCTCCAGTGGCTGAGGGAATCCAAAAATGCCAAGGCCTAACTTGGAAGAAGGAAAATGACAGAATTTGACTTCGAAGTGCAGCATTGCCCAGAGAAAACAAACTACCTACTGGGCACCTTATCTCACCACCCAGACCTGGATCATAGTGAGAAGGCCAATGAGGACTGGGATCGCATGGAACATAGCCCGGAACAATTGCAAATAACAGACACCAGATAGCGCTCTTCCAATAGCAGGGCCTCCTCATGAAGCATCCCCAGCATTTCATGAGATAGTATGGTCTCACAACAATCAACCCAGGGCCAAGTAGAGAATATGGGTTCGCAAAGACCTGCAAGCAGACATCTGTAAACATCACCACGACTACCCTGAGGCCGGCTATCCAGAAACACTGGAAACATTGGCCGACATCGCTGGGCGCTACATCTGGGACGGAATGAGCCGGGATATCTGGAAATACATTGGCAGCTGTAAGAAATGCTGCAGGGCAAGGCATACCATATAACACAACCCCCTGTCAAACCAGACGCCAGCGAACGCCGTGGACAAACATTGCAGCAGATTTGATGGCACTGTACCCAAGAAGTACCAGGGGTAACCGGTACCTGCTCATCGTAACTGACCTATTTTCAAGATGGGTGGAGGCTTTCCCGTTGCCAAGTCAGGAAACTCACAACATTGTTGGAAAATTTGAGTCACAAATTTTTTCCACGCTGGGGCTATCCCCAATCAATTCTCACTGATAATGGGACCCAGTTTGCCAGCAGGAAATGGCTCATTGCATGCACCGAATGGGGAGTAGAATCTTGGACTACTCTGCCCCACCACCCGCAGGCCAACCCCACTGAACGGAGGAACCAGGAGGTCAAGAGAAACCTCGACCCAGTGTGGGGAATGACCATAAACATTGGGATCTTTATGTCCCAAAGATACTATTCGCTTTATGGTGATGCACCAATGAGGCTATGAACTCAAGACCCAGCCAACTCCTCCTGGGACAGACCCTTCGCCGCCCAGGGATTGGCAATGGTAGAACCTCTGACAAAGTAACCTCAGCCAGAAGATGTCCACCTAGCCACCCTAGCCCACACCGATGCTGCAAGAGAATCCCAGGAGGCCTATATCCAGAGGAAGTATCCATAGCCTAGATATAACTTGTGCCTATTAGCAAGTCCCTCAGTCAAATGAATTGCGACAGTACACCGCTTTCTTATTCCGGAATCCGCAGTATGTATTTACTGTAATGCCTTTTGGATTGTGAAATGCTGTAGCTGAATTTACTAGTTGTCTTGATGTGACTTTGGGAGAAGGGTGCAAATGTTTTGCCCGAGCATATGTTGATGACATACTTATCGCTTCAACATTTTCGAATATACATATAGTGATTTCCAAACAAAGAGATGCTGGCATGACAGTTAAGTCTCTATTTCACAGAACTAAAGTACCTTTCTTAGGTCATATTTTAAGTAGTGAACGCATTCGTACTGCAGCTGAAAAGCTACAGGCAATAAAGCAGTTTCTTATCAACTGAGAGCATTTCTGGGGGTATTAGGCATCTACCACAACAATTCAGACCGGATTTTGAAGATAGATGATCAGTTGTTTTCTTTTTCGAAGAGACAAATGTGGAGCTGGACCACCTAACATCAGCATGCTTTTGACCAGCTGAAAGCTATCTATTTAACAGAGCATGTAATTTATCATCCATAGCAAGGGCAACAATTTCTCGTGAATACTGACACTTCTGCTTATGTCCTTGGTGCTAAGTTAGCACAGCTAGATGACTGTGGAATAGAGAAAACTGTTGCTATGGCTATTAGCACTTTAAACAGAGCTGAGAAGAACTACACTGTGACGAAGGGAAACCTTAGCTATAGTGTGGGCACTACAAAAATTCAGTGATCTTTCACTTGGCGAGAAAATCAAGCATTAATTTGCCTGAAGTATGCAGATCATTTGACTTGTTGGTTACTTTTACTTCAAGAGTATGACTAGGAAGTACAGTAGGTATATCAAAGGAACTGAGAATGAAGCTGCTGACTATCTAAGCAGGATACCCGATGCTAAACCTGATCTCAGACTACCTAAAAACAGATGCGAGAGTTCGTAGTGGACAGTATAAATTCCTCGGCCATTAAAGCCAGCAAATCACTTAAGAAGATCTTGCAACAGTTGCCAGTCATGCAAGACCACAACGATTTCTGTAACAAGGTTAAGTCCAAATTGCAAGTTCTGCCATTGGAAGATAAGCTCCACAGAATTTTCTAGTTGTCCAGAGAAGGATTTTGTTCCATCATAGTGATAGCTATACAAATTTTGAAGAAATTTGGAAACCTTTAATCCCTGCTAATTTTAATTAACAAGTAGTATATGAGGTACCTGCTACACTTGAACATGTAGGAGCTCTAAAAAATTGTATGGAACCATGAAGCGTTGGATGTATTGGCCTAACATGTTACGCACCTTTAGAGATGTAACTTCATCTTGTGATATGCATCAAAAAGCTAAACAACTGGTTGAAAATTTACAAGGTGCTTTACAGCCTATTCTAGCTTCTAAGCCTCTGCATTTAGTGTCTGTCAATATTTTTTGTCTTTTACCAAGATCTAAAGTTGGAGTGAGATACGTGTTTGTAATGATGGATTTATTTTCTAATTACACTAAGTTGTATCCACTGGTACAAGCCAATGCAAAGATTTTGCTAACTACATTAAAATTGTTCATTGCTGAAGTAGGCAAACCACACTGTATTTTGTCACACAAAAGGTAACCAATTCACTGGTGAATTATGGCAGGGAGGGCTGTGTCAGTTTGACATTGTTCCTACAACTGTTTCTGTTCAACATCCCCACACTAATCTGATAGAAAGAAGCATTACGACACTCTGAACCATGTTCCGCATCTACTGCCACAATGCTCAACACAGTTGGCGAGACAAGATCAACCTTATTGAATTGGTAACAAATCACACTGTACATTTAGCCTCCGTATGAAGTCCTCACGAGTCAGCGCTTGGATACTTTTCTGAAAGACGCTCTACCTAGACTTGACGTGTGTGTAACAGTTGAAGACCTGGAGAAGATACATCAGGAAATGGCCTACACAAATCATGCACACTAGATGCTTGGTACTTATAGTTTAAAGACAATCCACATACTTATTGTTGGAGGCATATATTTGTTTAGCAACCAGGAAATTTTATTTGGAAAAAAAAATTACGTATTTATAAGTATGTTCTCGTAATTCTTTTCCAAAGAAACATTGTTACATACCCATTATGGCACCTCATTTTACTCATAGTGATATTGTTGAAATTTGTTCACACTGTTGTAAATATAATGATAAATGATATGTTGTGTATAATTTTGTTGTTCTATGGAATTATTATGCTGACAATCTTTTGCAGATTATGCTATGTTAATTATCAGAGCACTTTTCTACATTTAACAAAATTAATTAAATGAATTGCTTCCTTAGAGACTAAGGGTATAATCTAGGTGTTGCTCTTGTAACAAATTACCTCACTTAGCGACTGTTAGGGTTTTCTGATTTTCAACCCTAGTGAGAAGTTAGAAACACCCAGATAAATACCTACCATATTTCTCTCGCACCTCTCTGTTGGCAGATGAGGGACAGTCTAGTAGAGGTATAATCTGAAGTGAACTTCAAGGCAGCACTTTTAAAATAAACTATGATTAACACTGTTTAAGAAAGAAATGCAAATTTTGTAAAGTGCTACGCTAACATTGTGTGCCCACACCATCATACTAAGAATAAGTGATATGCTTGGCATGAACACACGAAGTTAACAAATAAAACTACTATGCATTTCACTCAAATTATTCAGTAATCCCTTGCCAACTGTGGTATCTTGAAATGCAGTTTCAGTTAAGAGCAGATTTGTTTTTGTAGACCTTTTCTTCAACCGTGGTACAACTTTCTATTATACAATAAATTACTTCATGCCAGAAGGGGACTGGGGTATTTTGGGGTGGGAAAATTGCAGGCTGGGTCAGTGCAAATTTTTTGTCCTTGTCACATACCGCCACCTCTGCCTTACCCTCTCTGTCAATTTTTAATTCTGACATCCCTCCTCTTTTGCTGTAAAAAAACAGGGGAACATTACAGAATACTTTCTTAATCAGTGTGTGTATGATAACTACAAATTTAATTCAAAGTCCTTTTTTTAAAGTTTATTTGCATCCATGCCTACATAAGGTGATAATTTTTTTTGGGTGAGCAATTGTTTTTTTTTTTTGCAAAGTCAATTTTATGTGTAACGTGAATAAAGGTAAGTATGTGTAAATGAGATGTGTTCTTATATTACCATATTTTGGCGAGTAAGGCCATGTGCGTGTATAGGCAAAGTCAAAAGTTTTTGATGAAAAATTCAGGGTAATTATTATTTCAAGTAGACCGAACTAAATTGTCATATTCCCGTAAACATTGCCAGGCCTCATCGTGCCAGTGCAGGGACCAACATGCCACCTATATTTCATAGAAATTCAACACACTGATTTGAATTGCATCTATCAGCATGTTTTCTCCAATACTGGGCCGCTGTTATGAAGTGAACTTGGCCTGTAACAGCGGGGCAGTGGCGCCAGAATAATCTTGTAGCAACCGACCGACAGCTGCGACCCAAGACTCCCTCCCCTAACCGACCAGCCAACTAAAGCGTGACCCGACCACGCAGTGCACCAGCCATGCTTATCGGCCCCAGCATGAGCAACAGCTGAGCGGCATTCGGAGCAGCCCTGACATGAGCATCACCACCTACTTCACAGCCCAGCTCAAGGATCTAGGCCAGAGCAACAGCAGCAAGCCACTGCGCACGGCCATGCTGCAGAGGATCTAGGTGCACACGCAGCTACGTGCACACGGCAATGTTTTTGCTGCTAGCCCCAGCACACCAAAGATTTAATTTTTAACATGTATCATCATATCTATTACCAATAAAGTGCTGTGTTTTGCTTCAAACGTAAGGCATCTCCAATAGTGTGTTTAGTTACCATTTTGTACTCAATACATTCAATTTTCTAGTAACGAAACGCTACATAGTCGGCTCACTAAACCTATACCCCTTTTCCCCATAAAAACTTGTATTCTTCTACCACTGTTTTATCAACTGCAGCGTTTTTAAAAAACCGTATCCCTGTGGCTGGCGAGGGATTACTGTACTTTGTGAATGCTCTGCTGCATTGTGATAGTATTACCAATGAATAATCCTAGAATCTGTCTCTTGTTTGATGAAAAGGTAGCATATTTTGTTCAAGAACTTCTACTGCGAGACAAAAATTTGCAACGAACCGAAAAAACCACCTGGCAAGACGAAGCAATTAGGACAATCTCAGTTTGGGGTTCAATACCTGCTGTACACCTGTCACCAAGACAAGCTGGGATTGGCCACTGAATGTCCAATGAGGAACACACTTCTTCATTTGACGTCATATTTTTCCAAAATTAAATTTGTTAACTTATCATGTGTAATATGATTTATTTTTGTTTCAGCTATATTTTCAGGAAGAATGTAATATTTCATAATTTTGTTTAATAATACTTAAGAGTTTACATAATGTGAACATGTATTATTGTCATCTTAGTTAGGATGAACAAAATTTTTTTCTCTAATGTTGGTAAAATTGATGAAATTCAACCATGAACATGTCAGTTTATTTACTATCGATCACACAAATATTTAAATTCGTAAGTAGTGTTCAACTTACATCCTTAGTTGACAGTCAAACACGAGGGAGGCAGTTCTGTGAGGATATAAGAAAAAAATGATGTGTGGCTAGGTTGAGGACACTGCCGTCTGTTTTACGTGAATACATCTACGGTGACGTGCTCAGACGCCTTGATGTTTTTTTACGTTCCTGGCACAGCTTCACTCAATCATATGGGGTTTTGCGGGTATCACTGGATTGCTTTTGAGGCGTTCTTTCCAACCGTATACAATTTCTGTATTTCAACTTGGCTTTTTGAAGCGTATAGGCCCACATTGTGTTAAGTTTTCTTAATTTTTTATATACAATTTCACCGTAACCACACAACACGAATGTTTTTATACACAAAATAGATTGCTCTTGATGAGAGCTGCTGATTGAAACTTAAACGAGAGTCATAGCTTCTCCTAGTCAAAAGTTATAATACCTGAAGTTAAGAGATGCAGCAAAACAAACTCAAAATTGAAGCCCCACCCCCTTCACCTTGCACGATACTTCGCAATCCTCACTCAACATAACATAGTCTTTGATCCTTTGGCAATCGAGTGGTGTAATTGAATTTTGAATGTAGACGATAAATTCGGAGCTGCAATGCCAAACTTTATCCTCCAATTTTGTTATCGGATTTTCTGGATTGCCTCCCACTATGGTTGCAAATTTAAATACATATTCACGTAAAAAATATTTTTTTGTTTACATTTTAGTTTGACATTTGTGCTGGTAAGTATTATGATTCCTTTGCAATGTTTACATCCATCAGTATATTTTCTTCTTTGTTTATACGTATTAAAAATGGCAGATGTTATGAATTATATTTTGATGAACATTGATTGAAAGTTTTGATGTCACAGGTAGAGTGATTAATGTTGTTCATTTTAGGTGATTTCTCCTTGTCAAACTAGTGCCTTGCATAATGTTAATTTGTAGGCCTAGGAGATTATTAATTTTGAACAGTTTCTCTTATCAGGAAATTGTTTGTTTTTTTTATATGTTAAGGAAGAAGGAGGGCTGCCTTAAGCAAGCCCAGGGACACACTCTTCAGACATGACAGCGGTCAGAATGTTTAATTTTGTCTGCTTTTCAATTTAATTTAATTTTTGATTTGGACTGCCCATCATAAGGGTAGGCGGATGGAGGGGAGCAAGTTCCATAAATGTGCACAGGCTTTAGAAGCGGGATAAATGTGGCCAATTATTTACTTTAGTGTCGTGAAGAAAGAAGATGACCGTAGCTACTATGGTCTCAAGACTTTTATTCAATAAGCTGTAAGTCTGGCACGAGCCAACGTTGCTTATAGGTTTTAGTTTGTTTGGGATGATTACTAAAATTATCTCAATGAAGAATTTGGACCAAAGAAATTTTAATTTTTAATTAACCCAGAGGTCCGAGAATCGAGTTGGTCATTTGCTAAGTTAGCTGAAAGGAAAAATTAAATTTTCCTGTAACAACTCTTGCAGAATAAAATGAACTATTGTATTAACATTCACTCAAAGAAATGTTGGTGTTATCAGAACTGTTAAATTATCTTACACTAACATATCCCATGTTTTGTCTATCTGAGAGAAAGAGAAAGAGAGAGAGAGAGATCCAATCCAGTTTTTTCTTATTGCTCTGAGAAAATATTCACTGCCTGAATCCTATTCATAAGTAGTATAAAACTATGAGAAATTAATGATTAATTCTAATTTGAGATGTTCAAAAGGATATAATGTAGTCTTTCATTCTCAACATGCTAATTAATGTCTCACGTCCAACCAGGATATATACCTACGTGTACATTATGTAGATGTTAAATTCCCATGAAAATTTACAAGGGTATATGTCTTATTCCGTATTATGTTTTGTCACAGCTTATCTTCGCCAGACTATCTACAGAAAGGTAAATGTTTCTGTATTAACCTGTGGTAGAGCACTTCAAATTTTGATTAATTCATCTTTATTTTCAAGGGTTTTGCGTGTGCATCTCAAACTGACAATTTGTCAATAAGCATTTTTGCACATGTAATTTTGAAGGACATTGCTCCACCGAAGAGAAAGTTAAGAACACTGCACTGTATAATCAGGTTTCCCTATCCTACACATACTTATTTTCTAAACAAATAAACCACACATTAGTGATACGCACATAATTCCAAACAATCAATAACAGCATTGTGCATTTTCTGTATGTTTTATAGCACGACAACACAACTGATTGATTCAATTTTTTTTTATAAATATGCACTGCTTTGTGGAGATACATGTACTTAAATAAGAAAGTTATGTTTGTGAAAATCCACCCAGCTTGTAAAGTTGCATATTTTTAGGGTTATGTTTTCCATTAACAATAGACATTTTCATTATATGTAATAGTACTTGCTTATGTTGTCACTTAATTTAATATTATTCCAAATTAAGCTTGTTATTATACAAGTAAAAAGTATAATATTTGGTTTATTTTAATATTTTATTTTGACATAGAGCTAGGGTGTAAGTAATTTTCATTTGTTTCTAGACAGTATTCAATATTATTATTGTTTGTTATCTCTCATTTGTTTCCTAGAAGGTTGTCTGCATTAAATGTTTATTAAATATAAAATTACCCTGGTTATACCTCATCTCTCCATTGCTGATTGGCGGAGGGCAGAAAACAAAATAAGGCAAACATAAAATAGAATTAATTTTTTCTTTAAAACATTTCTCGCCACCTCCAAGGAAGAATATGGGTTGGGTATTATAGGAAGAAAGTTTTAATGATATAATAAGTAATAAAATAGAATTGGTCATTTAATATAACTGCTGCAAGAAGGTTTTTAACTTTGAATAACTATTAATGGAACATTAAAAATACCGATTTTATTGTATTTGAGAAGGAAGATTAACTTGTCAAATGTTCTTGGAGAATGCTGCCTCTTATGTTTTTATATAAGAACACACACACACACGTGTGCATATTTATAAAAGACAGGAAATGCATTATGTAGAGGTGAAAGTGTATGACAAGTACGTGGTAAAGGTGACACTACGTGGGGTACGGATGCAGGAATGTCCGGCAAGGATCACAAACATGGCTGCAGACAGGTCTGATGAAATAGCAGTTTAATCTATATATTCTCCTGAGGGCCGTACCGTACTATCCGTCATTTCCGCAACCATCTCGAACATGCTCTGAGAGAAACGTCCTGAACTGATGGGCAACGCTATTGTCTTACACGACACTCATACAGCAGGGCGTGACATGTCTATGATGTTATTCCCACAGTGAAGAGGCCATTGTGTGGTAAACGCTTTGCCAAAAAACAAGACATCAACTAGCGGTATCCAATCAGATTCCATAGCCTTGTGCAGCCCATGGACTAAGTAGACATCAAAGGAACAGTTATGCCATTGCACTTCTCAACATAAACACACTACCAGACAGCTCTATACAAATAGCATAGACAGGCGTGCAAAAAATTACATCGTTTTACTATTGTCATATTTCCAAAAAATATTTCAAAAATTGATTCATTTGTCAGTAAATATTATCTATCCCCTTCCAAAAAACATTTGACATATTGGGAATTAGATTTGGTTGTTTAGGTTTTGGTCACTGTTAAATAAAATTTCCAAGGACCTTCATATTTGCTATGCTGGTATCATATTATTAATATCAATGCAATGTAGTATTAAACACAGGTTCTGCTGGCTGGAGGTGAAAAACGACACTTTCTCACAGAAACCTTCAATCGGACTAGTACTGGTCTCTATTCTCTGGAAGTACCACGCTACGCCATACCTGCTGCCTTTCAGTGTGGATAATTCTCCTCTCACCCACAGCGTACTGCGTAAACACACCACCTGTAACAAACAAGGACAGTCCGGAAAATAACAATTACTACCATCGAGATCCTCGCACACGTAGCTATACAGTATAATGCTATACTCACCACAATCTTATAAGCAGAGGTCAAGCAAGCAGATTCGTAAATCTTTGCTACCCTAAGAATATCCACTATTATCTACTTCAGTCTTGATTTGCCAACACTTCAATGTCCAACAACACTACATATATTCACCCTCCACTAAATATTCCAACAAATAATTAAAAGTCACAAAGCATGTTAATAGAAATTCCAACAAGAAATATGGAATAGTACGTATACTTAGAAGCCATTCTACAAAACGTTAAACAACAGTCCATGCTTATTCAGTAGCCATAAAGCAAACCGGAAGGGGGAAAAAAATCACAGTATCGTAGGAGTGAATTATTTACGACAATGAAGCACAAAAGTTGACTTGAGATTTCATGCGTCGGAACAGCTCCTAGGCGACAGTTATGAAGCAGACGGATTGTCTATGGGCATGTCGGACGGTGGCACGACGGCCTGAGACATGGGCGTAGCAGTGGACATGGTCGTGGTCAGAGGGTTCAGTGGTTTGATGAAGCGATCAGAGGCACGACGCAGGCTGTAAGCCAACGGCACCGGAGCAGCGGGCGGCGAGGAGGTGGCAGCAGGCAAGAAGCCAGGCATGTTCATGTTAGGTGCTATGGGCATCGGCGTGACGGACATGGCCACCAGCCCCATGTTCCCAGGGGCATAACTGGTCTGGCCACACGTGGGGCACACTCTGCCGGATGTCGTTGCCAACATGCTGGCTCCAGGGCTCAGCGGTCGGGAGGAGCTTGGCGACGGGTACGGCACCGGGCTAGAGACAGTTCGAGACAGCTTGTTCCCACCAGACATCGCAAATTCATTGTATGCACGTTCATCTTCCATTTCCAAACTGCTCTCGGATTCTGACAAATGTCGACACAGAGCTTTGCGTCTCTCCACTTCGAGCTGCAGCTTGCGCTGAAGTCTCAGATTCTCCTCCCGTATCACTTTCTCCTCCTTCACGTAATGCATCATCTTCTCAGAGCATTCCTTCTGAGCAATGGCTAGTTGCCTTCGCAAACCTTCCACTGATTTACGCAAAATTTGGACATTTGAACTTAAATGTGTAGCAGTGTCTCCTTCGCTACTCAAATCCTTTGGCGAAGCCGGGCCGGATACCGGCTCATCCAGCTTTATCTGGAGCATCCTTTTTTCTTCTTCCAATTTCTCCATGTCCTTCCATAATCTGTTCACCAGTGCTTCTTGCTCTTGTTCCAAAGTATTTTCAAGTTCTACTTTTTCTCTACGAAGTTGCTCCAAATTTGCCTGCTTTGCAGAAGTTTCTGCCTCCAACTTCTCTATCTTACGCATGAGTTTGTTTACAAGACACTCCTGCTCTTGTTCAAGTGTCTGCTCCAAGCAGCACTTTTCCTGACGAAGCTGGTTTAGCTTGCGAGTTAAATCATTCGTCAAACATTCCTCCTCCTGCTCGTAATGATGCACCAATGTCTCTTTCTCCTTTTTCAGAGACTGGATTTTTTTAAGAAGGGTGTTACTAATATATTCTTCTTCCTGCTCGGCTTTCGCCTGGATGATCACAGATGCTTTGCGAAGATTCTTATTCTCTTCTTGCAATGCCTTTACCCTCAGTTTGTATGTTTCCAGCTCGACCTTCAATACCCTGTTCTGCTGCTGTAAAGATTCTATTCGCTTCTGCAGCTGTTCCCGAGTGACAGGTGAAGGAGGCATCATTATCGGCCCCCCGTCGATGGAACTCGAGTCGCTCTCACTCGCGCTGTCTGCCATCCTGCTATTTTCTGCAAAGCTTATGCTGCTGCCAAGCCGCGCAACTATGTGCTGTCTGCATCAAATAAACCACTTTACTGTCTTAACTTGTCTGCCAAATCCTACACACAACAAGCTGATAGTCAGAAATACTTGTTTCACGTTCCTTGCATACATACAGTTTATGCTCCCGGCTAAATTTTTTTATTTTATTTTTGAGGTTGGCTGTGTGCTCCACTTATTTCCTGCCAACAAAACTTAAATAATTAAAACTTAGAGCAAATTTACTGAATATTACACGTACGGAAGTCTCTCTCTCTCCTAAAATGAGGATAACTAAGATAAATAATTCTCAAAAAACGAAAATACCAAACAACACGCAAATCTGCATAGCGCCGACATAACGTTTAAAACAAATTTATCATTGGTTCAGCCTTCCAAAGAATACAAAAATAATACAACATGTGCATACTAAGATGAATTATATTATAACCATCAAGTAAAGCGTGGTATGGTCTTCAGCACAGGTGCCGAATAAATACACGTTTCTATGGATTCAATGCACAATTTGCATTAACGAAAAATAAAATGTATTAAAATATGGACAAACAGAGGTGGAAGCAGTTGCATATCGACGCAAAATGCACAAAAATATGCGCACAGGCAGATACCTCAGCTCAAGCTCAATTGCTCTCGCTGCGTGTGCACAATCGACTTAGGTAATACGCAAAATTGCTATTATTTTGTAATTAAAGAAAAAATACTGTATGGTTAACGAGGTATATAGCAAATATATAGTGGCGAAAGCATTTTCAGACTGAGACCCCCGGAACCCCTGTCCACCATTTTCGTTTCAGTCAATACAGAGGTCCGTGATAGGGCTTAGCATTAAGGAATATCACACATATGTACCCAAAATAATAGAACAAACCAAATACAATATTTTTGTTTTGTTTTATTGTATCCGTAAGATATTTTTTCAATATCTTACGGATATTGAAATATCCGTAAGATAATATAGCTGTACAAAGATATTGGACAAGTCAGATTACAGTATACAAAGTTTATATACTGGAGGTAGTAAACACACACACATATGTATGTCAGACGGGAACCACACATAACTTAGAAACACACAACTTAGAACAACATAACTTAGAAAGATCGCAACTTATAACTATCATAACTTAGAAACACACAATGCAGAATCACATAACTTAGAAACATCACAACTTAGAAAATCATAACTTGGAACGATCATAACCTAGAAACACTCAACTTAGAACTGTCATAACTTAGACACACACAATGCAGAACCCTTAGAAGGTGGGAAGTAAAAGTGTGTGTGTATATATATATATATATAAATTATTATAATGAGAAATTTTTCTTGTGCATCTTCCTCGCATTCTGTTCTGCACTCCAGCGGGAACATTTTTACTTTTACAATTAGTTACACATGTATTGTGTAGATGGCGCTGTCAGCACGAATGGAACAGAAACCAGAAATTGTATTGGAATCAAGTTGATCACTGGCATTTCCGACAGGTTACTTTCACGAAACAGCGCTAAAGTGCTCATTATAACAGACGGCCAACTTTGGGCGGCTACTTTAAAACTGTGTAATTACTCTAGCTTGGTCAAAAATAGAAATGGAATGCACAGACATAGTCAACTATTCGTATGTAGACGCGAATATTCTTCAGTATGTTGGCACCGTTACACCGATTCTGGAAAGAAGTAATCATTTCCGACTTCAGGTACACAATTAATTTAATGACAATAATAAATAAATTATGCACAACACACAAAAAAAAAATGCTAAGCACTAAACAATTGCACCAAAAACATTGAACTATACGAAAATAAACACGAACACAGTAACGAATATAAGATAACCTCCCAATACCAAACCGAATTGCGCACCTTCTGACTACTGTAACCAAATTTGGTAAGCAGTAACAAACTGTTTGCGGAGCGTTTACAAACAACAGAGTAACCACGAGCACCAATCCACTGATTTTACATTATTTGATATCGATAACTGCGAAAATTCGCAGATATACCATGTGAATATAATGATAATATTTATGATATTAGAATTTCTTATCTGATACAGAATTTTAATTTTGTGAGAAATGTAATGCAAAGCAATGAATGTGCTTTTACTATAACTTTCCTAATAAATCATGGGACATTTAAAATCATATCCATTTAAATGCCATGGGAGTGAGTTACAAGTGTAGACCAATTTGATTGTGGTTAGTCGCACTAGAAGTTATCACGAACATGGCGAGTTTAGGCAAAAGGTTCCTGTATTGCCTGCTATAAGCCATATGAATTGTACATGTCTAGGGTTAAATTTTTACCAAACTGGATGGTTTTTCGTATCCTTTGCTGGTGATGGAACAGGGAGGGAGGGAGAACTGAATCTCGATCTGCAGGATCCTCCCGGCTGAATAAATAACTGTGGTTTCAATGACATACTGATTGCAAGAATTAGGAAGAAAATGTTCTGCATTTCGGCTCTCTGCCTGGGTTTGGAATTAATTTCTTTATGAATTTAAAAACCGCTTGTGAGCTCAGAAATTCACCGAAATAATGTTTTCTTTTTCTCTCATTTCATTGACGGCTACAAAACTGTAACTTGTACCTGCACATCCATGCAGGCCATTTTATTGACTAATGGTCAATGAATACAACCAACTTGCTACACGCATATAAATAATTTTTTCAGTACTAAAGTTTATATTGATAAATACAAATAAAACATAATTTCTACGAACAATTTGAAACATATGTTTTTATTCATAAATTTGTTAAAGAGATGCGAAATTGTTACGCCATCATAACGTAAGGTATGAATAATAATTATTTAATAATTAAAACTGCCCTATCGAAAATAGCAGTTGTATGAAAAAATAAAACTAACATAATTGATTACAAAATGATGTTACAAAATGCATGTTTATATAAGAGTAGCTATTATTATCGGCTTATAGTTAGCGAAATGAAATACACATTAAAAACAATATGAATTATGAGTTAATTAAAAAAATAATTTCCATTGCGAATAATATTATTTTAAATTAAATGTGAGTGCCCACACTTATCATTATCCGACTGGCATATACAAATTACTCTTACAACTTATGTTTGTTACCATGGGAGTGGAGTGGAGAGATTTGAACCGTTCTTAAAAGCAAGGTCTTGAGAGTCGAACAGTGCAAGGGGTGTGTCGTTTAACGGAGTACTGTAAGCTCACTGGTAACTGTTTAGTCAGGCACATACGTTCTTGTATAGAAAAGAAACATCGAATATAGATATTGAAAAAAAACATTTCGAAATGAACAAATTCTCTCAAATTAAACATTTGTTGCAAAACCCATTAAAATATATTACATATTACCATAAAAGAAACTATGTTCCCACAACAGTTGTGTTAAAGACTCCGCCTTTGCTCTGTGGTGCTCTACGGCGCATATTATTTCGTGTGTCTGTAACAAACTACAGTTGGCTGTTGAATTTTGAGGGCAACGTCACCTACTTGAAAAACTACTTTCAGGCAGGAAATGATTGGTGCTCCACTTTATTTCCAGAAATGTAATGTTTACCTGCCTTTATCTCACTGGATCCTAGTTTTTGGTAAGACATGCACATCTATACTGCCACTATGTCTGTGATTAATTCAAAACTTTAAGATTCCTTTGAGAGGTGGAAGTTAGGAATGATACACACATTTCTCCTCATGGTTGTTCAAAACCGAAAGTCAGTTCTCTCCGAGATTTGTTCTTGTTTGTCACCTTTATGACTCCCTACGACGACCTTTCTGGCCCTCTTCTTGCGTGGAAACCCAACCTATCCCGCCAACTTGTTGAGAGCGAGAGAACAATTAATATAATAAAGATTCTGCGGGCTATGTGCTCTTGCTAGCCGACCTTGCCCTGTCAGTGCGCCTCTCAACCAGCGAGTAGCTCAATCAAAAACACTACGCGGGTGTCGCACCCTCAGGATATGCACCAGGCTTGTCAGGGTGACTCTCAGGCAGCGAGTGTCATAAACACAACCGAATTCCTAAGACTATGTCTTCAAGACATTATGTCCGAACTTTATCTAAGATCTTCATAGAATACTGTTGCACCATTCGAGTTCAGATGATGACTGAAGATGGGGATAAACTTAATTTTGACCTGCCGAATATGGAGGTTCAAAGACACGATTCAAGATCAGAGTAGTGTCTAAGTACTGTTATATATATATATATATATATATATATATATATATATATACACACACACACACACTAGAATTAAACTTTATAGTATTTATATTGATTAAATTCTGATGAGTTTGTTTACTGTTGTAAAATATAAATTAAGACACATATAATAACAAAGGCTTAAAATCATACACATTTATTTAATTTAAAATAAAGTATTGATATTTTGTGAAGATATGAAAGTGAATCGTACGTCGAAATTTTTGCTTGTGAAAGACCAGACTTCACCAACAAATAAAACAACCGCAGCCTCTAATTTTCTGCCCATTACCTTCTTCAAAGTATTGGTACTAAAAATAACGAAGATAGTGTTTGTAATGTGAGTTAACTGGTAGATACAAAACTGCATTTAAAACAGTCATCTACAAAGTGTGCAAAAATGTTCTTTTTAATAACTCCCAATGGATAACATAACTAACCCCAGCACAGCTACAAAGAAATGCATGCACCTATGAAAACAAAATGCTCGTCGGATTTTCAAAATAATCTCGTCACTGAACTCGTCGCTTAATTACATGTTATGCTATTGGAAGAAATAAGTGTATTCTCTCACAAAAAAAAAAAAAAAAACTAAGGTTGAAATTGTTATCTCAGTTTAATTACAACTCGAAACAGATATAGACGGTGTTTTATGAACCATAGTGCCATTTATGGATTCAAAATCAAATTTTCGAACCTTTTTAAGGTGACAAATCTTAGCTGAATAATGCTGTATACAATATAAAGTTGGATGATAGAATACCAAATAGTTTAAGGTTTTAACGAAACACAGTAACTAAACATCATATTGGTACAAACATTTATAATTTCAATTATTTTAAGTCTATAAATATTCGTTGTAAAATGACTTATTTTATATTTATCAAATATGATGAAATGGATTACTCTAAATTGCTATTATTGCTAGATTTGGACCAAAAACAAAGTTTTTATTTCATGATTAGTTTCTTGACGAACCTTTTGCATTATTTTAGAGAAATTAATAATAAAAGGACTTATTATACTTATTACTAAACAAGCAACGAAAATGAAAATGTAATCAATTTCGATGGTTCTGATAAAGAAGTTATCTTAGAAATGAAGCAAATTTAAATTTCTTATTACATATTTATTTCAATAAATGGAAATGTCACTAGATATTTTGAATCTCGAATTATTAAATATAAAGTTATGAAAAGTGAAACATATATTAATAATAATATTGTTCAATTAAAATTTTTATAAAAATTAATACAAAAGGTAATAGATATATTAAATTTGCACATTTTAAATACGTTTTTGATTTAGATTGTTTCAGTGGTTGGGGTTATGAATATACTCAAGAATATGGTACAAAAAATTATTTAACTTAAAATCTTTAAAATTGTTATTCGTAGTTTATTAATTCTGAATAAAACATTCTTATTACATATGTTATATATTAATATGTATTATTTTGAATAGTATATTCCAAATGCCATAATTAGCTTTATAAAATTATATGCTTATCATTTTTGTGTTTTAAAGCTATTTTATCCATTTGAACTTTATATGCCTCAGGTTTGTAAAATCATATTTACATAATATTTTTGAATATTATCTTTTTCCGAAATATATTTTTAGTAATCATTAAATATTACTTCATTTTTAACAATTAACATTTTAACTCCTTTTGAATTGTCTACTTATTTAACAAAACTTAAAAACCATTGTTATTTATCCTAATCAACTTATTCACTCATAATTATACTGTTACACTCATATTTCATCTTACCGATTTTTGTTGTTCCTTTATGGAATATTCGATATATTTTCTTTCAAATAAAAACTAGTACGAAATACATTATTTACTTTTTAATATCTAATTTAAATATTAAATTTAATATTATATATTTAAAAACAGTATCTTAGGAGCACAGTTATATATTTTCTTTTCATAAATTTATAGTAATCATTATATACATTAATTCTTTTCGAATTTTCAAAATTGACAATATTGAAGTATAATTTTTACTTTGTGTTATTTCGAAAAATATCTTCTCAATTTTCACTCAGATTAGTAGCTTTATACAATTTAAGTTTACAAATGTTTAAATTTTGCCAGCATTATTTATTAATTGGATATATAATTACATTTGTACTTTCTATTGTTTTTCCATAAACTGAATTTTTAATTAATTTATATAAAAATGCTTTTTGTTCTCTGTTGTGTATAAAAAGATTATATTTTGAAGCCATTTTCGTTATCACTTTCATGAATATTTTTTAAATATGGAACCATTTTCTAAACACATTTTCAGTATTACAGTGTAAATCAAATTATTTTTAATTTTAAGATGATATGTATCGTTTGGAAGAAATAAAATTCTTGGTGATTGTTACATAAATTACTAATGTTTATTTAATCAAATTCTAAAATATAGCCTGTTTTTTTAATCTTTCAGAATACGTTTAATTTTTTGTTTAATTTCTTCTATATTCAATTTTCTCGACCATTCAAATCGACTATAGAACAGATATTCTGATATAGGCCAACAATGTAAAATATTAGCATCAAGATATATTTAATAATTATAGGAAATGTATTTTTGTCACACATTTTTATTTATTTGCTTTAACATATCATTTGCAACATTACAAACATTATTCTGCAACAGCACTTACCAAAGTCAAATTTATATGAAAATCACTTAGTAAACTTAATTAAATTGTAGTTGTTTTTGCATTGAAACCCAAGATTAACTCAGAGTTTATATCAAGATGGATATAATCAACGTGTTAAAACAAACATTTGTAAAAAATTTTAATAGGACTGAAAAAATTAAAAAATCTATTTAATACAAACAAGCTTTTAATTGCTGCTTCGCGCACAGTCCCACTATTGGGTGCTCTAGTCACTGGGCTACTGCGGCCACACTATTGGGTTCTCTACCCAATGAGCTACTGTGGCCCCATTATATAGTTATCTACCCACTGAGCTACTGCAGCACCACTATTAGATACTCTAATCACTGAGCTTCTTCTGCCCCTTAATGGGTGCTCTACCCACTGGGCTACTGCTGCCTCCTTAATGGGTGCTGTGGCCCCTCTATTGGATGCTCTACCCACAGAGCTACTGCGCCCCCACTATCGGGTTCTCTACCCATTGGGCTAATGCGACCCCACTATTGGGAGCTCTAGCCACTGAGTCACTTCAGCCCCACTATTTGGGGCTCTATCGACTGGGCTACTGCGGCCCCCTTAATGGCTGCTCTCGCCACTGGGCTACTGCGGCCATACTATTGGGTGCTCTAATCACTGTGCAACTGTGGCCCCACTATTTGGTTCTCTACCTACTGAGCTACTGCAGCCCTACTATTGGGTGCTCTAGTCACTGAGCTACTACGGCTCCCTTAATGGGTGCTCTAGCCACTGGGTTACTGCGGCCCCACTATTTGGTGCTCTACCCACTTAGCTACTGCGGCCGCACTGTTTAGTTCTCTACCCACTGAGCTACGGCGGCCCAAATATTTGTTCTCTACCAACTCAGCAACTATGGCCCCACTATTTGGTGCTCTAGCCACTGAGCTACTGCGGCCCCACTATTTAGTTCTCTACCCACTGAGCTACGGCGGCCCCAATATTAGTTATCTAACTACTCAGCTACTGCAGCCCCACTATTTGGTGCTCTACCCACTGTGCTCATGCAGTCCCACTATTGAGTTCTCTACCCACTTTGCTACTGCGGCCCCACTATAGGGATCTCTACCCACTGAACTACAGCGGCCCCATTATTGGGTTCTATACCCACTGAGCTACTGCGGCCGCTACTATAGGGTTCGCTACCCACTGAGTTACTGTGGCCCCACTATCGGGTTCTCTACCTACTGAGCTACTGCGGCCCCACTATCGGGTTCTCTACCTACTTGGCTACTGCGGCTCCACTATCGGATTCTCTACCCACGGAGCTATTGCGGCCCCACTATAGGGTTCTCTACCCACTGACCTACTGAGGCTCTTGGGAAGTAATGCAAGACAGCCCATAGACAAAAAATAAAGGATAAGTGACGGAATTTTTTAACAATACTTTTTTATGCAGTAATCCTAAGAAAAGTTGAATCCAGTACCTATGTACATCCCTAATCATAATTTTTTTGGAAATGCTTGAGATATTTTCCTGGGATAAAAAGTAGTCTATGTCACTCTCTGGACCTACAAATATATTTGTGCAAAAAATCACGTCGATCTGTTGCTCCATTTTGACGTAAAAGAAGGACAAACAAAAAAACAAACACACTTTCGCATTTATATAATAGCAAGGATTTAGTATATCCTGCATTATTTTTATAATTAAATTTTTTCCAATTTTTTTTTGTATTATAATATTTATCAAAATTATGGTTTGTATTTAATATCGAATAAATTTAATTGTGTGATGATAGTTTAATTTCATTAAATTTTTCTTCTGAATCCATGTCTTCACACCATTATAATTAATATATGTAACTATTATATCCGACACATTTTCAGGTTCATATAAACTGCTCTTTTTTATCTACATATATTTAAACTAATGCATATAAATGTATCTAAAACATCTAATTATAGACCATTATTATCTTTTTTAGAATATTAAATAGAATTTATTTATTTTTAGAAATTAAATCAATATTTTCAACATGTTCCCCTAATTCTTCAACAAATAAGTATCAAAACTTGATAAATAATGAATATATTTTCACAAGATGCCAGAAGGGCATATCAGAGTTCGCGAGGATGGAAGTCTTATTAAAAATAAAATAATTAAATATTATTTTAATTTATTGACACACGTGTTAATTTCCAAAATAATCTATCGCTACCAATACTCTTATTATCCTCAAAGAGCGAAATATCTAATGTATATTTCAACTCTAATTAAAGTCCTTCTCAGTGTCTCCATATTGTTTACACCCTACCAAAATTTACAACAAAACATACAAAATCCAACAGAAATCCCAGTGTTTGTAGAAACATTATTCTAATGTCTTTTTGTTAGTTTCTGTTGTTTTCCATTGGTCACATAGTAGCTTGTATTGGATTCCAGTATTGTATACAAATTTAGTGAACAGTTAACATTTCATGGTTTTCTGTTGGTTTCCGTTGTCAGAAAACACTCGAGCCATTGGTTTTAATTGTTTTCTATTGGGTATAACAACTTCTAGTGGAATAGGTTGGTTTCTGTTATCAATTTATCTGCCTGTTTGTGTTGTATTCTAGTGGCTTCCATTGACTTCTGTCTGATGGTTTCTGTTGTGTTTTGTTGGTTATTTGATGTGTCATTTCCTGTTGGCTTGTGTTGTATTCTAGTGGCTACCATTGGTTGCACTTTGTTGTTTTCTGTTGTGCTGTAGTCTATCCTTTTCTGTGGAATTCTACCAGTTTCACTGGGTTCTGATCTGTGTTCTGTTAGTTTTTGCTGTGTTTTAGTGGCTTCCACTGGTTTATCTTTTGTCTATAGTTGTTTGATTTTTGTTGTATTCCAGTGGTTTCCATTGATTTCTGTTGTGTTTTTTTATTCCTATTGTGCCGTAGTCAGTTTGTTTCTGTTGTATTCTAATGGTTTCCATTTGTTTCTTCTGTGTTTCATTGGTTTATATTGTGCTGCAGTCATTTTTTTCTGTTGTATTCTAATGGTTCCCACTGGTTTCTGTTGTGTTTTGTTGGTTCCTATTGTGCAGTTTATTTTTGCTGGGTTCTAATGGTTTCCATTGGTTATTGTTGTGTTTTTTGTTTTTGTTGTGTTGTGTACAGTTGGTTTCTCTTGCATTCTAGTGGTTTACATAGGTTCCTGTTGCGTTTTGTAGGTTGATATTGTGCCGTAGCCAATTGGTTTCTGTTAAATTCTAGTGGTTCAAGTTAATTTCAATTGTGTTTTATTTGTTCCTATCAGGTTTCGTTGATTTCTATTGTGTTTTGTTGGTTTCTATTGTCGTAAGTTAGTTGGTTTCTGTTGTATTTTAGTGGCTTCTATTATTTATGTTGTCAGCTATTTGTTTTTTTATCCTGTAGTGGCCTTAATAGTTTTACATAGTGTACTGTTGTGTTCTGTTGGTTTCTGTTGTGTTCTGTTGGTTTCTGTTGTGTTCTGTTGGTTTCTGTTGTGTTCTGTTGGTTTCTGTTGTGTTCTGTTTATTTCTGCTGTGTTCCATTGGTTTCTGCTGTGTTTTATTTGTTTCTGTTGTGGTTTGTTGGTATATGTTTTATCTTGTTGTGTGTCATAATCTTTTGGGTTCTATTGTATTAAGATTGTTTATATTAATTTCTGCTGGGTTTTGTTGGTTTCTTTAACGTTGTAGTCAGTTTGTTTCTGTTGTATTATAATAGTTTCCATTGGGTTTTGTTATGGTGTTGTTTCTGTTATATTCTAGTGGATTTCTTTGGCTTCTTCTGTGTTCCTTTGGTGTCTGTGGGTTTTTATTACATTCGAGTCGATTCCATCGGTTTCTGTTGTGTCTCTTTTGCACTATTTTGTATTCTGATTCATTATTTGGATTTGCTGTGCTTTGTTGGTTTCTATTGTGGTGTTGACGATTGGTTTCCATTTGTTTGTGTTGTACTTTATTTTGTTAGCATCTATTGTAGTCTTCTTGTTTAAATATATTGTTTTCTAGCATGTTTCTTGTTTTATATCATGAGGTTTTTGTTCTTCTTGTTGCATTTCCTGTGATATCTGCAGCAACGAAGAAACCTATACAGTTTAACAAACTTAATATTAATAATTGCATAGGCCTAACTGAGGTTCAGAGTCATTTCTTTTTTAACAATTTTTGTGACGTTGCGATGAGAATAACCGAATTAGAAACTAAAGTGAAACAACAGTGATAAATAAGACATAACATTTACCAATTTAAGGACACCACTGGTGAATTAAATTTTGAAAACAAAAAAAAAATCAGTTTCCTGGAATGAAATATGCTAATATTTAATTGAAATTCAACCCCTTAAAAATATTACTTTTATTTTGGGTAATTGATAAGTATATCATTAAGTAGCATATTACATTAAACATCAATACATAAATCTTCATTTATACAGGTTTTTTTTCCATACATAACAGAAACAGTATAAAGTTATGATTTTTTGCGGAAAATAATGCCAAAACTATGGATTCGAAACAATTTAAATCATGGGTTTTTTTTAACACACATCATGCATACGAGAGGAGCCAATTTTAATATTAATATAATATAGGCATAATATAATGAGCTGGATGGTGCCAAACTGACATAAGACCAACTGAAATGAAAAGATTTCGTTTAGGTGAAACAACTTCTAGAATTAAGAATGTGCTACATACAACTTCTAAAAAGGTTTACTAGCGCCGTGGGAGGGGTGTGGGGAGGTAAAGTGGAGAAATTTGGGCGGCTCTTAACAACGAGTGCTTGAGAGCTAATGTTGGTGAAATTAGGTGAGAATGGATGAGCAGCGCCAGAATGCAAGGGCGAGGGAAATGGGAGATCCTTGGGAAAGCCTGCCGACCAGCGGCATCTTCCGGCAAGCTTCCCACTTGTGGTAGTGACCCAGCTGGGAATTGAGCCCGGCTCGCCTTGGTGGGTGGGTAGTAGTCCAACCGCTCAGTCACTGTGGCTCTGGGGGTGGACGGAATGTTAATATAATAATATATTGTCAACCACGACAAACCTAAAAAAAGTATGAGTTCTTCAAATGGGGAATAATATTTTATATACTATGGTATTTAATGACAATGTAAAGCAACTTGAAATTTTGAATATAGGTGTTGCGTAATAATCGGATATATAAAACATCTAATAAATGTTACAATGTTTAAAAATGAAATCAAAGAAACTACAATTGTGTATACAACAATACATACAAGCCCAATTGTATACACTACACATATTGTGAATTATTATATGTTCTGTTGTTATGAATTTATTTGACTTAATGAGGTACTGGGCTTGTTCACAGTCCCACAGTCATGCTGTTAGGTTATTCGGAAGTAGGTAACTTCTTTGTAAACTATACATACTAGCTTATAATTTAAAACAACTGAAAAATGGCAATGTCTCGCCCAATATTAAAAACCACATTCTTTCTCACTCTAATCAGACACACAATAACTATTCTTTTCAGGTTGCCTGTTTTCAATAATTTATCTCGCAGTATTTGTTAGTAATAACAAGAAATTACTGATAACTATTCTACATCGGTGAAAATAAATTTTAGTGAATTTCTTAGAAGCTTAGATGCCAGGTATGCGTTGACATCTCATTGACAGCAATATTATCAGTAATAAAAAACAATGTGAAAGAATAACCAAGACAATTAAAATACGTACACAAGTAATTTACACGAAATTAAAATTCAGAAAAACACTTAAAATTAAGCTAGCAAGCAATCAACTGCTTCACGGAGGTGAAATTCGGAGCACCAAATTCGGATATAATCAGTCTAATGTTTTGAATGATAGGGTTCACTAACCTGGAATATTTAAATGGCAATAATTTTGAAATTAAGTGTCCGAGCCACTAAAAACACATAAGTTTACATGGACTTCCTTTACACCACTTGTGTAAAAAAAAATTGATGGAAAAATCCGTTCATTTGTTTCCAAGAAATGGCATAAAAACTGTATTTTTTAAACAGGGATATATCATAAAAACTGCCTAAAAAGAGTTTCTGTATAGGTGTTTCCAATAGATACTATCAGCAAAAATTTTGATTGCATTTGGTTACATTGTTATAGATATGCCAAACATATATTAATATTTAAATAGCCACCATTTCGAAAATCAATGTCTGGCCATATTTGAATCATGTAACTTTACATGGCTTCTGTAGCTATCGCCAAGCCCCACACTTGTGGTCTGACCGTTCGCGGTTTCTTCACACTTTTTGAACGAAACCTTTGAAAAATCACCCCATGTATGACATGATTGGTGGTTTACGAAATAATGTTATGTATCACAAACTTTTTAAATATTTTATTAACACAAAAAAAATGTTTTGTTCAATCGAACTTTTTATTATATTTTATCTGTAATCTACATATTTCGTTTATAACTAAAATGCATAAGTACAGGGAGAATGTGCATTGGTAATGCATAGTAAGGAGTCATTCTTATGCAAATTGTTACATTAAACTGAGAGCACACGAACGCAGTGTGCTGTCTCTTAGGTGTCATTTTCTAGGCTGGGTTAAGCTGTGTTCATATGAGGCGGAGGAATATCCTGGAAGTGGAACTTTAACAGGGCTTCAGGAAAGTTTGAAGTAACTGCAAATGGACTATATTTTTTGAATGAAGAACGAGTGCATGAGAACGTGAACGTCATTATTAGTGGTTGTTCAAAGAATTTGCCCATGTTGCATCTAGCCAATCGCACATGGTTGTATATTAATATGGTTTTAACAAATGAATGTTATGTTGCTATAATAAAACCGATTTAATACTCGTATGGCACCAGCACGCACCAAATTACAGCATTACTGTTCTGCATTACAAGCCAATCTTTACCTACGGCTGACCATCTATATTAGCCATATGTTACAATATGTAATATGTATTTTAAGTGAGTCAAAATCCATCTCTCATCCATTATATATATATATATATATATATATATATATATATATATATATATATATATATATATATATATACAAGGCCTCTGCAGTTGGGCCGATGTAATCTACCCATTACTGGATGTAATGAACATAAGCGGTGAAGAAAAAACTGTCTTAAAACTATGAGACATTAAAATTCAGTTGTGCTTACTATGAACGTACTGTTACTTTGAGGGACATAGAAAATCAGGACACACAACCACAATATCGTTATCCTTTTTTTATTTGTGTATATAGGGCCAGGTTCATTGTTTACCTGTCAAGGGAACTTCTATTTTAAAGCAGGATTACACATTAGTTTTGTAGCAAGTGGTTTTTTTTTTTTTTTTTTTTTTTTTTTTTTTTTTTTTTTAGAAGGAAATACAATTATTACAAACCTCAACAACTCCCTGGTTCAAAGACTTTTGGGCTAGGCTTCATAGTGGAATGTAGGTTTTTTCAAGCTCATCGGCTATTCGTCAATGACATTTTCTTTGGTTGTCTGTGATTGATCACTGCTTTTGTTTCGGGTCTGCTAAGGAAGCATGAGCTTTCTATGGTTGGTATGTCAAATTAATAACTGCCCGAATCGCGACAGTAATGCAGATAAATAATACGCTCAGCTTGTTCCCAAATGAATCTGTAAATTTTTTCATTTAATTAGAAATTAGGAATGAAAATGGATACCTGATTTATGAACTGCTTGAATCCTGCTGTAGAGTTTTCCATTTACTAATAGTAGCCATTTACTAGCTTGAATTATTGCGTGCTGGCATTCGATTTGTTGGTAGTATCGTTGACTATATTGAAACAACTATGCTGGTCTGATGACAAGTAGTGAGATTCTGATGTACTGTAGACATCCCAGCCGTTCTCTAGCTTCTGCCTTGGTGAGTAAAAAAACTGTTAAGCGCAAATGTACGCTGCAGAGCGTCTCCACTTAGGTAGGTAAATTTCAACATAAAAAATTTAGGAGTGATTTTATACAAAAAAAAAAGTAAAAAATAATCAAAACAAGCAAAATTTACATTTCTCTACTCTGCTATACAACAGTAATACTTCACAAGGTATTATGGTAAAAATAGTCACTTTTGGAGGGTGTTTCTTTGCAAAAATGAAATGAACACACAATGCATGTGTGCCTAATTATGAAAGCAGATCGAAAAAAAAATTACTCGTTTTTTTTTAAAATATATTTTTCAGTAGGGTTTACTAGCGTTTTACTGTACACATATTTAACTTTGCAATATAGACAAATGCATCAGGAAGAAGTTTTCCAAATTGTTGGTTAAAATTTCCCGCCCAGGCGAGTCGTACTGGGACAGTTCTACAAGCTGTACTAATGGGCTCACATGCCGTACACTGATGACCATCGTTTTCTTTGCTGGGCAGTTTTAGAATTTCGTCTACTATGTGAAACATATTCATTTTTTATTTCATGTTCAATTTCCCCAGTTTTGCAAGTAAGTCTAACAAGAAAACACTTCTAGTTATTGGATTTTTTATCTTTGAAAGAAATCTCTTTCTCACAGTTATAAGTCAGAAAAAAAAAGTTATATTTTGGCAGCGTATTCAAAAGCCAAGGTTTAAATCTGGAAAATTGACAATGCATGTTACAACGAAGTTATCTCTAAATGTAGACTACATTAGTTGTATACTTATTTTTTGTTATTTGAAATAAAATAATTAAAACTTTTACTAATGCAAACCACACATATTTAGCATACTTAGACGTATACAAAAAATACTTAAAATAATTTTACAGCTGAAAATGTGAGATTTTACATACACTGCTACAGAAACATTTCCTTATTAAATATACTCCTCATTGTCAACCACATACGTGCAAAAAACTAACAATCGAATAACGATTTGACTTACGTTTGAAAAAAAAATGATAATAATTAGTTCGAAATGAATGAATAAATTAGGTAAGACTATTAATTTTTTTAATGTGACCTAACAAAAATTCGCACTAATGGATTGTGCCAAACTTACCTATTGTAAATTTTTTAGTGTATAAGTTCGTCACAAGTGTTAGTACATTTTTTGTATTTACGTACACAATTCAATATTATGCAAATTTAAAGAAAAAGTATTTTTAATAATTTGCCTAGTAGGCATTGCACACAATCAAATTAAATGCAGATGTTTTTATAAATAACATTCAAGTATCTCTGCGAAGATCTGATCAGACAGGTACGTGTTAGCATATACTCATATGTTAAAATAATGTTTCCATTACATTTTTTCAACCCAAATTTTCTCTGGGCGATAATTGTAAAATCACATTTGTCAACGTAACTCTACTCACATGTAAAATTACTCATGCTGTAAAGGCAAGTAACTCAATTATATTACCACATTTTTAGAATATGTTTGCTCAAATATGGCCACTGAAAAATAGCACTCGTGTGCATTTTCATGGTAAATTTCCACAGCGAACTTTCGTTGTTCAAGAGGCACGATGATTTTAATACAGTGATACAGTAGGTATAAAAATAAACAAATAGATTATTACTATCCTGTGGTGTATTTTTACACACATATTAAAATACATACATCATTATTAGGGACAGATGTTTTTCGCGAAAATATTTATGGCCATGCTATACTTCAATAGCCTACATCCACAATCACGACTTCCTTTGGTTATTGGCTACGTGTCTACGTGAGAAGACATGTTCTTTATTTAGCCCAGAAATTTTAGATTTTAACCTGGAAAAAAATATTATAAAGCTGCAAATTAGGTCAATAGTACTATTCACCTTCTTGAACAACATACTGATTCCCCCTATTCTCCTGTGCCAACGTCCTTGTTTGTTTCGGGTAAGAATGTCTTAAGTCGCAAAAATCGATACAGAGGCTTCTACAATTTATGTTCGTTATAGTTTTTCCTTTACAGCGGTGTAGTAGTCATTATTCTGTGATGAACTGTTGATGAGATACGGCAGCCTAATCATTGGCACGCGTCGTCTAGTCACAAGCAATGGTGCGTGTCGCCAATTGCAACTGCGAGCCGACTGAATCTAGATAAGTGTAAGCCAGCTATAATTTTCCAGTAATGTAGATGTAATTTATTCATATATATTATTTATATAATTTATTTATATGCAATTTATATATATATATAATTATTTATAGAATATTAAGTTATGAGACACATACAATACGCGGAACAACACTATTTAGAATTTTAATTGAAGTTTGCATTAATTTATTTCGAAACAAATAAATTACATTAGGCCTATGGTATTATAACTCTTATAACAGTATTTGGTAGTAAAACTTTATCTTATTAACACCGAAATAATGTTTTCTAAGTAAACGACTCTCTCTTAAAATATATTTAAAGCAGAAATGTTTGGATTATAGTCTACTCTTCCATTTTGCATTATATAAAAAAAAAAAGGGAAGGCAAATTAGTTTTTTTGTTTATGAATTACCAATAATGATTTATAAAGTAGCTTCCTGAGGATCATCTTCATCACTTCTGAGAAAATCTTGAATTTTTATATTCATGCAACTTCCTCATCTACAATGTCCACACATTGTCGAGTAGGCCAATCCAGCATGCCTGCATTCACATCTGTAGCTACAGTCTGTCTTACAGCCACAGGAAACCAGTCGCAAAAAAGACTCTGGTGCTGGCGCCCGGATAGTCAGTATTGGAACCAAGAATACTCCAGCCAGTTTCCACCCCCCAGTCAACTGGGTTTAGGGATATGTTATCGCACCACTGCTAAACCTAGGGAAAAGAACAAGTTTTTGTTATTTAATGTTTCGATATTGTATGTATACATCTTGACTCTCAGTGCAGACTTGAAACAACGTACCTGATAATATGTCCGCAGTGAATTCTCTGCACATGCTGTACTTGTTGATGGCAATGTCACTAATTCAAAGGCTGCGGTCATACACTGCTTAGCAATGGAGCATGTATACTGGTTTACTCTGAGTTCATCCAAACTTTTGGCATTTATTTTACCATATAGAGCTATGAGGAACTTCTATCCAGCAGCACAAACCTCCTCTTTTATAGACTCTGGACTGTTGAACACTTTAGTTACATTTCTCGTGTCAGGTCTCTGGAGAATTTTCCATGCTTTAATTTTACCTTTGCCAAGGAAAGCAGATGTGTCACAACCAGTAACTGTATGGCAGAAAAGGACGCTATCTCTGCTCTTCCCGATCTATTCTTGAATTTCCCTTACATTATACACTTTATCACATTTCGTACTCGTACTTGGACTAAGGACTCTTAATTCCATGTCATCAGTGGTGCGGACTAGCAGCATGACTACAATGTCTGAGTCAGAGGCAACCACTATAACATTTTTTTCTCACTGAAGCCAGCTCAGGTGCTCTTTTCACAATCAGAGTATCATCATCGCCCTCAATTGTACACTTCGATTCCTGCTGTTTCAAAATGGTAGGAGAATAAGGTGATCAGTCGTTCCTTATTGTGATAGTTGCTTAGGAAATCTGCTTGTGTTGTGCTCGCAGATGTGTTCATGTCAAACATAATTTCAGCTGATGTCCTTTAGAAGCATGTAGAAAATGTTCTTGTGATTTTGTAGACTGGACATTGTAGCCATCAAGTACAACAGTCACTGGTACTCTATAATGCTTCTGCACAAATTCTAAGTATGCATCCGCTATTTGACCATATGTAGCAAGATGTGGCCAAACCAGAGCATGAAGCAGATGTCCACCATCGATTACTATTCTTCTTGGGTAGTTTGTGGAGATTTCCTCAGGTGTGGTGTAGGAGAACAACTGCAAGAAAGCTGATTTGACTGTCTTATGAATTACAATTTCATCAAAAAGAGCTGGAGGTCTTGGAGAAAGTTCGTAACCTGAGATAGTGTTTGAGATCATTCTCAGTTTTCATTACATAAACTATTCGCATAAAGAGCTGGTGAGAATTTACCTCTACAACATCATCTCGAATCAAGATGCTTCGAGCCACTGCTGAGAGAGGTTTGACTCTATTCTTCTGCATAAGTTTCACTTCACCAAAAGTTGAGCCTATTATACATTTTATAGCACCCAAACCAACATATTCTGCTTGATTACAGTTAATACTATTATATCCGACAACACCAGATGCAAGTGATCTCAAGTAGTCAACATCCCAAGGTGAGTGTTCCTTAAGCCAAGACAGTAAAACAGCAACATCGCGAGCATCTCTGGTTCTGCGGGAATCCCTTAACTCAATATGCTGCTCATATGATCCAGCTTTGATGCCAGAAAGCTCCTCCAAGGTATTGCACAACTTCAGGCATACAGGAAAAGCAGCTACAAAAATATGCAAGTGTACTTTCTGTGATTCCATGCCCAAGAGGGCATGTAAGTCCCTCTTTAGTTTTGAGAGCACGCATAAGATCCTGCTCTATTGACAAGTCTGTATATGCTCCTCCCCAGAACTCGTTCTCCATCTGCACAGTGAAAAAACCTTCTGATTTAAATTTTTTAAACTAATGTGTTGACATTCGAGATGGGAGTTCCTCCGGCTGCTGGACATATAGGTGAGGTGATTTGCATAGTGAATGTGTCCAGCAGCATGCAGGCATGGTAATATTGACCGCACACACTTTAGGTGAACCCATTCACCACACCTTTCAGCTCTAATAAAGAGTCGCAATATGTCCACCTTTCCGCAAGTACTGGACCCATAACTTACCAGTACTACATTGTTTAGACAATGCTGTGCACTTTCTCTCAAATGAAGCTGGAAATCTCACTAGCACAGGTGACTCCACAGCATCTGGAATCATTTTCTCACCAGTTGAAACCCCAAAAAAGAATTTGTGTAATTATTCTTGATACACACCAAACAAGTTTTCCATTCCTAGTATCATAGTAATCAAGGCTTGAGAAGTTAACATGTGTGCTCGCACAGCTCTATAAAATGCATGACCCGAAATAATATGCGTTACTGAAGATTTAGCATAAACTTGCATCCACAGCTCTTCTATGCCACTCCCAGACATTATCAATCCAATAGAGCCCATAAATCTGATGAGGAGATGGAATCCACCAAGGTGAAGAATTACACTATCCAGTTCCCCAGGAGGTGCTGCTGCGATGATTTCTGATGCCTTGGCATACAGTGGCTGATCAAATGTCACAATACAGCTGCTCTGATTGTGGCATTTACACTCCTCAACTGCAAACAGAAGTGCAGTATAAATAGTAATGGATCTAAATGCATAAATGGGACTGCCTAAATTGAAGTGACACAACAACTAATGTCCCCTGTGTGTATACAGCTTCGCATAAAACCATTCCAGGATGGCGCAGAAGACTCTTCTAATCATCTAGCAGAGGACCAACGTACATCTGCTGCAATAACATTTTTCACAGAACGAGCTGTAGCATCAGTGACAGTAGCTAGCTCGCAAATGTTAATGCCCTTGAGTCCTGGAAATGTTGACTTTTTGTAACAATTAACTTGAAGTTTGCCTCTGGCGGCTATGGTGTCTGCTGATGATGGATGAAGCAGTCTGCTAACTGTCATTGATTCTTGGTTTTGGGCTGGGGTAATAAATCGCACACCGTCCATCGAGCGGAATATGCCATGTCCTGTAAGGGTTTTGATATTAAAATCAGCATTGTCAAAGGCATAATGGATATATCCTTTCTTGCTTCCACCTGTACTGATTCTGTCGTGCTCCAAAGCAGAAAATTAATATCTGCACAGAAAATTTATAAAATGCCATAGTAAAGCTGATAAGTTAAGAACTACAAATGTATTACAATTAAGGGTGCTCTTACAAATGTAGAGAGAAGGAATTGCTGGATAAGGAGGGATGGTAAGAATAACTTTTATAATAGAAATGCATTAGTACAGTGCCTTAGCTTTGAACCTCCTTGTAGCTTGCAGAGAATGAAAGACTGCTGAGAATATCTACCAGCTGTCTCGATGCATGATGCTGGTGAATATATACACCAATGCCTAGAAATGTAGGAGATACGTAAGAACGGGGGCGACATGCAGACATTATGGCTTCTCCGTTTGCTGTGTTCTTTCTCTCGACGACTTCGCCTTGAATTACTCTGTTCAAAAATGTTTTCAACTGCTGTCCTGAATCTAGAGACTCCATGGCAGGATAAATTTTGGTGTTGAATACTAGTGATCGGATATCTCGCCTGATTATATCTGCTGCTGCCTCTACAATGCGAATATTCTCCTCTTCTTCCGTGTTCTTCTTGTCCAAGTACCATTTGCCATGCAGAATACAACTTGCACTTCCCTTCAAGTTTACAATGGACGATTTCCCTGATAGTTCAGTTGTAAAAACACTATTCCCATAATATGTTTTTAGTTTTTCCTTCAGATATTTGGCAGTACAAACTGAATCATTAGGATTATTTGTATTGAAGTTTTTCATGGTTCCTACGAGGTCACTTAGAAGAAATTGTGAATCTTCAGCACTATCCATATAAGCACACAGCTTTGTAAACGCGAAAGCTCTGTACTCATCTTCAGCCTCCTTCCTCGAAAAAAGGTTTTATTGTCTTGCAGACTTTGCAGAGATTCCTAAAATAGACATAATAAACACTGATTAATAAAAATAATTTTGTAGCATTTATTATACTGCTGTACACTACAGTATGCTACAAAAATTACTGCCAGTAAATGAGCTGGAAGGATACCTGTAGATACAAATAGCAATCGACATTGCTTGTGGTATTTAGCATCAGCAGCCACGAGATCAGCTACACTTACAGCCCGAGCATGGACGATCTCGCCCCACGCATCGCCCCGTTCAAGTGCTCGAGCAATAACACTATCCTTAAACGGCAGTGTAGTAACTTCACATATAGTTTTTCTGAACTTTACTTCCTTTTTTGCTTCCTTCCGAGCAGAAGCTTCTTCTCTACAATAAAGCCAGTCCTGCTTTATATTGAAGACATCTACAGAGGAACGAAGGCGCTGTTCTGTACCAAGATCGGGATCTTTAGATTTCTTTTCACTACTAAGTTCTTTCATAATTGTACTGGTTCTTGTGTAGTCTTTCCTGGGACAGATATCAGGTAATATTGTGAATGCTATTATTTCAGTCCCATTCAGCTTTGTCAACAAAATAAGGTTTCAGTACAAACCAAATGAAACTGTCACTAGCTCCTACACTTCTAAGCAAACACACATTACCAAATAAATAAACTGATCATTTTGTAGAAGTATGTGGAATATCTGTTTCACCTCTCTTAAAGGTAAGTTAAATGTGTTTCACTTACTTTTTTTTTTTTCGTAATAAACACAGGGGCCACGGCAGTTAAACGGTCAGATCGCTTGTCTTCCACCAAGGCGATCGGTGCTCGATCCCGGTCGGGGCCACCCCATGTTGGACGATGCCGCTTGTCAGCGGCTTTCTTGGGGATCCCCCGCTTCCCCCGACTTTGCATTCCGGCACCGCTCCATACACACATCATTCACTCTACATTGGCTCTCAAGACCATAGCTGTTAAGAGCCGCCCAAATATCTTCACTCCACGCTTGATAAACACATGTTATAGGCTGATTTATTTTTGTTTTTAATTATTATTTTAACGGTTAAAGATTTTGAATTTTCGACTTTTATGGTAACATGCACTTTCATTTGCATTTATGACAAAATATTACATTAAAAAAAACATTTCTACTTCCTTACAAAAAAGTCATTCAACATGCATATATGTGTTATTGTGGTAAATGAAATACAAAATCAATAATAATGTTTATGAATGCTGGAACAAACAAAAGAAATGTGCTTCCTATTACCGTAAAAAATTCGATACAGCTCGCAAACACAATGCTCATACGAATATAATATAAAATTAGTTTATTTAGATGTTCTAAAAAATCATATGCAAACTTTACTCAATTTTAATCTTGATTCTAACGAAAACAGTTCAATACACACACAAATAAGTTGCGTAAAAATATGCAGGAAATGGTTATTCTATATAAAGTATGTTTAAAAACATTTGTTTTAATTTACACTGTAAATGTTATTTAGTTCTGCAGTCTGGAAGAAGCAAATACAGAACATTGCTGTAATTGTTAATGGCATTAACGAATCAATATTATCGTATTGTGTTAGAATTTTTTTTTCCATCTCTCGCATCTGTATTTGATGAAATAATTAAAACTTTGACATCACATTATTGCCCTTTCGAGATCAGAATTATTCAATATTATGAAACAGAAGCATACCTTGTAAATATTAAAGCAATGCAGTATAAAACAAATTGATAGTAGAGAATGGAAAAGTTTCAATTTATTGAATATAATGATGAACTATATTTTATTTATTATTTTGTTCGTTTTGAGTGCTTTCCGAGTAGCCGCAAGGCCTTAGAAGAGAAACAATTAAACAGGAATTAGGAGAGGAATCAGCCATGGCCTTTGTTAAGGAACCATCTTAGCCTTTGCCTGGAGTGATTTCGGGAAAACATGGAAAACCGAAATCAGAAAGGTCATACCGGGGATCGATCCCAAGTACCCCCCGATTGCAAGTCCAATGTGTTACCAATGCGCCACCTCTCTATTGTAAACACTGTGGTAATAGAAGTGCAACACTTAATGCTAGGTCTAAACGTGTGCGCGCGTGTATAACAAAGCTATAATAAATAACCTTACCTGCATCGTTCGTGCAACTTCAGTGACAACCCATTCGCCATGAGAGACCGCAAAAAAGGGACGTTTCCATCAGCCCTTTGTTCACTGCCATTAACGAGTCCCTACAATCCTCTTTTTACTGTAGTTACTTCTTCCTGTCCAGGCTAGCCATATCTACTTCATTTCTAACCACAAACTCACTCTACGAAATAAATCATTCATTCCGAAGCACCAGCAAATACACATTTGCACAGAGTGCGTTAAGATTTCTGACACGTCCAGACCAACACTAAATATTTATGCGACGAGTTAGTCTCTGTTCAGTCGACTGCATGTAATCGATATGGTAGCCAACAGACACGTGTGCAAGTATTGAAATGCGACATGTTGGATGAGCATGTCTAGACACCACAACCTGCACTTGTCGACGCGCTCAAGTGCTTGTGACTAGACGTCGCGCGCCAATAATTAGGTGGCCGTATCTCATCAACAGTCCATCACAGAATAATGACTACTACACCGTTATAAAGGAAAAAACTATAACAAAATTAATTGTAGAACCCACATTTGAGCTATCTGGCATACTTTATAGTCTATGAGTCAGTTTATTCTTCACTTTGCTAATTTCTTGACGATTTCTTGAAGGAAAATCGCTATAATAACCCCTTAAAATATTTTTTCAACTGAATGAACGTGTAAGGCAATTCAGCATGGTCTTACGATGAATTGAAAATTATATAGAAGAGTATAGATTTTTGGGTTTAATATCTGAAGGGCTAATTTCGCCTCTGTGTCTATTCATGCGACTTAAGAATTCTTGCCCAAAAAAACAAGGACATCGGCACAGGAGAATAGGGGGAATTCAGTTTGTTGTTCATGAGGGTGAATAGTACTAATGACCAAATTTGCAGCTTTATATTATTTTTTTCTGGGTTAGGGCCTTTTTGAGCCTAACATTCCTGGGCTATATATTTGGGCCAGTCGTAATAAAGTACTCCGATACTGAAAGTCCATGATTCGCGGGCAGACCTTGAGGCACGCGATATTTAAAACCATCCAACCACGAAAGTGCATTTGAAGAAATGTGTTTTGGAGCACAACTGGTATTGAAATCTTTTCGCGAAAAACACCTGTCCCTACCTTTTTATGTTGTACCTACATTTGACTTTCTAACAACATTTTCGTATCAGTTCAACTTTGCAGCTGTTTTTGAAAATTATTCATACATAGGAAACCTGATTTTCGCGAAAAGATTTCGTGACCAGTTGTATTTTACAACACTTCACCTCAGACCCATGTTTTTGATTTGATGATTTGCGTTTTACGCATCTTAGGTATCTATGCGCGAATCACAGACTTACAATATTGAAATTACCTAATTCTGATTGACTAGTCAAGCAGGAAACAGTCTTCTCACAAAGACACACCGCCAGTAAGTGAAAGAAAACTACTGGCACGCTCGTAGGGTATTGAATCTATAAGCACGTGCGGAAACCTTTTCGCGAAATACCAAATAATACATTTACCCATAAAGTCCATGTGTAAATACAAACGTTTATTTTAAAGTGTAGCTCATTTGACCTCGGATTGTGTGGTATTGGGAATTTGTTTAATTGGAGACTTGTTATTGCCGTATAGTTGTTCACTGTGTAGCTGAAAAAATTGCTACCCACTTACGAATGTAACTCAATTACATGCGTCCTCGAATTACTGCATATCCTCAAATGAGTCCCCTTGAATTCTCACAAGTCAGTCCATTATCAAATTTTTAGTTAGATACTCGATAAATAAGGTAGTAAAGACGATTCGAAATTTATAATTGTTTGGTTCAAAAAATTAAACGATACGTATTCTTACATGAAGAAAGAGTTTTCTTAAATGTCTTATGTTTAAATGGTAATATCATCGTATAATAACAGCCATTTTGTTAAAAGTGTTTTTAACAATTAGGGCACAATAAAATGTGACATACTTAAAAAAAAAACATGCATTAATATCAAATGGAAATTTTACAATTTATTACAACAATATACAGTATTAATTTTGAGAGTTAAATAGAAGTAAATAAAAATAATATCCACTACACAAAAGTAATTACGTTTGTATTATGTACGAGGTAACAATTTAAATCACACTTGTTTGTCTGATGTACTACATAATAGTAGTTGTTCATATCATATTTTGGATATTTTTACCCTTTGAATGAAGAGAATTTTCCTCCAAAAATACAATTCTTCGAACTTAAATAATTGTGACTTTAGCTTTAAATTCACAGATAAAAGGAAGTTATTGACATTTTCTCTTCGCCAATAGAATACAATAAATGGCGAAACGAATTTTTTCTAATGAATTATCTGCGTGTGTATGTGTGTGTGTTTCCTTGGGTAATTCCTATATAAGGCTTTGCGCTATACCGGTAGCATCAGTGCAGACGAATGTGCAGCCAATCAGATTTCAGAATGTCGCCAACACAGAACAACACTCTACTGTACTGTCAGTGCATCCGGACCCCAACATTTCCCAAACTTTCAGAAATAAAATTTCTGGATAAATATGTATTCTATGTTTAAATAAATTGATATTTCTGTTTGCAGATATAAACTTTCTAATTGTAAATTGAGAAAGCTTACTCTTTTCCGTATCATATGGTCAATTTCAGTATGACCTCAATCTTAGACAGTGAGTTGGGATCAGGTACTTTTTAGCATACTTTCCGAAGGAAAGGAAGGTTTATGAGATCACTTTCCTGCCTGCGTGTCTAGGTGAGTATGAGTGTGTTTATGTGTGTGTATGGGTTAGTATGTGTATGTGTGTGTATGGGTTAGTATTTGTGTGTGAATGTGCCATCTTTCAATTTTTGAATGCGTCAACCGAATAACACGAAACTCGGCACACATATATTACTAAAGTACACCTGGCTGATCTAGTTTGCGACCACACTGGGCACTTACTTTCAAAATGGCGACCACTAAAATTTAGTGTGATATGTCATATCTCGAAAACTATTCCACCAATTTAAACCAAATTTTGTATTCTGACAAGGCAAGGTGTAAGTATTGAATACCGAGGCGAATATTGCTGTTGGTTCACCCTTTTGGAAGATAGCGCCACAAGAAAGAATAATGTTTGTATGTTATATCTCCATAACTAGTAAACCAATTTTCGCCAAATTTAGTATGTAAGTAATACTATGACATGCCAGATAAACTTTAATAATAATTGAACTTATTATTAGATTATTTTCAAAATGGTGACCATACAGTATTTTATTTTGTTTGGTGTAACTACCATATTCAACCAAATTTTATATTATAAACAACAAAATTTTATATGTTGACACTATATATTACAAGCATCATGTACGTCAAACAACAACCAATTTTGCAAGCCATTTTGTAAAACAGCTTTACATGAATAAATGAAGTTTTTGGTGTAATAACTCGAGAAACAATTGACCGATTCCTCCCAAACATTGCAAACAAGTAAGCCTAGTACTGTGGTAGGTTATGACAACTTATGTGTCTTAGGTATGCCAGACACTTATTTTAAAATTTTCATAGCTATTTTAGTTTTATATGTTATATCGTTTCAAAACCATGTAATTAATTCCAATGAAACTTTGTATGTTGCCTGCATATATTACAACCTTATCATGTGACAAATTAAAATTGTGTGGTATTTCCCAATAAACAACCGATTTCTACCAAATTGGGCAAACAAATAGCCGTATGGCAGCCCATGTAAACTGATAAACTTTGAGAGTGTCAGACACACATATTTTCAAAATGGGGAGCCATATAAACATTGTAGCCCAGAGTGTTTTATTTATGAAACTGTAAAATAGATTTCAACTTAACTCTGTATACTGACAGTATGATTTATAAATTGTATATGCAAAGCCTCATTTCTCTGGCATTTTGTAAGATAACGCCACAATAAATAATACCGTTTCTATGCTGTTTCTCGGGAAATAATCAACCTATTTCTTTCAAATTTGACGAAATATTGTACTGTGGTAGGCCATATTAATTAATATGTTTTAAGCGTGTGTGTCTTCTATTTTTTGAATGGTGCTAACACAAGCATTTTAGTTAATGTGCTTTATCTACGAAACTGTGGAGCAGATTTTAATTTAACTTTGTATATTGTATCCATGACAATCATTAAATGTGCTACTACGTACATATTTGTCCTCCATTTATGAAAATCTTCACATGAACAATGGAGGTTTAATGCCATACCCATAGGACCAACAACCAATTTATACTAACATTTCATGCAAGTATTGCTACAGTAGGGTATGTAAAATAACATGTCATGTGCAGCAGGCATCTTTTAACGGGGATTTGTATAAATAAATTAGAATAATTTATTATATCTATCAATAGTTTCAAAAAAATTCAACAAAATTTCGTACGCAGACAGTATTAATTAGAAGTATCAATTATGCACACAGAGATCCTCTTCTGCCGGATTTTTGTAAAGTAGTGTCAGGTGAGTAAATTGAACATTTTGCCATATTTTCGGAATAATTCAAATAATTTTCACCAAATTTTGCACACCTTCAATGGACCATGCAAAATTACATTATTTAAGTGGGGTCAGATAATGATTTTCAAAATGGCAGCCATACAAACATTTGGATATGTTTGAATGCTGCGAATCCTACCGCCGTGATACAGTTGATAGCAAACTATCTTAATTTTACAAGTTCTTCTGAATTCGAATCCAGGGTGAGTCACTCGTGTATTTTAATTGTCTTGGTACTGTTTCATATCTTTCTGGTTTCATCTCTAATGATATTGCTGCCAATGAGATGTCAATGCCTACCTAACATATAAGCTTTAAGAAACTTCACTAAAATTTATTTCTATCGATGTAGAGTAAATTCTTGTTCTTTGTTATCAGTAAATTCTTGTTCTTTTTACTACGAGTCTTGAACTTTTGGATACAGAAGCAAGGCCGTATGTATAATTTTCTGGGACCTTGAGATTAGTTGTTTTTTCGTGATGGCATCCAAGGCGCCTATCATGAGATGAAAAGTGTTGTATCTCAAAAACTATTCAACCTTGGAAGGAAATCTTGGTGCCTAACCCTATGTTTATGGACCCAAAAATTAAATTAAATCACGTTAAATACTCTCAGTTTATATTTCACCACCAACATAACATTTCAATATTGTGTTCTAGATGAAATTTCAATCATTTGGAATGGGCTGTTATTAATCGGACATGTACCTGTTTGCTGGCTATTTGCATGTTGATTATTTTGAAAATGCACTAATAATACATATAATAATGTAGTCAATAGGGTTTCTATTTTCGTTATTTATATTGGTTGTTCAAGGTTAAAAATGAGTGCCTTCAGTACTGATGGAACTTCTCCAATTTGTGATATCTAAGTGAGTGATGGATATGATATAGTCAACATTTGAAAAGATTGGTTGCAGATGGAATAAATGCAGCAAGTGCGCAGAGAGGTGACACTATTACTGTGACTGCTGGTAGTAAAATGCATACAAACTGCCACAAAGTGTTCGTAAATAAAACAGAAATAGATCGTCATTTGAAGAGGAAACATCTGGGATAATCTGGTAATTCTTAAAGGAGTACTAAGAGTGTCTGACACTAAGACACTAAGAGTGTCAATTCAATAGCAAAACTGACTGCTTTTTCTGTGACGAAAGTGTTCTGGAAGTGAGTAGTGCAGGATTTAGTTCTGTAAAAACTGATATCTTTACCAAGACAATTTTGCAATGTTTTGATAAATGTCGTGATGAGTGGCCATTCAAAGTAAAATGTAGGATCGAATACTTAATGGTGATCTTCATGCTGCTAACTGCATGTACCATCACACTTGTAGCAGCCATTTTCGCTGTGGCCATTATGTACCCCAGCTATTTAGAAGTAACCCTGAGATAAAGCAAAGGAAATTGGGAAGGCCTAAGAATAAAGATAAAGAACAAGCATTCTTTAAAATGTGTGCCTACCTAGAAGCAAGTTATGGAGAACAGCTAACAGTGTCTGACCTGAAGAGCAAAATGGAGTATTAGTTAGATACTGATTCCTTACCCTATGGTAATCAGCAGTGGCGGCTGATGACTTTTGAAGCTGGGAGGGCTGTAGCGATCTTAACTCATATAATTAAAAATGTCATTTTTTAAATAGGCACAGTGATAACTATATTGTGTACGACAGTCTGATTAAGTGGAGCTTATGTAGTTAAATACGAAAATAAGTGTGGTTGTTCGAAGAAAAATGTATCATCGCCCGATTTGTAATGGTCAACATACTGTGGCTGCTGGTTCAGATCTAATCGCTTCCACAGGTATGTATTTGTTTTAAGTTTGTTTAGGTTATATGCCTTCCAACCAGTACCTACATGGTGTGGTACATTACACGAGACAACAAGAGATAACATAGTAACACCATTTCTACCATACTAATGATGATAATAACTTAAATACACTAAAACAAATATTTCTAAAACCAAGTACTAATTTACATAGCCTACAGTACATACAAAATTCACGTCAAATTTAAATTGGAGGATGAATGTGGCTTATCTTAATTGATATATTTGTAAAAAAAATCCATTTGTAAACCTGTATGCGCTATTTAACTGGCAATGTATATTCACCTTACTAAGCAATGAACATTATATTTCATTTTTTATATGTTGCGAATATGATTTATATCTTTTAACTTTATCTCCCAAATGTTTTCAGTATTTTACCCCATTGACAGTCCACGCAAGATCACTAGGTTTCGTTAGTAAAAAAAATTAAACAAAACAACACATTTCCAACTTCACACCCGGATAGCCAGTCCGCGAAATTGTATGTACTTACGTCGAATTTTCTCGTATACGAACCATTTACTACCTTGGCTTTGTTGTTGAATTATATTTAACTGTGGCTTTGCTAGCCCCAGATTCTGTAGCTTTAGTTTATTCTCATAATTGAAAACCTTTGCCTCGCCGAATTAACAATTATTTACAAGTTTACATAACACGACATTAACAACAATTCAACCCTGCTTCTGACCGATGCTCATAGCTCATCATTAATGAACAACAAACTTATTCAGATTATTACACACTATATTTGAAGCTCACACTAGTTTGAATGATATCTATAAATAAAAAATATTCGAAATAAATGCAAGCATTGTTAAGAAATGTGTTTACTGCAAAAGAGTGGAGCATGAAAGTGTGCTAAAAAACATGTAGTTTTGGTAGCTTTGTCAAGTTCCAGGAAACCATTTTTTTTGTTTGAGTAGGGGCGCGCCCATTTCTCTCCGTTTTACAGCATGCGATTGGCTGAAAAGTGCTGAGCCCCTGAAGTCTTCCCTCCCACCCATAGCACCCATAGTCCTCTTCATGGTCATCTCTCTCTACTAGCTCTACCCACTTTGGGGCGAAGAATCTGCGCCCCACCACTCAACATTTCCAAAAAACATTTCTCTCATGACAAGAGTCTGGTCCATCTCAAAAACATTGGCTGCGAAATAACCTCCATATTCGTACGCGGTATTATTTACTGAGTAGTAGATAAATGGAGTTATGCATTATGAGATTTTATTAGGAGGGCTACGCCCCGCAGGCAATAATTCAAGCAGTTCGTCCAAGATCTGTCATTGCACCATTGCAAATATATCTTGCAGTGAAAATGCAACACTTATATATGTCGACTTTTATGGGGACACAGTGTGTAAGATGGGGTTCTGCTCTTCATATAGTGAAATGCACAGGTTTGAAAAAAAATACTACTATTTTTGCTACTCCGAACATACTTGGAAGCGACGTTAATGAAAGGAACACAGCCGTGCTATTTGCAGCAGACTATGTTGATCACAGCATTATTACAATCAATGGGCAATGAACTTTTCATGGAGTGGGTATGGTAGCTGTATTGACACCAGGGCAGAAGACAGTGTACAGTTTCCCTAGGCACAAAACTATGGAATGGATATTAACATTGTGGAACTTTCAAAAGTTCCGATAATAGATCATATTTCAACAAAAAAAAAAACTTCCATCAAGATGTAAAATTCAGAGTACTTCCAAGTCTTCCACAATGTGAAAATAAAGTGGATATATTGTGAGAATTATCATTCAGTCTCATAAATGCACTGCCGGGTTGGCATGGGATGAAGCACATTATTCATCAGGGAAACCAACACCCAAATCAGTCTTCAATCAGGTATCTACCAATGATAGACATGTATTCCGGGGACAAGACTTGCATTCTTTCAACATTGGAGTTCCTTTGTAGGCTTGCGACCAAGCACCACCTTGAACATATAGTCACATTCGGCCAGTCTCTGGACTGGAAGGCCGTAGCGATAATCATCGACTCACCATTAGACAGCCACCTGAAATCCATTGCCCTGCTCCTAGGGAGCTTCCACGTGTTCATGATTTTGCTGGGAGCAGTTGGTTCATTTATGGCAGGCACAGGACTTGCTGACATTTTAGGCGTAGTCTATGGTGAGAATGCAGTAGCTCATATGATGACTGGAAAATCGGTTCAGAGAGTATTTCGTGGCTATCTTCTTGTAGAAATCTGCCTAAATCGTATAATGGTCTCCGAGATGACGAATGAAGACCCAGATTTTGCAACAATGGTTGGAACATGTGGGATGATGTATAGTGCACTACTGAATGGCGAGGTGACGTTAGAAACATTATTAAAATAAAAAACCCCCAGTCAAATTAAAAGTAAGTTAGAAAAAAGGAAGATCGAACTGCGTGGTAGGTCTAAGACATGTAAATTATGGTTAAATTATCAAAGGATGATTGCAGTTGCCAGATCATTAATAATGGCAGATCGGACAGGTTCTTGGTTGAAGCACTTATGTGCTATTTCTGACTGCATTCCAATATTCGCTGCAGCAGGGCATTATAATTATTTGAAATCTGCACACTTCTATGTTAAAAAAATGTCTCAACTTCACACAAACCACCCAGCTGTATTAAGCAATTTTGAGTATTAAGCAACTTAAGTGAAATATATGAACAGTTTATTGGGTGTAATATATGGCTTCATAATTATTTTAAAACCGTAATTTACTGTAAATACTTACAGAAAACGGTTTTAACTTTTTTTGATCTTAAAATTCTGGTAACTTAAACGTCCATAGCTTGTCAATAATAGACTGTGGATAATTCTAATTTAATTTAATTCTTATTAATAATAAACTGAGAGTAATTTACTAGATTTCATTGAACATCTTGGGTCTTAAAACATAAGCTTAGACACCAAAACCACCTTTCTATGCTAAATTGTGTTTCACATATCTATTGTACAGATTTTGGCAGTCACTTTGGGGCCATCTTGGAAATTACCCCTTTCTAATGCTCCGAGTCAACTAGACTTTTAGTATGTCATTTAATACATCTGTTGCAGTCATAATCCGTTGAAATATCTTTTGTATCAATTTTTTTTTGCAGTTCAGCCATATATTAACCCGTCTAAATGGAAACATTTATTTAGGTGAGTGTTACGTTTAGCTTGCTCCAACCAATTGTCCCGCTATACTCTGTCATCATGGTGACTCAGTTATGAAACCTTTTGTCGATTAAACATCGAAGTCAAACACATCGTTCGTAATAAAATTGTGTGTCTTTGATTTTAATATAAATAAGAAAATTTATTAAAAGAATTTTCTGCATAAAATATGACAATTTCGAAGTCTTTTGCATTTCATATTGTAAAAATTGTGCATAATATAAATATAATTGTGGACAATGATTATGCCTAGTTTTATTCACACTTAAACTACAGAATAACGGTAACTTATTTAGTTAACGTCCGTACAAGTAGATCTTAAGCAGGTCTTTCAAAAGTAATTTTGAAAATAAGTTTCTGACATGCTTTAAACATATTTGTAGATGCCAACTGCCGCAGTGCTAATTGCTTGTCAAATGTGATAGTAATCTGCAAATTGTTTCTCGATATATTACACAAACATTTTATTTATTCATTTAGTGCTCCCTTACAAAATGACAGATAAAATGCATTCTTTTAGGTTTATATGATGCTTTGGTAGAAATCAGTCAAAAGGTATAACAGTTGTAGGAAATAAACCTAAAATATTTGTGTAGCCATCATTTTGAAAATTAAATGCTTAATTAAGTTCAAACATGTAGACTTACCTGTCCTATCATAGGAATATATACTTTGAAAATTTGGCGAAAATCGGTTGAATAGTTCTGAAGATATAGACATATATTCATGTGGTGCTATCTTCCAAAATGGCGGACCAACAGGAATATTCACATATGAATTCAATGCTTACAATTTGGGATGACAGGAAAAAATGGTTTAAATTGGGGGAATGGTTTTAGAGATATGTATTAACATTAATTATAAAATGGCCGCCATTTTGAAAGTACATGCACGGCGTGGTCGAAAACTAAAAAAGTTATGTGTCCTTACTTAGTTATGTATGTGTTTGGGTTTGGTGAAACTCTTCTGAGACTATCAAAAATGGGTTATTGGGGTGGTGTGGCGAGGGGGACATGCACAACAGACACACAGTAGCACACAAACACACAGGCACACTGCAGGAAAGTGATTTCATAGCCGTTTTTATTACACAGGGAGGTAGGCTTAAAAAACGTAGTACTCTTGACTTGTAGTCAGCATAAACCATGTTAACGTCATTTCATCTTAAAAATATTAATTAATATTCGGGTTTGTATACATTTATATAGGTTCACTTTCTTGATGCATGATATGCAAGCAAACACGTGAAACGATCACAGGGATAGGCCGGTATGCCAGTGAGGGGAATTTTAAGTTTTGCAGCAATCGTATTAAGTATAATCGTTTTGCGAAACCCATTTTAAAACCTCTTTCAAGCCTGCAATACTATTGTTAAGGATTTCACTCACAATGCTTATTCTATTGTCAGAATATAGCTGAATTTCGTCGGCATACATGTGGAATTTACAGTTCTTCAGGCAATTGTGGACGCCATTAATGAACATTGCGAAAAGTAAAACTGATCCTTGAGGTTCACCTTTTAATTGACAAATAACCATGATGGCAACGATACTTCCACTACAACTAATCCGAAAAATTATAAAAAGAATTAATTATAACTAGTGATAAGTTATGGTTGGCTGAATCGTAAACTTTACTGAAATCTTTAAGTGTTACTAAAGGATGGTTTCCTTCGTCTATTGACAATCTTTGATTTTGTCACATTATGAAAGGGCAATACATCAGGAGCTATGAAATGGTCTGAAGCCAGACTGAAATTGATCAAGGAAGTTATTTTCTGTGTTATATTTTAGCACTTGAGTATGGACAAGGTATTTTAGAGCATTCGACAGCACATGCACAGGATAATGTTTGGACGGTAAACTGCTGCCATTTTTAATGAGGTGATTTAGGTATAGGACGCTCAAGAGCATACTTCTAGTTTCGTGGGAAATAATCGGCTGTCATTGATACATTACAAATATGAATAAATGTGTGCAAAGCTGTCAAAGTTAAACTGACAACTTTTTGGAAATTTCGTCCGTACTTTGTGTTTTAGATTTAATATGATCTACAGCTCTGCATATCTTGCAGGGAGTGATTTCGGTTAAGATAGTTTATGTTTGTGTTAGAAAAATTAATACGTTCTAAGAATTTTTCCCATATGCATTGGTTTGCACAATTTATACAAAGTAGCGATTTGAGTTGTTTGGCATTTTGGTTGAACACATTTGTTTAATTTTAACCACGACTGCTCCTGATTTATGGAATCTTCCCCATATGTTTGAATTCGCATTATTAGAGTTCTGACTTACATAAATATATCATTTTAACTTTTTTTTTTAATCGGTCACACATATAACTTATTGGGCTGTACTGTTTTCCAACAATATTGGCTGCATAAGTGTTTAGTTTCCTTGCTTGGCAAAGCTTAGCCAGGATGATTCACAAAGTGGCATCAAGTTACAACCATGGTATGGATGGATGGCTGATGCGATTCGTTACCACAGGAATGTGTTTATCATACAGGCTGATTACATTATCATTTAATTAATTGTAGTCCATGATCTATATTTTGGAGTGTGAAAATTTCATACCGTTTAGGCATACTAGGCCGTGATGTGATAGTCTGCGAACTGAAGTTTGGCCATTTGCAAGGATTTTATCTAGTTTAAAAGTAACATTAATACCTTACAACGTAAGTAGGATGATTTAGCGAAGTTTGGTACAAGGATACGGGGAACTGGAGTCGAAACCGGCCACCATCACCTTGAAATTTTCCTTTTTCCCTCAAAATTTTCCATTTTTCTCTCTAAAAAAACAGCACCAATTACCAGTTTGCAAAAGAACGATCCCCCGAAAGGCCCCTTTGTCCATTAGAAGGAATTTTGGATGATATTTTTGAGGGTAGAGTAGTGGTGGTCTTTTTGGTTTTATAGGCATAGGGTATGCCTAATCGATACAGAGGTCCCAGGGTCCGGATTCAGAGCTGTCCATCCATCTCGGTTCTGTCAGCCATCTTAGCTGCCATGTTGTATATCAGTGACATTGAATTGACCTTTTACCTTGACACCAGTGACCTTTGACCTTGAACACAAAAATTCCAAGAAATTATAAAATAATTTTAATATAATTCTGAAAACTTCAACAAATACAAAAAAGAATAAAAATGTGTAACTGAAAAATTTTCCAAATTATTATCTTGAATGCTCGGGCATAACAAGATCTGGAATTGGAGCCAGAGCCGACCGACAACCATGTTTATGTTACCCAACTGCCAGATTGGATGCTAGTGACCTTGACCTTGACCCATTATCTTGAATCAAAAAAATGAAAAGAAAAAATTCCAAAATTGCTCAAAAATACAACAAATCTCCAACATATTTACAAAATCTATAAAAAAAACTATTTACAAAATTTACCTTTACAGAGGTTCCCTCCTAGCATCAGATGTGTCATCCCCTCCAACCAATCACATTGTATTAAAATTTCCCTCTCTTACCCCCTCACCTTTACTCATTCTGTCGAATGTACCCCACCTGCCATATCGGTTTTTGTTTGTTTGTTTTTTTTTTTCAATACCTAGGTGGCGCTGATGACTCCGACCACCATGTGTTGGACCTGTGTGACCTTCACCTTGGTTTCAGATCTGTGACCTTGACCCCGTACTCTTGCCCTTGGATAACATTGAACCTAGAAAATCCAAAAATATTCCAAAAAAATATTTAAAGCTAACTTTTTCCATCAATTTTCCATTTCCAGTATCTTTCGCAATCTTTCCAACAATCTTCCAATACTTCCATAAACCTTCCAATTTTTCCATATACCTTTCACAATCATTCCATCAATCATTCAAAATCCTCACCAGTCAACACCACGTGCACCACACGAACCACAGTCAGCTCCGCACACTCCACAATCAGTTCTGCATGCTCTGCAATCAACTCCACAATCTCCACCATCCTCAGTAATCTTTCCATAAATCTTCCAATATTTCCATGAATCCATCGCAATACTCCTCCTCAGCAATATTTCCATCAGTTTCATAATATTTCCCTCAGTGTTCCAACATTCCCATCATTTTTTCGATGAATCGCAACACCTAGGTCGAACCTTCGATCAATACATTGGTTGATTCCTACTCATATGTATATCAATTACATTTGTATGCCAACTGTCTCCAAATTTGTACCTGATGACAGACTTAATATTTTGTATTCAGTGCAATATATATGCATGTTTGAACTTAAACTCTTCATTAATATTATGTATGCAGTTCTTTACATTAATAGTTAATTATCATAGCATCACTCTAAATTTGTGAGGGGGGAAAATACAACACACCAAAATAAAGAAAAAAAAAACAGTAACTTATAATAATATTTTATTATTATTTGGTAATTATGGTTCCAGAAAAAAAACATTTCATATCATCATGTAATATAACTGCTAACATGTTGTTCATCGATGATTGGATATGTCTAAAAATGTGTGAGAGGTCCTCGAGGTTTTGCAGGTCAATCAAATGTACGAATCTATCAAGTTCCTTAGGGTCTTCGGGAAATATATAATCAGTAGTTTTGGCGCCTTCTGTCTTATTCAAAACGACTGCCGAAGGAAACTTGGAGAAATGTATGGTAATGTCGGGAGAGTAATCATCATCTTCAACACTATAACTGTATTCATAGCCATAATCACCAATGCTGTTTTATGGTCGTATTACCTTCTGGTTTCATCCAACCTACCAAGTTTACTTTTCTTTTTAGAAGTTGCATGGTCATCATTGGTATTTATAGACGACGACCGTTTATTTTGAAGTTCGTCGACTTAATGCTGGCATCTTGCAAGTGTACGTTCCACACAAACCGAATCTACCACTCTTTGTAGGTCTCTCAATTTTATTTTATTATTATTTTTTAACTGTCTCGCCATAATCATCTGTGGAATCAGTACCCATCGAGGCAGCGAGGTGTATCGTTGACATTACTTGCTGGCTCCCAGTAGACGAATCCTTGCAAATCTTGATGTGTTCCTTCAATGAATCGCCTTTCATAAATTGCACGTGTCCATTGCTGTAATGCTTCGTCGCGCGAAAAGATCCTTCGTAGAGATGGTTTCTCATTTCTCCGAGCATGGCAGCTTTTGTTGAATATCCTTTCATAGTAGTATCACTATTTTCCATGTAATTTTCCAGCAGTGGGATAAAGTACATCCCTAGAGGAAATCTCTACAGTAGACTTCGTACAATCATTGGCTTGCATCAACCGCGAGATATAAGCATCATTATGCATCCATTAAACCCTACATTTTTCTAGTTACTTGATCACATTTCCATGCAGTTACATCTTCAACAGTTTCTTCCAGTCAACTTCTACGATCATCATGAAGCTGTAACTCATGCTCCACCAATGACCCCTCATGTTTCGCAACTGATCCCTCATGTTCCATACCTTACCTCTCATTCTTGGCAAATGACCCCTCATGCTCGGTAAACGACACCTCGTTCACCACTAACCCCTCACACAATCTGGGCTTTGCATTTATGTTGTGGTTTGCTGATATTTTATTTTGTAACTCTCTTTAGGTATAAGGAAATAAGTAAGTGCCTATTTGTCAAATGGATTGAACCCACTTCTTCTCAGCTCTAGATGATTTACTGAAGCCAGGGTCAAACCCGAACCCTTGGAAACTATTTCTTCTTCCTCTTGGCATAACTTGTGTATAATATCGTCAGCAGTGCTTTCTATTACATTCGAGATCTTGAATTCTCTAGTACAATGTCCACCATCGTGGTGCTTTGGTTTCATATAGCTACAGTCCAGCAACATATTATATTTTGCACTGCCACATTTTTCCACCTCATAGATAAGTTGGTTTATCATATTAGGTTTCATACTTGACAGGAACCAACAAACATTTTTCGACATAATTACTTATTCGGTAAAACATAATATTTAAAAAGATCTCTGTATGCAGATAGCTTCAGGAAAATACCATTATCATTAAGCTTCAACTGGGCGAGCACTGACGTAGGTTGTATTGTACAATAAGGTAATGTTTGTGTAGGTCTCATCTTCATGTTCGTTGAGGTAAAAGGCAGGCCTTCGTATTCACAGTTCATCTTCATTGTATGACGAGAGAGCCCTTTCAAAGTGATGGTTTCAGAACGTTAACTACCACTTTTGTATATAAAAGTGATTCTTTTTATAGTAAAAAGCCTGGTTTCTTCTCACAGTAGGCATTCTTTCATATATTTTGAATGTAGAATATGTGAGAGCACTCTGAGAAAACCCATATAGGTACTCGTTCGATCCAGAAGAAAACACGGAGGTACCCTATACGCCCCAATTATAAAAATAAGTGCCTGACCTACTTAAAACATACTAGTTTACATTTCCTGCCATGGTACTAGTAGTAGGGAAATGCTGAGTTGAGCACAAGGGCAACGGGCATGGGAGAGCAGGAGACAGCGAGTCACCATGTTGTTTCATCACCGACCGCCATCTTGGACGCCATTAACCTTGTACTCCTGACCCACGACCTTTGACCTTGACCTTTGACCCAAAAAAGTAAAAACCCTTTAAAAACCCCCAAAAAAATCCTTTAAAAATTCCCAAAAGATTCCAAAATATAAATAAAATCCAAAAAATGAATAAAAAAACTTTAGGATTGGAATTATATCTGATGATATGATGAACAGCTTTCTTATGGATATGTAATTACAAAATAATATAAAGTATTATTATAAAATAATAGTTTTTTACATTATTTTCTATGTGTCATATCCTTTGATCCCTCACAACTTTAAAGTGGTGATATGAGCACTCGCTTATAAACATTAAGATATGGAAATAGAATGATAATAAAGACTTTAGTATAAAAATGCACGGATAGCTGACTGCATACACAAACATTAATTCTGCCGACCTGTACAAATTTTGGAGACAGTAGGTGAACCATTTTTCTTATATGTATGGATACAAGCAGACGACAAACCGAAGAATTGATCGAAGGTTCGATCGAAGGATTGGGATTGATGGAAGGATTGGCGAGGATTGGTATGTGGATTAGTGTGTGGATTGGGATTGATTTGTGTGGATTGGGATTGATTGGTGTAGCCTGGTGTGTGGATTGGGATTGATTGGTGTAGTCTGTTGTGTGGATTGGAATTGATTGGTGTGGATTGGTGCGACTTGGTGTAAATTGGCGTGTGCATTTGTGTGCATTGGTGTGGATGGGTGCGACTTGGTGTAAATTGGCGTGTGCAGTGGTGTGGATTGGTGAGTATTGGTGTGTGGAATGGTGAGAATTAGAGAGGATTGGTGTGTGGATTGAGTAGATTGGGATTGATTGGTGTGGATTGGGATTGATTGGTGTGGATTGGGATTGATTGGTGTGGATAGGTGTGTGTGTGTTGGTGTCTGAGAAGAGCACGAATGATTATCGTCCTAACTAACCTCGTACATTCCAAGCCTCCAGAGCTGGTAGTATTGAAATTTAAATTAAAATCAATTAAGCCTACATAAATGCTGATCCATTCCATGATTATAACAGTCGTGCATGTGGTCGCTATTAGTATGGTGGGCCTGGTTTAATCACATAAACATACAATGTGAAGGTCACCTGCATCTAATGTGGCGGTAGAGGTCTGTAATGTAATGTGTTTGCTGACTTTTATGGATTTACTCTCGATTTTATGTTTTCAAGGTCATTCTATGTCATGGTGTCAAGATCGAGTTTACCTGCATCAAATATGGAGGTGGTAGTATGTAATGTATTATGCTTTCATACTTATAGGTATTTTTTCTCGAGTTTTTGTTTTCAGTTTCATTCTAGGTCATGGGGTTAAGGTCGAATTAGTCTGCATCCACTATGGTGGTAGTCATCTTTAGTGCCATATGCTTGTTGACTTGTATGTATTTATTCGCGAGTTTTTGTTTTCAAGCCTATTCAAGGTCATGATGGCAACATCAAGGTATGGGTTCAAGAGTCACATGTCAAAGTTAGATTGCTAATTGGCACTGGCTTCCAATATGGTGGACAAATGATGTATACTAAGATAGTGGTCGCCTACCAAGCTGATGGTCGCCTACCAAGATGGTGGTCACCTATTAAGACTGGGAATGGGCGAGGGGGGTGGACGCCTGCTAAATAATTTGTTAGGTGAGGGAGATGGGAGGAACCTCGGGAAATTTAAGTTTTTTAAATAATTTTTAATAGTTAATTTTTAATAAATGTATTAGTATTTTTTAATAATATCTTTTTTGGTATTTTTTGTAAATTATTATGTTTTTTTGGGGCAAAGGTTAAGGTCAAAGGTAAAGGTCCCGACCGGTCCACTTGTGCTGACCCCAAGGTCACCTGGGTCTGACTCTGGGTCACTGATCCTTCTCGTCTGCTGCGAGAAAAATTAGATACTTTTAGAAATCCTTTTTTAATACTTTTATAAACAATTCTAATTGCTTTCTAATAATACATTTTCCGGAATTTTTTTTTGAGATATTTTTCATGTTTTGGAATTTTTTGAGATTTATGGAAGATTTTTGGGTATTTTTTAAGGTGTTTATGGGGTCAAAGGTACCCAGGGTCAATTTGAAAGTCAAAGTCAAAGGTCGTGGGTCAGGGGTAAAAGGTTAATAACATCCAAAATGGCGGTCGGTTACATAACAACATAGCAGCTCTCCGGCTCCTGAGCTCCCATGCCTGATGCCCTTGTGCCCAACTAATCATTTCCATACTACTGGTAACATTTGTTTGGCATATTTATTAGTTATTTGTCATTTGTTTTCCGAGATGCGATAAAAGCTTTACTGGTTCATGTTGTGCTATCATATAAAATGTGGATTTTCTGAGATACCTCCCCTGGAGTGTTATTCACAAGACATTTACAAACATTACAACAAACACACTTAAAGTGTGTTTTGGAACCCTTGTGGATCTCGTTGACTGATCACTCGCTTCATTCTCAATATCTACAGTGTTTTCTAAATTATTAACAGCATCATTTGAAATTGTATCATTCAAAATCATATTATTGAGAGTTATAACATTTTCACCTTCTCTCCCTAACTTGGCATTAACATGCTCAGCTGTATTTACATCACTGCCTACTACAATTTCAACATTGTCTACCTAAGAGCTTTCATATTAATTCATGTCACTGATCCTAACTCTATTGTCTCGTATCACATGGGGTTCGTCATCACAAGCAACCTCATAGTAATCTAACAACTGAAACATTTCTACATTTTATTCCTTTATGTCGCTTACCTCAAATTGTTTGAAAGGAAATACATTTTCTTCAAATGTTACATGATGCACAATCTTAACCTTCCTCTCACTTGCATGTCAGACTCTATAATCCTTTCTGTGATCTGCATACCCTACAAACACACATTCAACAGCCCTTGGGTCAAACTTGCTAGATGGCTCGACTCTAATTCAAGCCATACACCCAAATACCTTCAGCTTCTGCAGCATTTCCTCAGTAATCCCTTTACCTGACCACACTTCATGTGGAATCTTGTCTTACTGGGACACAGATTATGTATGAAACATTCAGTGTTTATAGCCTCTGCCCACAGGTATGTGGGAACACCAGATTGTATCAACATGCACCTTGCCATTTTCATCAGTGTCCTCTTCTGTCTTTCTGCCACACCATTTTATTGAGGGCACCTAGGCACATTTATCCTGTGCACAATTTCATTCACTTGCCAAAACCACTGAAAATCACTACTACAATATTCTCCCCCTCCATCAGATTGCGAAACCTTAATCTTTACACCCTGAGCATTTTCCACATCAGCCGTCAATGAAACAAACTCACTCATAGTGTCACTCATTCTGTGCAAAAATTTAACCGTAACAAACTTGGAAAAACCATCTATGAGGGTTAACATATACCTTGCACCTCCAAGCGAACATGGACGAAGCTCGCCCATTAAATCACTGTGAACCAATTCCAGCGGGTTTATAGTGCACCTGTTGGGTTTCCTTGGGAAAGGAGCCTTCGTCATATTACCCTTGATGTACACCTCACACTTACTACTATCACCTGCCTTAGTTGAACTAAGATCATTTAACCCTGGAATTTTCACAATTGCTGCCTCATGTATATGACCAAGCCTCTCGTACCACATGGTAACTGCTCGTAGTGCAAATGCATCTATTACTTCTTGCTTCCACTGTTGCTCCTTTACTGCCACCACACTTCTTGATTCGAGCTTGTTAACAGTCTCAAGTAAGTAAATTCTACCATTTCCTTTGCGAAAGACACTTGCTCTTTCTTCTGTTTCAGTGTCTACAACAGTAGCACAATTTCTATCGAATTCGGTATCGATACCCTTGGCTGCAAGGCATCTCACGAATAATATATTATATTCCAAGTCAGGTATACATAGAACATCACTTAACCCTAGAGTCCGCCCACCACATTCATCTGTGATTCTGATGTGTATAGAACCAATACCCTTTACAGCAACTTCACCTTTCCCATGTCTAATGCTTCCACTTAGTTACTTAAATGTTAAAACACTGAGCACAAAGGAGACATGTGGTCTGATGAGCCAGAATCCAACATCCACATTGTCGGTTCAACTTTGCAAAATAATGCTCTACTTGCAATACACCCAATACACCCTCTAAATTTGTTCTGCCAACATTTACCATTAACATTCCCTTCTTCATTCTTATTATCTCCACTCTTCTTTGATGCTTCATAGGACTTTCGTTTTTCACAGTTTGCAGAAATATGTCCAAGCTTGCCACATTAAAAACACTTTACTGGACTGTCCACCTGGTTATTGGTGCACTGTTTAGAAACGTGACCCCACACACCACAGTTATAACATTTCAAGTCAGTCTTTCCACCACTGTAACTTTGAAAACTGCCTCTGGTAAAATGTTGCATACCTCTTAGAGTTGTACTATGTTATTCTGCAGTGTTTATACCTCCATGTCGCCTCTGTGTTGCATGTTGTTTTCTAGGACTCAATGTCCTAACCTATTATACTTTCCCATTTCCATACTTTTCTCTTCAAGTAGTAACTTGCTCTTGACATTTCGTATGTTGATTGCTTCTTCATTTTGTTACAAACTTCTTACCATAATCTCATACTTTTCCCTGGGTAAACACCGCAACATAAAAGCAGTAACAGTTTTGTTTGAAAAAGGCATGCCACCATCAGCCAACTGATGACACCAATTTTCAATTTTAGCCATGCATTCTCTCATTTATACTGCTTTTCTCTTCTTATACACACAAATTTACTTTTGAACCAAGTGCATCATACCCACATTGCAATGAATCTCCTTTATCAGCTCCCATGCTTCTCTCGCCATTGAATAATGTTTATGTTTAGGTGTAGCGAAAGTATACGAACACATTTACACACACAATGGCATATAAACATTGATTTTGACAGATGCTACATGCCAGTCACATGGGTATGTTTGTTTACATTTGGCGGAAGGATACGAAATGGGCCTGCATGTAGATATTTATCAGTGATCCCAGAAAGTTGCTTCCAATGGCGAATGGACTATACATATTTTGTATTTTTTTTACCCCACAATTTCCTGATCAAAGAATTGTCATAGGCCTATTTCAAAAACCATTCCTCTCGAGTATTCACTATTTTAGCCTCTATAACATTATCTAGGTCAGCTTTATGACATTCAAAAAATGCCTGATATTACAATAGTTGTTACAGTTATTTTTAATTAACACATTTGTTTTCCACGAAATAGCACATTACATGTAATGCATGTCAGTATTTTTCCGCAACTGTGTTCAACATTGTTAAAACTGCGAGGTAAATAACAGTAGTATTTATTCTTTTGTTATTGATATTTGTTGGGTTATTTATTTAAAAGGACGGCCTCAGTTGGAATAAATATTAGAACGAAGGGACAACCAGTCCAACAAAAAAGACACATTATATTAAAGCACGCAACTTGTCGCTTATTTTGTCATAGAAACTTAAATGATAGTGGTGAACATGCACACAAATAAGCCTACAGTAACTTTTATTCCGCTCATATTTCTATGTATTGCTACTTACTGTCTATTAGTTTTATTTAAATGTATCGGGCTGGGCTTAGTATTTTGTGTTTTGTGGCAAGTCATGTTACACATCTGAGTTTCTATGAATAAACATGCGTGGATGTAAATCATTAACTTCGTCATAAAAACAGGTCACAGTTAAAACATATAAATGATGCACATCAAATATTTGAAATCATGCCCACACACACAGCAATGCCACTTTACATACAGCTTGACGTGTGCCACATAACCCCAGCCTTAAGACCATTTGTCCGGCCGTAGCCTACGTCGCCGCAGCAAGGTTGTGCACTATACTGGTGTGGAGTGTGCGCTCGGTCAACGGAGCGACCAGGCGCCGAGCAGACGCAAGGTCACACCAGCGCAAGTGCAGTCAGTGGTTTCCATGGCGATGCAAGACACAGTGGAGGAATAATTAGGCCAGTACATTAAACTGGAACATTTCAGGCCTAATTAAAAGACTTTATTGTGTGGTTAATTAAAATGTTCATAGTTTGTTTTGAAGGTGTTTTATTTTGTTATGTTTAAAGGTAACATGCTATTATTTATTTTCATCTTCCAAACTGTGTTTTTGCCATCCTATTTCATCAGTGTTAATGTAGCAGGAATATTTGCATTGTTTTCATATGTATATTTGCTTTCTTTTATTAACGCAAGGGTCAATGATGCAAGTCATCTCATGAGGAAGCCGCGGCAAGCCTCCGGGTCATACGGGAGAGTCGGACACCATGAAGCATCCACTGGAGGTGGCGGACGTGTGTTAAGCTCTGGGATTATCCAGCGTGCCGGGCGACCATCATCATTTTGCAACTGGGCATGTATTTACAATAGACTCGATCATCTGGAACATTTTTCTAACTCGTCGCCTGGTAAGCCACCTCCACTCCCAGGTGGATTAGCATCGCCCCGGGAGCTTCATGTGCATGTTCATGTAAATGTTTTGACTGTCGGAAGACACTTTTTCTGTTTCACCACACTGCTAGTCCGAATAAACGAGTGTGTTTAGTGTAAAGTTCCCTCAGAGACATGCAATCATAAAAGTTATAAATAACGTATTTTCAAGTCAGTAGTTTATTCACGACTGCACAAGCATTTAAGGGGACTGACCCTGGTATTCCCCACACAACCATTACACATGTGCTTAATTTCAGTAGCATCAGTTTTGTTCCATTCTGTATGGGCATGTGGGAGGCCCTGACAACCCATGTATGTGAGTGTAATGAGTAGGAAGTTTTCCCGCCAACATTAACAATGGTGTATAGCCAAACGGCGGGCTATCATTTAGGAAACAATCTTAATCTGGAGCAATAATCTACAGGCGGATGACAACAACTCAGCAGTCACTGCAAGGAGTTTTGTCCCGGGTCCACTGCCCGCATCCCCGAGGTTAAGAGGAGCTGCATCATGTTTGACATCGCCTGATGGCGTTTGGCACCATAGGTCAATTCATTGCTTTCATTCAAAATCACAGCTCCAGAAAAATCAGATTCCATCCTTTACTGACGTGAGCCGTGCGTCAAGCTGTTAACGAAACACACATATAAACATATAAGTAATGCACATGAAATATTTTAAATCACACACACACAGCAATGCCACTTTATACGCAGCTGTTAACAAAACACACGTATAAATGTATAAATAACGCACATCACATATTTAAAAAAATGCACACACACAGAAATGCTACTTTACATGCAGCTGTTAATGAAACACACATAACAGTATATTAATGATAAAAAAAACTTATCACGCCTCATTCAGGATAACATGACAAATAGCATAAACCCTACAAAGTTTTGAGTGAAACAAAAAAGGCGGACAGTTTGCCGATGGCTTCTGCTAAGAGCATTTTAATCTAACATTCACGCTCTCTATGTTTACTATATAACTTGTGGGTTTTTGTTGATTGTCGTCGGTGGCAAATTGTTTAAATTACTAAATTAGAGTTATTTCAACAACAAATTGAAGTAAAAAAATATTGCATTTATGCTTGGGTTTACAGATGTTGAGGTGGAGTATGCTTCAGTATTAGATGTACAGCAGTATCCAATTGTTAGGATACTATTTCAACTACATGTATTTTAAATTTGACTTTTTTTTATGAACATGAGAGAAACTGTTTACGACATATGAATATTCTGGCATTGTTCTGATGAATCTAAAAAATCTCAGGTAGTTTCATCTTTATATAATATCGCACAATCACTTGAATTACAGGTAGAATGGATAAAGGATGTTTTCAAGGGTGCTCTGGCTTATTTTTTCACATAAAATAAAACACTTTTATTTCCATTAAAACAGTCCAAAATTACATTTTTTTGATGTGCTTAGAATTCTTTTGTGTCATATTTTGTAGAGGGATTTGTTATGGAACATAAAACAGTCTGGTTTCAGTGACTGGAAAAACTAGAGGCATTTGTGTGGAAGCTTTGTCACACAACTTTTATAGCATTTTTGAAAATACCATACAATATGGTATGTATAAATTTACAGCGATTCGGCATTGCTCTTAAAATTACTGTATTGCTTGATTTTATTCACCTACAATTCTGTTTTTTATTCACTCATATCACCTAATAAATTGTAAGTAATAAACGTGTTATGTAATAATGCATGTAGTCACTTGGAAAAATTTCTGAACATCGTTCTCGATGACTTCCATTACATGACTTGGAAGGTGAGAATATGATATCCCTGCCAAATTTTAATTTATGTTCACTCTGAACAATTGTGTAATAGCCTAAAACACTCCTAGTTATGTAGACTGTGAATTGACTATTTACATAAAGCTACTGTTTCAAATTTTCATTATATTCTCTAAGTAATGTTATACTCCCATTATACAACAATGTCTTTGCATGCTTTTTACCTACATCACATGTAACTTGCCGGCCCTTGGAGATTGAAACCCAAATATTAGGCGGATTTTCCAGGTTGAATTGGTAACATTGAGGTGGTTGAGCACTCCTGTTCGCCACTTTGTTGTTAACGGACAGTGACTGAGGTAACCAGCATTAAACATTTTTGGCATACACAGTCAGGAGCATGTTAATATAGTCGTTAACTGGATGTTAACGTTAGATGCTCTTCGTTTTGAATACCGGGTTTCGCTCACTGCATTTGCAACTTACATTACCACAGACTTGTATTTTAATGCTCAAAATGGACGAATATTCCGTAGTTAAAAATGAAGATGGTATCTTATTCCTAGGCGAAAGTTGGAAAGTTTTGTTGAAATGGGCCAGAGGTTAGCATTACAAACGTGGGGACGTAATGGGGTTTTCGGAACAGAGCGCATTTGGAAGGTTAGGTTACCTTGCTGGAAAATAGGTTGGGTTTTACTGGGTTTGGGCGCCATTGTAGAGCTCAAGATTATTCAGGGTCGTGAAGGCCGACGGCCACAAGACCTCCCCCTCGATGTTCCGACGTCATTCCTGTGATGATTCCTGTTCCGTGAAAAAGTTGAAGTTTCGAAGACAATATTAATCCAATTAGGCCTAAGCTAGTATGGGTTGTCGTTCCCCTTATACATTACTAATAGAATCGTTGTGGGTTGTTTCGGCCACCTAATACCGTACACACTTGTTGAGAAAATTATCTAAATTTAGAAATATTACATTGCCATACCGACCAATAAATAACACATACGCACATTTCTTTGATGATGGTGGCGCACTCTCCATGTTAACGAAAAAGTAATTTTAAGGTTCCGAATAATAAAATTAAGCTATTGAAGTTACATGACAGGTACAAGTGTTTAAGGCCCTGTAGCAGGCCTACCGCATTACCTGCCCCACGGTATGCGAAGATACTTCTTAACTCAACATGGACGCTCTGGTTGGTGCCTAGGCGTCAATTCCCATAGGAAAACGCAAAGTTCCGTTATTTGGAATAAACAAATTTAAGATGAAATTAATGAAGCGAGGTTGGCACATAATTATTAAAATAATTACATTTTACACTTCAGATTGCTTAGTAAAATATGTGGAGAGAAAATTAAACCTAATTCTGAACTACACACGCACAATCACAATCGCAGTTCAGTTTTGTCCTTTACCTAACCAAAATTCGTTGGATTTCACCTTACGTGTACATCTTTTATTGTAAGGGCTCGGGTCCCACATTCACTTGTGCTTTTATTATACTTTCATATGATTTCATGGAAACTTAAGTTGAAGTGTAAACACAATGTAATGAAAATTTTACTATTCGGGTCCGCAATGTACATGTCGGCGGACAGCAGTCCTTGGCTATGCGGGTTGACACGTGGCATCCACCACTTGTCTTTGTAGGCCATTCTTTGATTTGTTACATTATCTATGTCATTTGTACCATGCTTACTCTGCCACCCTCAAAAGGGTAACAAACATGGAAAAATACCGGGCGACGTCTTTTATGGAGAAAAGGCATTTTTATGCATTTATATATAGACCAACACTTTTAACAATAATAACATTACAATTGTCAATAAAAAAAATGCACAAATCTTAATTAACAAGATTTCTGATATGTGGCTCATGTACACACTTTGTGTACATGCCACTTACCTTGTTGACACATAAAAACTTTATGATACAATTTTGCTGGCAACACAACAAAAACCCACATAACACTTGAAAAATTATACATCACAACTTTCAACAAGAAAACACAATATTGTTTACCCTTGAACTCTGCATGATTACTCCATGCACAACTCGTGTGCACGGCACTAACCTTTGCAAACATATTACACTTCCCAACACAATGTGACAAAACACACAAAAAAAATTTTCCCTTCACAAAATGTAAACAAAACAAAATATGACACGTGGTCGCTGCAGTGCACACGTAGCGAACACACTGCATCACTTTGAAAACACAACAATATTAAAAAATCCATTTCAAAATCAATAACAAACATATTTACCCTGATTTCACTGTACTGGTGCATTTACAATGACAAACGGAACACAGGTTGATATACTGACGTCGTTCGCGATTGTATAATTGCCCTGATTTCACTGCAATGGTGCGATTACGCTATCACCCAGAACACAGATTGATACACTGACATTGTTCGTGGTTGGAAATACCTATGGCGGATATGCTGGTCGTGGGGAAGAACGAGCTGGCGCTTGGCGTTCCACATCAGTGGATAACCTTAATCTGTAATCAATGAATGTACTTTTGATTTAGTAATGCTATTTAGAATATAAGGAAGTTTTAATATATACTTATCTTCATTATAACTCTAACTGCATTTCTGAGATGCGAATGGTTTTATTTTCAGGCGAGAAATACATGTTATTCTTTGAATTAAATTACATTAACAAGTATGTATATTCCATGTCTATTTCTGACACAATTACATATATTGTGCGGTTTTGAAGTTCCCTCCAACTGAGGTTCGGCACCTGTGTATACTATAAGCATTTTCGAGTTGTGATCATTCCATTGTGAACGCTCATGACCAACCTGTTACCAATTCATTTACGAAAATATGCCTAACATGTACTGCGCAGAACCCTTAGCACTCTAGACTATATTTTATTCTATGATTATGACAAAGTTTTTTAGCTTTTTGACTGTAGAAGCAGGTCAAGTTCTCTTTTAAAATTGCAGCACAGTTTATGCTCAAAATCGGGTGTTGGTTAAGTAGATTGGAAATGCTTAACAATTTATATGATTATTATTATGAAAATGACCACTTGTATATCTTATTAACCTCATGTATACAGGTTATAATATGTAACAACCACTCAATTATGTCGCTCAAAAATAGTGCAACTGGGCATAAGTCAGGTGTGTCCACTGTTCATAAACCACATAATACACTACTGGCTTTTACCGGTATTAGTACTATCCTGATTACTGTCCTTTAAAAATATATTCAATTAAAATAAATGTGGGCAGGAAAATACAACAAAACAAAACAGAAAAAACTTGAAATAATATTGTCACTACATCAGGTACTAGCACGTGGCTGTGTTATGTGTTTATTAAATCACAAGCTGCGAATGTCAACACACTTGTCAAATAATAAATACATGACATACATAAAAACTCTGCAAAACCCTAGAATTATCAGAAATACATAAGACACTAAATCACATGGGCGATATATCTACTTGTAAAACATTTCCCAAATTCCAAATGCGTCACACTGCTCCACGTAATGCGGCGGGTATCTATATTACGTGGTCACACGGGAACAAACAATATACTGGCTTTCTGAAAGGCAAGAAAAATTACGTTGATATATTTGAAACTTTGTAAACAAATAAAATAATAATAATAACAGACACAACACTGCCATGAAAGATACATAAAAAAACCTTCATACATCTTAACAGTACACCTATTTCTGGTGCAGACTTATGCATGCACACGGAACACTGGTTACACTCACTTGCTCTCATTTGGCACTGAGTTGAACTTGAGGCGGGTTCTTCAAAGATGTGGTGAACAGTCTAGGGGTTAGGGACATGGCACATGTCAATTTCGTCAAATTTCCTACAGTAACAGAGATTTCAAATGTATTAACTCGATGCATGTAAATGTTTTAAAATATGTATATTTATAATGATTCATTTAATATACTGGTATTTACAGTAATGTCATATACAAGGACGAAATGCAAAAGTGTTAAGTGGGGGAAGCAGGAAATCCAGATAATGGGACCTCCCTGCTCAATTCACCGGTTTACAAAAGCAGTGACTACTATCAAGTCACATACATGGTGACTGTAGTGAACTGGCTTGGCATCACATTTTAACCACATAACACATCGAATATTCAGACACTTATCCTCCAATATTCCTGGTAATAACTCCTGCAAGAAATATAGTTTTGTGCTGTGTGCACTCTCTAGAGTGCGCCATCAGCATGCACATTACTCCGTGCATTCCTCGTATGTTATCAGTTATCTCTGAAGTTTGAGAAAAACATAATATGTTAGTAGATGACAACGTGAATATATTTAATTTTCTATCAATTATAAAACTTAATGAATTATCAATGTGCTGTCTCCAGTGTTCATTAATTTCTGGCCACAAAAAATGAGCGACGAGGTGAAGAATTGCTATTCAGGTTACTGTAAAAGTTTAATAACAATCCATCGCCTTGTCAAACATCTGATATCATGCATGCATCAAATTAACATCAACAATATCAATCAGAAATGGATGCAGAACAGGTTCGTCAATTACTCGAAAGCCAGCAAAGTTCAATCGAAGCATTTATGCAGAATCAACAACAAGCTCAACAGCAGTAATCAGGTAGTACTATTATATATTTTGGAACAATGAATAAGCATTACTACCAAATTTTGATAGTTACGATTCTACAAAAGAAAACATTCATAATTATAAACAATGTTTTGAAAATTACCTGCAGATCAAGAAAGTGAGTTCCGATAAAAAGTATTGTGCTCAACTACTTCTCAACTCAATTGGTGCCAGCAATTTTATCATGATCTCAGTGCTTGGATCACCAAAAGAACCACCAGAACTTATCTATGCTGAACTTATGGAAATGTTGAAAAACATTTAGCTTCCAAGAGGAACCTTCTTGTGGCTCAGCACTAGGTCATATCAGAATACCAGACCAGTGAACAGAAAATTGCAGCTTTTAGCGCCGCCTTTCCTGTGATTTTATTTTGCTGTGTGAATGTAAAGTTTCAATTGCAGACACATTTCTGCAAGCTCAGCTTATTCATGGGCTATGTGATAATGGTATTCATAAAAAGCTTCTCCAGTCTGACAAAGTAGTGTTTAATGAGCTCGTGCTAAATTCAATCGCGTTAGAGTAATCGAAAGCAGATTGAAAAGCACTTTCGCAAAAATCCCAGAACTTCAACAACCATCGATATCAGTAAAGTTTACCAGGGGAAGAAGAGCACAAACAGTCGTCCGCGCGTGATCGCAAACAGTTGCAGTCTCAGAACAAACATCAACCTAGATATTCCAGATCGAAATCCAGGGTAAATTATAAGAAACTTGGAATTAACTATCTATGCTTGAGATGTGGAAGAAGTAACAATCTTTCACCTGATTGCTGTCCCGATAAATCTAATTTACACTGCTCTGGTTGCCATGCTACTAGTCATGTAATCAAAGTTTGCATCTGAACACCTCTCAAGATGAAGAAAGAAAAATCACATCAATCATGAATTACTCATAAACCAAACACATATCAACATATCAGGTCTCTGATAAAAGGGAGGACACTGACCAACTATGTCGACTATACGGCGTGGTGTCCCAAATCGTGAATTTGAAACAGGAAGCTGTTAATGGAGTTACTGAACGTTATTATGCGCGAATTCGTATTGGAACACAGGTAGTGGAATTCGAAGTTAACTCAGAGGCCGCATATCCATTTCTACCACGAATGTATATGCAGGTCTCAATCTAGGTGTAACCTTGTACCAACCAGATATCAGTTTTCGGTCGTATATTCATAATGTTTTTGTACCATATGGTAAAATCAATATCAAAGCCGAGTTCATTGGAACAGTCATCGTTGAGCAGCTCTATATTGTACCAGAAATTTACGATGCCATTGCAGGACGTATATGGATTCGTAAGTTTGGTCTCGACCTCCGCAACCTCGACACTAATGCTACAGATGTATCAACTGCAAAATTAATCGACACCATCGAAAACATGGACCAGGTTGCCCAAATGTATCCACTTCTATGCAATGGTAAAATCGGAAAAATTCCTGACGTTGTGGTCTCACTTAAGCTTCGGAAGGGAGCCCATCCTGTATTTCATCGAGAACGTGATGTCCGATATGGACTCATGAAAGAAATAGATGCTGAACTTGACACTTTAAAAGCTGAATGAGTCCTGGCCAAAGCGGAAACAAGTGATTGGTGGTCACTGCTGGTAGTGATTCTAAAAGCTGATTGGGGAGTACGTCCTTCCGTTGTCTATAAAGTGGGGGTGAATGAACGACTTCAAGATGCCCAATACCCAATATCGTGATGCCCAATCGACAATATCGTGAACAGCCTCCGAAATTCTCGTTTTTTTTTGCCGACTCGACTTATTTAAGACAAACTAACATGTTCCAGTTGATGAACACTCTAGCGAAATTCAAATAATATCTACACATCGTGGTACTTATCGACTCCATCGTCTCTCCTTCGATATCAAAACTGCACCCTTAGGAATCAACAGGATTATTGATCAAATTCTTCATAATGTCCCAAAAACTATGTCATATTTTGATGACAGCATTGTCCATGGATTGACTAGAGAGGAGTGTCAGCACAACCTGATAGCCTGCCTAGATCAACTCAAGAAATTTGATCTACACCTGAACCAGCAGAAATGTGTATTGTTCCAAGAGAAAATTGAATACTTGGGCCATGTTATCGAATTCAACAAAATATCAAATCTGCAGGACAGTTAGCTGCTATTGTTGACATGCCTCGCCCAACATAAACAGAGGATGTAAGAAGATTCCTGGAAATGGTAACATACTACTCTCAATTTATCCATGGTGCCTCCACCATTACAACATACCGTTTCGCCATCTTTTGTGTAAGAACACTATTATCAAATGGACAACTGCATGTCAAGCGGCATTCCTGAATTTGAAGCAAGCCATTGCCAGTGACCAAGTACTTGAGTCATACGATCCAAATCTACCAGTCCAGTTGGCTTGTGGTGAAAGCCCAACAGGGATTGCTGGGGTTCTATCACACATCATAGATGGCCATGAACATCCTATCACATTTGCCTCTCGATCATTAACTGCAGCTGAACAGAATTATTCCTAGCTTGATAAGGAGGTCATGGCCATTGTCTTTGCAGTATACCATTTTTCTCCAGTACCTATTTGGCGGTCACTTCAAATTGGTTACTGACACCCAGCCATGAACACGAACCTTCTATCACTGGGCCACTCTACCAAAGATGACAGCAGGTCTCCTTCAACACTATGCAGTCTTCCTGTCAGGGTTTAATTACACTATCGACTTCAAGAAGGGTATCGAAAACAGTAATATTGCCTGCCTCTCTCGAGCCCCAATCAACACCAACAGTTACACTGCTAGTGCCATCAACAATGAAATGAAGCAGCTCTGTGATGCTACCATCGAACAAATCAGCATTTCGATTGTAACTTACCAACTCCTGAAAGAGGAAACAAAAAAGGATGCTAACTGATCAATGATTATGATTATTAAATACTTACAAGAAGAAAACACCAGTGAACCAGACTACATCATTGAGTTGTTGTACCAGCTATCCTACAGTCAGCTGTTCTGAACTAATTACATCGAACTCATGTGGGTATCACAAAAATGAGGTAGCTAGCACATTGGTATGTATACTGGAAGAAAATTAACTTAGATATTCGACATCTTGTCCGAAGTTGTTCAGAATGCTTAGCTGTCAATAACAGTCCAGCGAATGCACCAAGTCATCCTTGGGAGGAACCAGAACATGACTGGCCATGAATTCATATCGATAATACCAGCCCTTACCAAGACCAATATTTTTTTTGGTAATGGTGGATGCCAAATAAAAATGGGTTGAGATTGTTTCCTGCTCATCAGCGCCTACATCAAAGTCGAGTATCGAAATACTAAAAGATATATTCTCAAGGAATGGGTTTGCAGAAGTTATGGTATCGGACAACACAGCGATATTCACTAGAGAGGAATTCGCACAATTATGTAAAGAAGCAGGTATCTTTCAGAAGTTTTGTGCAGCAGGGCACCCAGGAAAGAATGGCCTTATGGAACACAATGTCCAAATGCTTAAACATCGATTAGCAACCATGTCAAACCAGAATATGCTTATCCATCAAAAAGTCCGAGAAATCCTTTTTCGCTACCAGGTTACACCCTTGAGCAATGGGAAGTCTCCTGTGGAACATTACCTGAATCGACAGATATGAATACAACTGGATTAGATGAGACCGATAAAATTTCACGAGTCATCAGTTCCGACTGAACCAGCATGCCAGTTTAGTGAGTGAGAACGTGTATCACCAAGATACTACTCGAATAACAAGGCTAATTGGAAATGTGGAAAGGTCTTGAAGAAACTGGGAAAGCTACATTATCTAGTGGAACTTGAAAACTGTTTCCATTTTAAAAGGCACATCGACCAACTCCAATCAACAGAGGTCCTGCTTCCAATGAGGAAAACAGTTCATTTCGATCTTCAACCCAAGAGCCCTATGAGCGATGATCGAAAGTTAAACAAACTAAACCTGGGTGATCTAACAGAAATCATGGACACAGACGTGGTGCTACCCGAGGTGGGACAGCCTGACCCGATCTAACAAGAAGAAGTACCAGTCATGGATTTCTAACTGCCGAAACAGACGGCCCAGCAAGAATGTCTCCAGCAAGAGCATCGGCTCCCTGCTTATCTCAGGGACTACAGCCTTTAGTAGGGAGAGCTCCCCTATAGTGGGGGATAATTGTTCTGTTTTGTGCACTCTCTAGAGTGCACCATCACTGTGCACATTACTCCGTGCATTCCTCCTTTGTTATCAGTTATCTTTGAAGATTGAGAAAAACATAATGTGTTATTGGATGACAATGTGAATATATGTAATTATCGATCAATTATGAGTTAATTAATTATCAATGTGTTGTCTCCATTGTTCATTAATTTACGGTCACAAAAAATAGATACATTGCATTGTTGAGATATGGTAGAAAAATGCAAGGTTTTATTAAACTCATGTCTACTGAAGTGCTCACCAGATATGTGGGACAATTCTGCATTGCCTATTTGGACGATATTATAATCTATTTAGAGTCATGGCAGGAACACTGTGGTCACCTACAACAATTCCTTGAGCAGCACAAACCACATGGCCCCAAGTGCAATCTATCTGAAAGATGCTTTGGCAAGATAACCATCAATTACCTGGAGCACACACTCTCCCCCGGGCCACAGTTCGCATCAATCCAGGCCATCGATGATGCCGAGGAGACTACAAACAAGAAACAGTTGCACCGCTTCCTAGGATTATGTAACTGGCTCAGGGATTTTCTGCCAGACATCGAAACCAGATGGCCCCCTGCACCCCTTGCTCGAGAAGGAGACAAGGGGACAAGAACACTTCAACACCTTCCTCGCCCTGAATCACAGCTTCAAGAACATTTCAAAGCCCCACCGACCTCAAGGGAGCACCAGCTAGTACTCCAAACTGATGCCTGCCAGAAAGGCGTGGGGGTTGTCTTATACCAGGAGGACTCCGTCGGTGAGACACAAGTCATCACATACACCAGACTAGACTCAACACAATTGAGCAAAAGTAAATGAGCAGGAGTGTGTTGCCGTAGTCTAGGTGGTAAGAAAGTACCGCTATTACTTGGAGGGCAAGCACTTTATACTGAGGACGAAAAGCAAATGGCTGCGCGAATCCAAAAATTGCCAAGGCTAAACTCGGGTGTTGGGAAATGCTTCTCACTGAATTCGATTTATAGGTGCAACATTGCCGGGGCAAACATAATGACCTACCCAACACCCTATGATGCTCACAGGACTTCGACAGAGTAGCAGAGGAATACTAGGAGTGGGAGAGATTGAATGTCCCCCCTTTGGCCACGAACCAAATCCCTGAAGAGCACCTCCGGCTGTTGCAAGCAAGTACCAGGTTACCTACCACCAGCTTCAGAACCCCAAGATCTAGCATCCCCTCCAGAACCACCCCCAGAGGTTTGAACTGCAAGACAATGTAATCTGGTCACAGAGCGGATAACCCGCAACATCGGCCAGTATGTCTACAACTGCTAGTTGTGCTACCGAGGCAGGGCGTAGTCCATACTCCAACCTACCACAAAACCCTGTCGACCACATACAGTCTGGACGCATTTGGTAGCCGACCTGACGGGACCCTACCCTCGAAGTACCAGGAGCAACAAGTATCTATTGGTGGCCACCGATCATTTATCCCATTGGTTAGAGGCATTCCCTCTATCTGACCAAGAAATGTCAAATATCATTTGTAAATTTTAAACTGAGATATTTCCCCTCAGGAATATACACAAGTCATTTTCACAGACAATGGCACCCAATTCACAAGCAATCTGGACGACCCCCCATACCATTTGCAAGCCATCATCACTGAGAGGAGGAACCGAGAGCTGAAGAAACTGAAACTGGCGTTAATTAATGTAACTAATACCAGTGATTAAAACAAAACAGACCAGGTTAAGATAACAGTATATAAACCCACCTTAACCAAGTGCTACATAAAGTATAAAATTTCGTGGCACATTAGAAAGACAGCCATGAACAGACATCAATAACTGTTTCCAGTAAACGTGACGTAAAATAGTGAGAGATGAGGACAGACTGTGCAATACTGTGGTGGTGATGTGGTGACGTCGCGTTTAGTTCTATGATTTGCCACCGAGTTTTCTGCGCTAAACATATTCTCTTCACACTGCTTGTATTCCGATTCCTTTCACCTTTCGTTTCCCCACCTCTTCCACACCACCTAGTTCATCACCCTTAAAATTGTAGTGGGGTTAATTTTGGATTAGTTAGGGTGTTAAGCTGTGACATTCCTGTCATTCTGCCTTAGCCATTGGAAGCTACCACATCTGCCTGTCCACTTCGGAATCATCACCATGGAAATTGACGTGACTTAATAAATTGTAATTTCTGCACAGCTCATGAATATTTATCATATATAACATTTTGGTAGTGTAATATCAAAGTAGTTTGGTAGAGGAAGATGGCAAGACACTGTGTGTCGTGGACATTTCAATTATTAAATGGACTTTTTTTTTTGTGGTACGAAGCAGTTGGTTTTCAGTGTGTGCAGTGGGTGCATTACATCTGTAGAGTTCCTTGTCCGTCTCCTAGCGTGCATGTGAGATAGTTTATTTGAAAATTAAATGTTTGAGCATTGCTGTACATGTTCGCTAGTGCAAATGTGTAGTTTGTTCTCACTTTTGTTGCCAAAATTTGACTGACCCAGCCGACAAGGTTTTGTATGTGATCGCATGTTCACACCTCACTGCACCGTTTTGGTAGGGTTTTTAATAGCCTTGTTTGGTTTTACTACTGGGCGCTATGTACATGAGAATAGTCGATTGCCCCACTGACATGTCTGACTGTCTAGTTTGCTGTCGTTTTACAAAATACTTTGAAACATATTGAGAGCAGAGAGCTCTAAATTTTAAATAATATTGTCACATTTACATGGTTCAAGTATTGGCTGATGCCGAAAATATGTTTTGATTGGCACGTCACTTAAAAAACGAGAATGTGTATTATACGTTTATAATTGATTTCCAGGTTGTGTCATTCAATTGTCTGAATCATGTTTTGCACATCAAGTGACGTCAATTATTATTATACTTGGAATGTGAGCTTTTAATTTACTGGGTTTTAATCAATTTTCGATGCTCTTTGAAGGAGTTTTATGAGCAGCATTTTGTAAAGATTCTTTCAAAACAATATTTGCTTTCTTGTCATTTTGTAAGCTTTAATTAACTCGGAATTGTCTGATACTAATGTAACATAGTATTTTACTGAATTTTTATACTATGCGTGCAATTTTTAAGTAACATTTATTCAATTTTTTTTTGTGTACACACAAGCTCTCATGTACAGTTATTGGGAGGATGTAATAAATTATTTATAAGTGTTTTTGTACACTATTTGTAAAATTGTGCTGAACTTTCAGTACAATTATCTGATTAAACTCTGTTATTGCGCCACACATTCGTATAGGACTGCGGACCTATGATGTCCCGGCTATATATACCACCTGTGGTGAAGATGAGTCCAGTCAGGCTGATATCAAGGCCAGCCTTGAATGGTTGAAACGTGAATTTAGTGACATAATAACGTCTTGGATATAGGGAAGTGTGATATCCTACCATACAAATTCGCACATACGGACAATATTCAGGTGCCTAACCGACATCTTAAGTGTCCTCCCCCCATTATCAATTCACATTCAAAACTTCAAGCCATTTGTGAGATAATCAAAAAGTTGTTTGAAGGGGCATTATCCTGCCTTCGACCTCGGATTAACTATTCACCCGGCTTCCTTGTCAGAAAAAAGATGGTGATAAATATCGCCTGGATGTAAAACATCATTTAGTTAAAAAATATATACACAAAAACTCCTTCCCGTTGCCAACGATGGACTGTGCCCTTCTACATCTTGATAAAGCTCGTGTGTTTTCGGTCCGTTACTAAAATAACAGTTTCTATCAGGCCCTTTGGACCTCTTCTTGCATGAAATACAACGTCTTGAAAACGCCCTGATCAGTACGAGTTCACACAGATTCGTATGGGCTCTAACTTTGGAAGCCAGGCCCTATCCCGTATAATCGATTGTGTAATATTAGGGTTTAAATTCAAGTTGGTGTTCAATTACATTGATGATATCATTGTCTATTGTAAGTACTTAAGGTAAGGGTCTCTCTTGGTAAGGGTCTTGGGTAATATATCTTTTAGGCAAATGACAAAACTCGTCTTACCATCTATAGATACTGCTTACCCAGAGGGTAAACTGTCGTCTACTTTCTCTGCTTGCTGAAGCCCTGGGTAAGTGTCTACACTTGAGATAAATATGTTGATTCTGCCAATCATTTTTTACCTTTGAAAAGGAGGTTGTGAAAGAGATTGGCGAGGTTACTGGAGAAGATAATGGTAAAGAAATTGTGGGAATGATCAATACTAGTGACAAACAAACATTAATTTAGAGGAGTAAATTTGCAAGGATTTCCATAGAAAAGTATGTGTTCGAAAGGTTGCGAATTTTACAAACAGTAAGTTTGTGTGTTTTGATAATAATACATTAAACTGCTACTATAATTATTGAAATGCATTTGGCCTGAAGAAGCCCCACTTCCAACACTTTTGTAGTGTGTAATAAATATTTCTTTATTTGCCTGTATCACAAATTCAACGAGTGTAAGGTCAACTTCGGTCGAAGTGTGTGTAGTGCTGCATCGGTACGAACACGAACAGCTACATATGTATCATGTTTTGTTTTTCATTGAAGTTTAAAATTTTCGAAATTACAATAATGTAAATGTTATTTCAATATAAGCAAAATTTGCCATTGCTCCTTCCAAAAAATGCTACTCAAAATGCCACATACTGATACGAATGCCGTCTGATCAAAGACTTTAATCTAAAGCCCCCCACCACCCTAGCATTGGAAAACAAAAACCTCTTTATTCCCCCCCCCCCCAATCAGGAAATAAAATAAAAAGAACTCCAACAAACTTAACATGGCAATTACAAAAATAAAACAGTTGGGAATGCCAATCTAGCTATAATATACCCTACAGTCTTTCAGTGCCGATAATGATACACGAAACACAAGGAACATACAGATGGTTGCCAAAAGACAGGCCTATGTGAAGAACACAGAGAATTCCATGAAAGGAATTCAGTTGTAAGCGGCAAATTAACGAGAAAAAACACTAATGATGGTCAACAAAAACAGACCAACACAGTGGTCTTCTTGAAAGTAAATGAAACATTTTGCAGAATTCTGTGTGTTTATGTCCCTGTTGACAATTATTCCTGTTTGGTTTTGCGTGTTTATATGTTTAATTATAGTTTCTGCAACATAAACTCTGCCACAAGAGTGTATATCCAAAACAATTGATTAACAATTTTCAATTGTCACTACTGCGGACCTGGTGCATAGTCTAAACTGTAGATGATGATGTTGTCACTTTATAAACATTATCATCAGCTTGTCAGAATACTTTCCAATGTTTTAAAATTGAGAAGGTCTACGGCGAAAGTTTTCAGATGCTACTTCCTGGAATACTGATTTCTCTTTAAATTTCTTTTACTTTATTTTCTTTTGTGTGTATATCCTATCTCTTTAATGTCGTACGTATGCATTTATGTAGGTACATTGCATCTTATTTCTTATATTTGACAACTGCCAACACCTCTGATGTTACAAAACCATTTATACCTCTCAGCTCCACCCTTCCTAGGGCAATGGGCGCCATGTACCCATAAATAATTATCAATATTAAAATAAGCCTATATCCAATTAGTTACTCTCAAAATTAGTATTTCAAAAATCCTAAAGAAAGGTGAAATAATGTTTAAAGAAAATCATGTAAAGTGTCTCAATTTTACAGATGGCATAGTTACAGGAAAGGAGTGACTTTATCTATGTTTTCTTTATTTTAGCTACCTTTGGTAAACAATAAAATGTACACATTGTCATTTAGGTACTGTAATGATCGCAGCCTACCGCTAAATACATCAACAACTAAACAAACTGATGGCTGCCATGGCTTGAAAAGGATTGATTGAGAATTTACAAAGGCAGTGAACAAAACTTGGAAAGAGGTGTTTGGAATTATACCTGGTAGATGCCAGATGTCGCCATGGCGGCATCACTGATGCTGATGCGGTAGAGCTGAGTCCTCGTTACTTCAGGGTACTGAAGGGTCGGTCACCAGCCAAACTTTCCCGCGATGGTCTTGCTGTTCACCTGACGTGGAGGCCTAATTGTTTGCTTAATGATTGTCTCTTCGGGCGGCCCGATCACTATATGGTATTGCAAATTATTAACATATTGAATCGGAATAATCAGACTCCCTACACGTGGATTGTTAGGGCCAAACCACACTCCCATAAATACTGAACACGACACTTTGAAATATGTTGCAGCCCACATGAAAACAAATAGTTAACTGTAAAGTTCACATACTCACTTGAAGAAGAAAATGGCAGAATTAAGAGGTCCATGCCCTGAAATGCATTTCGGCGACCGTATAAAAAGCAATCGTCAGTCCATGTTATTTATTTGGAGACTCTAATGTTCCCTCCAGGAGAAGAGCTTACAAAGTTGCACACTTTCAGCCTGTGGTGAAGACTACCCGGTAATAAAAAGAACTAGGCTGGTATGGAATTAAGTGTGCTGATAAATTTACGAACTCCCCAGGCAATGCAATTCCTGAGGAGGCGAGGGGAAGTGTCCCGGACTGCAGTAATCAAAAAAGTTCCAAAGAAGTTAAGCTATTGCAGAGAACTTACGTTGATGAACAATTGACACCGTCCGGGCAGGAAAAGTGCGAGTGCGGATACACACGATCCTCCCCTTTCTTACTGACTTCCTGCTGTGGTGCTAGTGGTGGCGAGCGCGAACCCATGTGCTGTGGAGTGATCTACTTGCATGCACAGAAGAACATATTTACCCTAGATGTTACAAACAATATAAACACTGCAAATACAAATCATATAATTATTCTGAGTCTTATCTCGCAAATAGGGTGAATTGGAATGGACAAAACACTGATGGCGGTGAAAATAAACATTTATGGAAAACAAGAACACTGCAAAACAATAACACTGGGCCATAAGGGTTTCTATACATATTTTCCTTTATTTACTGGTCACGTGCCCTCATAACATGTCGAGAAATATTTTTGCAAAATGTTCATAACCCTTTTGATGCAATAACACGTGTTTGTGTATCACTCCGTTCACTCTCTCGAGCCGGTAAATGCACCTGGCATTACTGTACTTTTGACTGAGCTGCACTTGCGCTATCCTGCACCTGTGTGCACCACTTCTGCACTCATATGATCCTGAAACTGCTCGTCAGCGATCAATTGTCGAGTGCGCATTTTTGCTGTGCTGGGTTGCGGCTGGCATGACAAACGGCCTAAGGTGGTGAACGACACACGTCAAAACAAGTAATCTTTATTTATTTGACTTAACATCTTGCAGACAGCAGGTTCATTAGAGAATGGTACACCAAGCACACAATGAAGAGAATACAAGGAAATAATTATTCATCGCCTTTATTAATTCATCACCCTGAATTTGCCTGGAGTGTTTTCGAAGAACCACGGAAAATGTTAATAAGGAAGGTTACATTCATTAGCTATTAAAAATATGAGAACTGATTTGGTTGTACTTTCTTATATTGATAAACAGCTGATTACTTGCTTATCACTGCAACTCTCGTGGCTTGGGGAAAAAATATTGAAAGAGGTTTTTTTTTTGGTGGTGACGCGAAGCATCGCACACCAGCAAATCTTGAAGTTTCCCCATAATGACTGTCTGTGTAGCCTATTTGCACTGAGGAATTATGTGTGTGTTTTGCAGTGTAACATGTCTTTTTTAAATATTTGTAATATTACTGTAATATTCTCTCATGAAAACATGTTTAATTGCAAAAGGATTGAAATGAATATTACCTAAATGGCAATGTTATCAATACAATTCAGAAAATCGATACTGGGGAGGGCTAAAAACTGGAAGGAAATTAAGGGGTAAAAGTTAATAATGAAAATGTACATATTTTGTATTTTTTTACCGCACTTTTTCCCTGATCATCGTGTTTAGTTCAGTTTTTTTGTTTTTGCAATTCAATGTTTTTTCATGAATAGATATTACATTATTTACATATTTTTCACCCAATTTACCCCACAATTTACCTGATCTTCATTGCTCTCCCCACTGTCGTTTTTGGGGTTTATATTGGGCAAAAATTGACGCCCCTAGTAAATTTGTGATCTGTGTAATTCGTAAAGAATACTTACCGAGATTTTTTCCTTCAGAAGAGCCTATATTCTTAAGAATTTCCATTGTACGCACTGCAATTGTTCATTTACAAACTTACGTGAATAACATATCACTAAACACTTGACGTGTGTCAAGTTTCCCATCCGAATCCCATTTGACAGCCGTGCAACACTCAGTTGTGCAGTTGGGAAGCACACACGAGTGGAGCATTTAAGTGCAGTGCAATTCAAGTGTGGATACAACACAATGTAAATTTTAGTACGTGATGTTAGAGCACCTGCTGTAATACATTAATTTAAATTAGATCTTTATTTTCAGTGATATATTTTAATTTAGGGTTTTGCATGTGTTTTGTAAACACAAGTATCCATGTGTTTAAATAATTTATGCAATGAAACAAACTCAGTGCATTACAGAGTGAGTAAAGCTTGTTTTTCAGTGTTCCATTATGTACCATTCAGAATGTGTGCCATCCTCATCTCATTCACCCAAATGTAAATGGAGTTCTTTACTCAATGTTATTTTTAAGAGTTAGTTACATATGTTCCAGCACAAGGTAAGGAACACAGAGTGTTAATATGTATTCTGCAAGGTTGAGAAAGTAGGTCCACATGGAACGCCAGCCCATCAAACTCGGCCGGTGCACCACGGCATGCAAGTAAGTCAGCTACAAACATCTCGGGGGTGTTGTTGCATTTTACCGTGGCTTAGGTTTCGTGTGCTTGGGCAGCATTCTACTTTTGTTCTTTAGATGCCCGAGACACCATCCCCCTCTACCTAACTGGTTGCATCACCTGGGGAAGCTAGAAAATTTGCACTCACCGACATCATCCAGTGATGTTTGGCGCCCAGGGTAAAACAACCTTTAAAATTTCACAGCTCCTTAAATCCTGCCTCTACCCACTGAGGCACCATGGTACCACATTAAAATGGCGCCCAACTTAGTTGCACGTTCTAAGAATACGCCATTCCAAAATTTTTTTAAATCAAATTTACCGCAAACCTTTCCAAAATTTAAATACCTATATTTACTTGTAACGAGGGAGTTGCACGGTTAACTTGGCGACCAGTACAGCAAGGGGCAGTATCGCGATGCCTTCAGGATGCCTGCACGATGCCAGAAAAGGTTGCATGTTGTCAGTAGGAAAAGCACACCAAATACAAGGCACTCGTCATTGCTGCGGTGAGGACGAAAAAGGGATGCAAGGCGTCCATCTTGGGGCAGCAGATATGATGGCACCAGCACGACACCCTGTCGCCGACCACCGAGGACAAAGACCAGGGGAGCATACCCGTGCTACCCCTCCCCTGCATGAAGTCACTGTCTGTGCACTACCTCGCACCAAAAAGGGGGGATATAAAATGAACGAAGGAGAAAGGGAACGAAACCATTTCCTCTCCCCCTGTGGTATCCGCTTACTGCACACTGGTGGTCAATTGTGAGCCAGCGCAGACTTTTGACCCCTGTTCCGTGCCTTGCAAGTCTGCCGCATTCAACCATGCTCAACTTCTGCACCGCGCTTCCTCGTCACAAACCGCAGAAATTCCGCATTCGCGCTTCTGCGCACAGGTATTTGTTCACAAGTAGAACATACAGTGGCTGGTCAGACAGATGAGAGCACATCGGCGCTTCTCTACCCATATTGTCTGTGAGATATGTCGACTTATTTAATCGCCAAATATGAACTAGGCACAACCAACTGCAGGTTTAAAAGCAAGACCAACAAAACGATTGACTGTGCCACAGTCAACCCCGCTTTAGTGAACTAGTGGAGGAATTAACTGAACATTCCGAACAACCTACCAAGATTCTAGAACCTAATAAAAATTTTGCATAAACCAGTTGGTGTTTGAATATTTTGTGCACCGGGCACGGAACATTTTTACTTAAGTGTGAGAAGTGACACACTATTTTTCACCAGGAGTCTCTTAGCTAAATGAAACCAGCACACTGTTGGAAATGAAATTTATCTGTGACCCCTTCCCACAGAACTTTGGTCCTCGACCATCTGCATCTAATTGGAATAAGTTTGTAGCGGATTTGCGATACAGTATTTTGGAGCAGCTGAATGAGGAAATTACAGTACCAAACAGTAGCAAAGAAGAGACATGAGAATGGTGCCCAGCAAATAGTTGAGAAGTGGCAACACCGGGCGAGCAAGAGCAAGTGGACTGCGCGAGCGAGGAGAGAGTTAGGAGTGGCATGCAACATGTCACCACGACATATGTGGTCGCTGATGTAAACAGTGCAACAGAGATGCAGTCGGCCCTGCCTTTCTGAACCCTGTCCACGGTTCCCCTACCAATGCAACCATTCAAGCCATACTTATTCCCATTACCTGCCTACCACCAACAACACCTTAATAAACAACCCATGTTAACAACTCCTTTTCCGACCGCAACCCCAGTAACTTTCCCAATGTACAGCAACACACAGAACTCGACACAAAATTGGCAATAGGCAACCAAGAAGAAACTTGAAGTAAAAATTAAACACGAACCGAACCAGGAAATTCGACAGATGCGACCATCTACATAATTCCAAAACTTGCCAATTTTTTCTGGTACTGCAAATGAGGATCCGAAACTGTTTGTGGAGGAATGTACTGCACGACTTCAAAGGTATGGCGTTTGAAAGATGAGTGGGCCAGCTTCATCGGGAACCAACTCATGGGAGGAGCAGGAAAATGGTTCATTGCCATTAATCACTATGGCCTCAGCAGGAGCGAATTCGTACAGTCTTTCCAATTCAGATACGGAAGCACTTTTACGTCGTTAGAAGCCCAGATGAAACTTCTGTCGCAAGAACAACATACCGACAAACAATTGCCGACATTTTTTTAACACAGAAAGTACAGCAAGTTTGTTGGTTCCAAGCACACTTACCAGAGTGGGAAATCTTGCAAAGCATAACAGTAACAGTACTCCCAGAATATCGTTAATGAACAGCAATGTCGAGGAGGCACTAAAAGCATCAGTTATCCTGGAACGGAACTCACGCCAATTCCGCCGCGATTCAAATATTGTGCGAGGGAAGCACGAATTTGGGAGCAGTGACTGAGAACAGCTACTTGAACAATTCTACTGGCAAACAAGGACTGAAGGAGATCAGTAAAGAGACAGAGCAATGGGACTGATGAACAACAACAGGGAGAATGCATGCTGCCACGATAACCCGGGTGAACAACATGTGACCTGGTGAGGGAAGACCTAATAGAAGAGAGGGAGGGGACTACCTGCCCCAAACTCCTTGTCATTATTGTCGACCATCAGAAGTGTATCACTGGCTAAGAAGATGTCTAACAACCCGCATCTGGACAATTATCGCGGCCTGGCAAGACACAATCAAGGAAACGGCCAGCGGATATAAGGCAGCCAGACGCCTTCGACACATCAGTTAGAAAGGAGCAACCAGATACAACCCCACATCAAGCATTCATACTTCAGATCAGCGGCAACGTGGTACAATTAAACAGAATTCAAATCCACATGAATGACCATTCGTGTCACACACTTATTGACACAACTGCTTCACATAATTTCATATAGAAAAGATTTGTAATTGCATGGGACATCACGCCCACGAATCACGCCATCAGACTTGCAACTGGGCAACACAGCCACAGCATGGAGGGACAGGCGACTGTGACGGTGCATGCACATGACATGGAAACGATAACAACATCTATGATCACCAACGAGATTAGAGAAGATGCAATACTAGGTGTGTCATGGATGCAGGAGCAAAAAGCCATTGTGGAGCCCACCCCCAGAAGTATCCTTTTCGATGCCACCAAGCGACGTACAGTGCATAACATCGATCGGAAGAACCCAGAGCAGTTACCACCTGTCAAAGTGAGTGATTCTGACCACAAAGTCTAACCACAATACCAGATGACATTCCAACGACTGACAGGTAATCAACAACTATCTTGCACAAAAAACCAGCAAACAAGTCCGTAACTAATTTGGGCTTGTGAATTGGCTGCATGATTTTATAGAGGGGTTCGCCATAGTTACAGTGCCACTAAAATATCTACTCTCTACAACACAGGTTTGTGCCAGGCGAGAAAGAAAGAAAGAAACTAAGAACCGTTCCTGTGCTTGTCCGGGCATTAGCAAGGTATGACACGAGCTGGCAATTATACCTGCAAACAGACACAAGCCAAGAGAGTCTTGAAGCTGTACTTTACCAGTGTGGAGACAACAACTTGCGACAGGTAATCGACTTCGCATGTGCCAAGTTAGTAGCAGCAGAGCGGAAATATGATGTGAACGAGCGTTAGTGCCTCGCGGTAGTGCGGGCAGTGAAGAAGTACCGTGCTTACCTCGAGTACAGGTAGTTTGTGCTACGCATTAACATCTGTTGTCTTGTCTGACACCAATACACCAAGGAAGGAAGAAGCTAGTTAACCCTGTGGGAGCTGCTCCTCCAATCTTATGACATTGTGGTGGAGCAAATCATGGGAAAGGAGCATCAGCTGGCAGATCAACTCTCACGAAACAACTGGAGCAACACAGTTGTGAACGACAATGCAGAATTGGATTACTTCCTACCTCCAACAAGCAAGGAACTCCTACGCGAAGTATATGTAAAAGCAATGAACGCAATTGAGGCGATGTACTCATGAGTGACGTGTGGAATAAGGTAATGTAATTGTTTACGAACGAGATGAAGGCAGAGTGTGAAACACAGCGAGCGGAGTCCTGGTGCATAATGGATGGTCGATTGGAAACTTGTTTGGTGCAAGAACCAACTAAATGGAACATATTTGTACCAGTGAACAAGAGAACACTAGTGCTTACACACACACATGCGTGTGAGACCGCGAGACCGCCGGGTACAGCACAGACAGTTCGAAACATTCCCGAGAGGTTTTATTGGCCGAAAGTGTAATGTGACATGCATTACAACATGCAGAGATGTGTAACGTGTCAGCATTTTAAGTCACGTAGAACAAATGGAAGGTAACAACAGCAGCCACGATTTCCTACACGACTGTTCGAGACTGTCATCTTGATTTAATGGCACCTTATCAACACACAATGAATGGCAAAAAGTTTATCTTACCTGTAATGAATAATTACTTATGCTGAGTGGATGCATACCCACTCAGGTGTAGGCATATGCAAAACATTACAAAGGTATTGGAGCAGGAATATTTCTTGTGTTGGGGATACCCGAAAAAACTGCTCACAGACAACGGCTCACAATTCACCGGCAGGAGGTGGCAGGAGAAGTGCACCTGGCGGGGGTGTACCATCTGCAGACGGCGGTGAACCATCACTGCGCAACACCCACAGAGCACTGTAACAAGGTGTTGAAGGTACAACTGCGGCTCCATGTGGGTGAGCAGCCTAACACTTGTGCTGAACACCTGCTCGCTGCCCTCTTCACCCTTCCCAGGATTGTTAACGAAGACACGGGACAAACACCCGCCCAGGTCCTGCTAGGCCATAACTTGACCTTGACGGGTGAAAAGCAATGTCCGCAAGAACCGACGAATAGCAGTGCAGTGAGCAGTGGAGGAAAGCGAGAAAGGAAATGCCAAGAGTGATACGAACAGCTATGCTGCCAACAGCAATATGCTGCGGGGTGGGTCCCTACAACCACGAGATCGCCGTCGGCATTACTAGCAGGGCAACAGGTCTATCTGCAAGCGCAGCCACAATCCACTGCGAAGCAAAACTATTGTGTGGGGCTGGCAGCAAGGTGGAGCGGCCTGCACAAGGTGGTGCGAAGTATTGGACCCACTACCTACCTGGTCGGGAACAGCAAGCGAGGTGAGAAGATTGCAAGCAAGTGAGGGAGCATATATGCAAGCTAGTGAGGGAGGTGCAGAGTAATGTACAAGGGAGGAAGCAGCCCCGTGATGCTTGATGACGAGGCATGGACAATTGCCACCTTGTAATAATCAGTGCAGCTACCAGCACCTTCACAGAGATCAGCAGCTTCAGCAAGAGATGAAATAACACCCATCGAAGAAGCACCACTAGGAGACAGGGGAATTGCAGAACAAGAATCAGTACGAGTAGTGGAGGAAGCGGGAGAGCCGCATCAGGGTGTTCCACCCCATCTGGTAGCCAGTAGCGTGGATTGCACCCAGCACTGGAAAAAAAGTAAGGGTTGAGCAAGCAAGAAGACAGTATGAGCAGCTGCAATTACAGCGAGGGTAGTAAGTAGGTTTCAGTAACATCGGCTAGCGGCTTGTGCAGCTTGTGAGGGCAGGAACACATCCTGCAACAAGCCGCGTCGGAGAAGAAGGTTACCTCAGTGAGCCCTTTGAGACTTTGTGGAGGCGGTGAGGAGTACATACCAGCTACATCCCAGTGAGGTGGGGCATTTTATGTGTGTCACATGTCCCATCCGAAGCACATTTAATAGGTGCCGCACCACGGATCCGCGCAGGTGGATGCACACTCGACGAGTGGAGTAGCTAGTTGCAGCGCAATGCAAGTGTAGATGCAACACAATGAAAATCTTAGCACATCAAGTCAGAGGACCCGCTGTAGCACATGAATATAAAATATATCTTTATTTTCAGTGATATGTTTTTATTCAGGGCTTACGTAACATGGGTGTGTGTGCTGATCTAAACCGGCCACTGTATGCTACACATTTGAAATATTTTGACAGCACAGTCATAAAGAGCAGCAGTCCAGAATTGCATTGGTCGTCGGCGGAACGACCGTGGATGAAACCTCGTCTCTACCAATGTACACAACATCGTCCGGCGATGTCTGGCGCCCCGGGTGAAATAACCTTTAAAATTTCACTGATTCCTAAATCCTGCCTCTACCCACTGAGGCTCCACAGCGCCTCATCACACTGTGCGATATTTATTTTCCACATATGCATCCTTGGTACATACGAATACACTAAACACTGTTACTTTCGGGTGTGAATGTCAGGCCTCGCATGTTTACATGCCTAATTCACATTTCACAAATGCAAGAATAACATAAATGTAGAGAAATTTCAGAATTCGTGTTTTCATATAGTACTTGCAAGGCTATTCAATGGTAACATATTACAATCTGACATAAACTTTGCTTAAATAATAGAACGCACCTGTTTCTCTGCCATATACAAATAAGTTGCTCTTTGCCATTATTCGATTTCAACAGCATTATCGGAAAATGAAAATATTTACAAACAATAAATGGCCATCGGTATTCCATCACGATTTTTGAGCGAAATTAAATACGTAAGGTCCAATCAGAATTCACCCAGTACATCCAACTTAACACAACATGACATCAAGTTCCAGGTAGTTACATAGAGGAATAAATTAAATGGTTAGACAATACTGTAGCGTTAAGGTTGCCTTGCCATCTTCAAGGTTGCTACTTGGAAGTTTGCGAAGAGAATGTTAAGATCGGCCCTTAGATTTACATCTGGATAATTTAAGGCAGGTTTAGACTATGATGCGTGAAGTTGGGCTTACCCATAACCCCGAAAAGGTTACTCTTAGTTCGAAATTTTTAGGGTAGTTGTACGAGGGGCATTTACTCATCGACCCAGATCGAGTTGTTTGAAGAGTGTCATCTGTACACCGACAATCAAAACCTGAGTTTGGTCTTAAACCACCCTCAGCAACTGGTGAAACTATAGCTGTTGTTTTTCGCCTCTCTAGGTTTCGTTTCAAAGTGCACCACGTCCATGGTGCCAACAATCATGTTACAGATGCGCATTCACACATGCATTTCACAGAGATCTTTGAAGTGATTCAGAGTATTGCCCTCTTTGCATCTGTTAATTTAATTTAAATTATCCCCAAATTTTTCTTAAAGCTGCGGCATGCACAGTTTGAAGATTATTTCTGTTCTCAAGTGGTTAATGATCTAAATAATGGCCAAGTTCTGCCATGTATGTTGGATAAGGACATTCTTTATTTCACAGGAAAGAATGGTAGGGGACGAAATATTGTTTTCCCAGGGGATTTAAGCCCCATTGTTATTTCGTACTTTCATGACTATGTATTCGGATGTCATTAATTAATTAGTATAACATTTAAAAAAAATGCTAACTATTTTGCTTGTCATAGTTGAGGAGCGAGGTGCGCTCATGCGAGGCATGCCAGACATGTTGGGCAGAGCGTGAGTCAAATTCTAGTGGCTACGTGGAACATATTGTAGCAGACAACAACATAATTTAAATAAACCTGATTATCGAAAAATGCTTCAACATGTGTCCAACCTTTATGTCAACCATTGTTGTTACTGGCGATGAATATTTAAAAACGTGGATTTATGTACTCAAACAAAATATGATTATTATTTTTTCGTCATTAAAAATTTCTTCTGTGTAAATAATATTATAAACAATTTTTTTTTATTGTGAAACAAACAGGTTTACACACTATATTGAATAAGTTTCTTGCTGTAGACTAAAAACAGCATGTTAAACAAAAGTGACTCACTTTCTCCATGTGGTGTAATGTAACAAAAAAAGTTGAAGTACTTGTGGCTGAAGTTCACAAACGAAATATTTGTTCGTCACAAAACTTGACCGGTTTTATTGAGGCTTTTGATAATGGCAGTTCGTGTTCAGTTCGAAAACAACAATGAAGTCGGAGTATTTTCCAAGTTAACAAATTCATATTGTCTTGTTGCAATTGGAGGATCTGAAAATTTTTACAGGTTAGTTAAACATTTATTCCAGTTTATCTTGATCAGTGCGGTTGAAGGGGGGTAATTATTTATGTATTTACATATCCATACTAATATGTATTTAAACTAGATCAGCTAGATTTAATTAAACAAAACAGAAATCACTTTTAATATTTAAGGGCCATCTGCCATCGCGTTGACACAAGCCGCTAAACGTCTCCATAAGTAAACTGGCATGTCTACAACAGGAATAAAAATAACGTAGGTGTATATATACAAATATTTTTGTTTGTGTTTGTAATTTAAAAATAACTTTTTATATAAAAAAAAAAAGATTCCGCAAGTTTAATAGTTACACAATTTTTTAATGCTTTTTGCGTTATTTATATATTGATTTTGTATAACATTAACAAATTTAATACGTACGGCGATATGGGTGCAATATGTTGCTAATTGTCTCTAACATTTGTTTTCACTTGTTTGTGACGCCTTGAATTCTGATTGGCTGGTGTAAAATCTCTAAGACTACTACTGCGTTGGGTTTTACGTTTAGCATCATGGAAATATTTGTCGGTTGTAGCCAGAGAGTATATATTTCAGGGATTCATGACTTATTGTAACGCGTTATTGTAACGTCAATCCGGATGCCCCCTTTCCCCCTGTTTTGCATGAAGACCGCGCTACAAATGATTTAACAAAATAGTACATGCACAGGGTAATTCTTAAGAATAGGGGCTTTTTCGAAAATTGGGAGAATAGAACCTGGATATGTTGGGTATTATTATTAGTGATCATAATTACTATGAATTTTGGAGGGGCTCCACGTAGTATGCTGTAAAAAATAAAATGTTATAGGAGGGTTATCAAGACTGCTGTGTTTATGCAGTAAAAGACGTATAATTTATGCCAACTATTATTTATATTGGGTCGCTAAATTGTATTACATTAAAGAATACAGTTGAAATAAGTTTTTAATGTGTAAAACCTCATTTACAGGGCATATTTATGGTGCAGTGACACTGAGGTTATACAGGTATACAACACAGGTATCAATCAGTGTCATAAGATTATGTAATTCTGGTGAATTACTCATGGCTCACCATGTCTATATTCACGAGAGGCGTGTACTACGTAATGTATAACTATTGGAATCAAAAATATGCCTGTAGTACAACATACACAAATAGGTTCCGAAAACGTCCATTGCCATTACACATTACACTGCACAGTTCACAGTGGGAATTTTCAGAACTAATAGAGGATGTGTAACTGTCGTAAGTATTTAGAACAGTTTGAAAGCAAGTTTTGAATGCAATTCATTCTGTTAGAAGTGTTAAATCAAATAAGAGTGTTTATGGTCTAATATATACATGGAGTTATTTAAGTGATAATATTTGTTCATTAATGTGAGTTTGTCTGGAAATTTATTGAATAGGGCACACATTGTCTTGTGGATACAACGTAGTACTATTGATTGGGTAGCGTAATTATTTATATGTTTCGTAAGAATAGGGGCTTTTTCGAAAATAAAGTGAAAATCTCTGAAAGTGGTATAATTCCACTCTACTAATTACACAGAACACAAATTTACTAGGGACATCAACATTTGAAAGTTAGAAACCCCAAAAACAATAGTGGGGAGGGAAATTGTGGGGTAAAACAAGTGAAATATATGTTCATAATGTAAAAAAAAAAAAAAAAAAAACTGCAAACTTAGCCTAACATTATGCACAAAGCCAGAGTCCCAGCACCAGCAGGGGAGTAAATCCCCAAAACAGTGATTTAACCATACCGGTAATTTTTTTTAGGGGTGGCGCAAAGGTTACTCAAGAGAGATGCAACCGGCTGGACCACTGGAGGACGGGGTGCAGGCAGTGATGAGGGAAGTAGATTGATTTTGAGAAGGTCTCTGATAAATGCTCCGTGGTATTTTGATGCAAAAATGGGATGAGTTACTGGAAGATAAGTAGGTAGGAGATTGAATAGGGGTGGGGATAAAGGGTGAAAATGGGAGGGTTCTTGTCTGAGGAAGTTGTTTGTACATCAGGATAATAACGATGGATGGCAAAGTGAGGTTGTTTACGGACAATAATTGTGTGCTGTACGCGTAGGTGGGAAGGGAGAATAAGTTGCAGGAGGACATAGAACAAATCAGGTGGTGGACAGAAAGGAATAAAATAAAGATTAATGAGAAACAGAGATCATAAGGTTCCCCAGGAAGAGGGGAAATGGTAATGGCAGAGGATAAGTAAGAGGGGGGTTGGGGTATGCAGAATGATTGTACGGAGAGTGATATGAAAGGAGAGGAGGGCTTTGGGAATGCAGGGAAGGGTCTTGTAGGTGGTTAGTGAAGGGGTAGGCTTGTAAAGCCATGATAGAATATCCAGCTGCAGTCTAGGACCCAGATGTGGAAGAGGAGGTATGGGAGCTGGAGAAGGTGCATTGAGAGTGGCATACATCAACATTACTAATCACTTAACATGAATTTCAGGGGGCATATTGATATTCGTAGTACTTACCTTGAAATGTGATAGTGGGGAGAACTATTGAAATCAGGAAAAAATGTGAAGTAAAACACATCATATTTATGTAAAGTATTTCTCAATTTGATTGCTTAACTAGGTTAAATGCAAGAAGACCTGACATATCTTAACTTCACAATAGGTGATTACTGGGAGAGTGGCTGACATACGTGTTAGAAAAAGTATAATGAGGAAGCATGCATCTGTTAATCCACTCCCTGTGATTCACGTATAGTGAAGTTAGTATTAATTGGGTTAGATCTTCTGCATTTGACATGGCTAGGCAGCAGCAGTATTCCCAAACTAACATGAAATGTTACTACATAATTCAATTCACTACACTCAATACCCTTTCCACACTAATACTACGCTATAAATTACATTACTCACCCATGTAATCTGTAAATGTAGCTCCTTGATGATGTATTGTTGTCATGTATAGGACATATTTACCTTCTATTCTAATGTATCTAAACTCCACAAGCACTCCTATTTCCACACAATTATTATATTTAACACTTCACATAGAAATAATTTGCAATGAAACACTCATCATAGTGCTATATATTCATAAATCTTAAGCCTTTGGACGGTCAAATTCACACGGAACGCCAAACTGCTGCACACACCACCATACAACCATTAGTTGATACTATGGTAAAATTCAAAACAGTTGGCCAAAATAAATGCACATTTGTTCCCTATGCATGCATCATTGTTGCGCAAATACATCATGGCATTACATGTAATCTGCACATAAACAAAGCCTCTGAATGTCTTTTGATATAATGTATATATCTTTTGTACTACTGCCACGTAACATGGTAGCCTACAATCCTTTTGTGAACATCAACAATGTAAGCCTTGCAAAATTCAACAGAATTAAATGTTATTCCGACAATGCTTAAAGTGGTTTTTACCTGTATGTTGTTACCGCTTCGGCATACCCACACCCTGTTATTCACATAGCGTGTATTAAATTTTGATTTCTAAAGGTGTTTTTGCATTTAGCATAGATAAGCAACCCTATTTAATATATTTTACTTATATATTAGTGTTTTACGTCAAAAATTCAACAATTGTTATTGCCCTCTTCACTACCACATTTAATGGTATATACACACTACAAAATAAAAAATACTGTTAGTGCCACAAATGGTGGCGGGTGAATTAACGAGAGAGTTGGTGCAGCCGGCGAGGGGAGAAGTACGTGCATGTGCAGCCATGTCTCCGTAGGAGTTGCACATTTGCTGATGTGCCCCGAATATTTTTGTACGCAGCCACTAATATCAGCTGCCACTAGCTCGGCCGTGCCGGCGGACCAAGCGCAGGCACTAGAGAGACGAGATACCAGCACTTACTGTAAGTTCCAGAGGTTATGGAGGTGGATGGAAAAGGGAAGGCAGTCTATGCTGGTGATAACAGTGCTGGAGGAGTTTGTGATGGTGAAGCGTAATCAGGTGATTTAGGAAGCGACTGTAGAGTGAAAAGGGATGAGGTAAAGAAGTGCTGACAACCGGATGATAGTTGAATTAAAGTTGGAAATAACTATAATTATTATTGTTTTTAAAATATTGGGATTAGAGGAGATACGAGGCATTTCTGGGTAGGCATGCATGAACTGGAATAAAACATAAAATTGACATTTTTAGTGTGTACATAAGTGGGCGAGTCAGACTTCTTTCTTGGTGTAAAGTACAGAAAAAATTACAGTATCCCATTGCTCAAGTCATATATCAGCTGCTGCCTTTAAATTAAACCATATATTAATTAGTAGCATGGTGTGGTTTGGGCGACTATTAAGGGACATCCTAGTAAAAATTCCCATTTGTCCACTACACAAGGAATTGCAGATATCCTTGAATGTAAACAAATATGTCTAAATACACAATTCTATAAGCAAATTAAATCACGTTGCACACAATAGCATTGCGTAGAATTACTTAAAAAACGACCAAAATATAAAGTGATTAAATGGCTGCTGTCCTCTTGCTTGCTTCTCTGCCACTTTGTTTGCGTCTATTAATCAACTTTCTGGAGCTAGTGGAATAGTCACCAAGCTTCACAATTATCAAAGATAAAAAATTTACAATAAACAATTAATTTTTTTGAAAGCAAACACTATCCACCTAGTGTTAGTAAAATATCTTTTTGTAGTGGAATTGTTTGCAAGTTTGCTTTTCAGGATTTGGATGAACAATTTTATGATATTACAAGAGGTCAGTTGGGATTTTCATTATGACTACTTCATTAAGAGGCTCTGTTACAGATAATGTTTATTCTTTTGAGTTGTAAATATGTAGTTTATATAGTTGCAGGTGTTAACCTGATTTGTTTATGTGATCTGAAATTTGCCAAATGTCCTTATGTGCCAAATCAACATTAACAAAAGGGAATTGAAAAATGCAAACTAGTGCAGCCATTTTGATATGTTCTTCCTTCGAGGGTAAACTTCACCTGCCATTTTGGTTTCTTGGTTCTATGTACATATTTATATTTTAAATAATGAACATTTCGAAAGTAGATCCGTAGCGCACTACCTAGCAACTTTACGTGCAGTACAGACATAAAAACCTGAACTACGAATATATGTACCAAAATTTGGAAGAACTGTTGTGACATGTTCATGGGTTCGTAGTTTAGTTTTTATGCCTGTATTGCATAGTAAAGTCAACCGCTAGTTCGCTAAAGATGTACTTTACTTTTGAAATGTTCATGTTTAAAAATATACCTAAATAAGCAAGAAAAACCAAGAATCCAAAATGGCTGGTGAAGCATTACTCGTAATGCTAACTGCAGATTTTGGAGAGTGTGTACCATGCAGTGTGTGCATTAGAGGGTCGTTTTGAGTTGGAACTTATGAACATTTATATGTCGATTGTTATGTTTTGTTGACATTTGTGTTTGGCCTTGTCTTTTTGAGTACTGTGGTAATAAATCCTAGTGATTGAATTGATAGTGGACAGCAATTATTTTATTGCAATGCTTCATTAAGGCACATACTGGTGGTAAGGAGTAGAGTTAGGTGCTTTTTGGCAAGGCACATGGTTAGAAAAAATTGTACGTTACATTTATTTGTAACTTCACAAATGATTTTTTACTTACATTGTATCACTATTTGGACCAAATGTGCCATTTTCTGTGCATACAAGTATGGATGTTTAATCTGCTTTATGTTGTGAGCTGAGTATGTTACTGTTTTGTTGCAGGTGTTGGTGATTATTGTAGGTTTTTGTGGGCATTTAGTTTATTCAAGGTTTACAATATTGTTGGGGCTTTGTACTTATTACCAACTCTCTCCAGAAAATTGAATTCATGTAACCTCCACCACTGTTTTCCATAAAGCGTTAGCAATAGCAAGCAAAGCACATGCTTTGTAAGGTATTACCAGCTATGTACATATGAAGCAGGTGGAAACATGTGAAGCACATAAATAAGTGTGGCTCTAGGAAGAAGAGTAACATAGATTTGTATAAATTCACTGTTCTGGAACTATTTTTGGGCGTATTTATAATTTTTCTTGCTCCTCAGCATTTATAGTGATGTTTTGTACATTGTTTGCTATTTTTGTACTGCAATCCACGTAATATTTGCGACTCTGATCAGTAATATATTTTATAGTTTCTACTGCAAATATTACAGACAGCCTTTGTGATTGTTTCAGAACAACTTTTATTGTAGATTCACATCATTCTCTTTTTCTGTTTTTCAAATTACCCAAATGTGCATATCTACAAACCTTGAAAATCCTTCAGCGCACCATAAGAACTATTTTCCAGTGAACTGATTGACTTTACTTAATGCTGTTGTCAGCATATAAAATATACGTCAAAGCAATCAGCCATTATATACAAATACTTAATATGTTATTTTGACATATTTTCACCTGGTTTTTGTTTTCATCTTGTGTATGGTAATGGCTGGAGTATTGTCATGGTTTGTGTGTGGGTCATCATCCTATCATACATTTAATCAGTTTTAACTATTTGTCAACATATTAAATTCTGATTAATAAATAACTGTTTTTTTTTTTTTGCAGTGTGATGTGAAATGTTGCAGCATTTGAATTGTTGTTTTTCAGCATATTTGAATCAGAGCTTGCAGAGACGATTCCTGTGGTTCATGCATCAATAGCAGGATGTCGAGTGATTGGTCGCATGTGTGTTGGTGAGTTTACTGCAGTGTAAAGTAAGCAGTGAGCATAGACAGAGAATGAAATAGGATCAAGTGGGTTAAATCTGACAACGTAACATTTTGGCCTCTCTGTATAGAACAAAACTATGTATGTAGTAAAGTGTGATTTGTAAATTATATTATGAAAGTCATGATAGGTGCGGTCCATTCACAGTTTCTTCGTATGTTTTGAATCATACCTTTAAAATATTACGTTAGGAGTAACATGTCAATCTGTTTTTTAAAATAACTTTGACGTGTGTCACTTGAACCCTGGTTATACAAGAGATTTTTGGTTCTGCGCTAGGTTAGTCGTGCTTACGTTAGGGGCTCTGTGCCCTTTCTTCCTGGTCACCAGTGTCGGCCTCGTGGACTGTCTGCTGGGGACGAAGTTGTGTATAGTTGGCCGAGCAATATGCCTTACAGGGACACGGGCCCTCTGGGGCAAACTAGACTTACCAGGGCTCTGCGGGATGTTCTTGGAATGTGCAGAAGTCGTGCCGCAGGTGGGGCGTGTAGAGTCGTGGATCTCCTTGGTCTTGGTGGAACTGGAGCTGCTGCAGTTCTTAGTAGATGTCGGCGGTTCCAGTTGGTTCCAGCCCAGTTGCCGAAGTGTGGGTTTGCTCGCCCGAGCCTGGTGTCACTCCCAATGACAAGGGCCTGGACCACCGGATGTACTTCATAGCTGGTCCTAACTGGGGCAGAGTGAAATATCTACCTCCCAAGGAGTGTCGACTCCTGGCACGACAAGGTTTGACGCGCAGACCTGCTTGGCGGCACTGAACTCTTCCTTCTTTTCCGCTCTCTGAGCTCCATGCCAGCTGTTGAATGGCATATGTGTATAACACACGCTAGATTTCCTGAAAGTGGCAAGCAATCAATGTATCCCTAACTTAGGTGTGTAAGGCCAACAATGTTTGGCGGTCCGCTCCCTGGCTGCTATCAGTGCAAGCACCTGGAGATGTGGGTCGTAAACCACCTTCCTGCCACTGCTGGATGTGGTCCACAAACGTAGGGCCTCCATTCCCAAGCAAATATCCCTGCCAGCACCTTAGCTAGGCGCTCCAGTCAGCGATACAACTTGAGGTGATTGTCCTGCCTCGGTGGGATGTGGCAGAGGCTCTACTGTTCTGTTCACCGAGGTGTACAGAATGGGTGGCTGTCGAAAGATGAGATGTGTGTGTCGACAGACAGGCCCCTGAAGGGGGTGTGGTGTCCTACTCTAGGTTTGTAACAACACTTGGTCTCTTGTTTGCCCTTTTAGGTCGAATACTGGTGACGGATAGGTTATACCTCTAGAACAAAGAACTCTCGGATACGTTAAAATTTAGCATTTATTATAGTAATAAATACTTAGGTGACTTGTACGTGCTACCAATAGGTCTGCTGCAGAAGTATTTAAGCTACGCAGATTATGGGTGTAGGTGACCCGCTCCTAAGTCTACTTAAAATGCAAGGGTAAAATATAACTAACTGACATAACTAATACTTTCGGGGTTGCCTAGAGGAGGCCCTAACTTTAACAGAGGAGCCACTACCAGCAAGTAGTTACAGCTGAAGACCCAGAAGGATTGATAACTAAGTGTTAAGTCAATGGTCGTCTTGCGGAAGAAGCTTCTGGTGACTGTGATTACCAGGAGGTGTTGAAGCCTCTGGTAAGTGGTGGCAGCAGTCACTGGAGAACTGGAAGTTCTTGGAGAGGACCATGAGGGCCTTTGGTCAGTAGAGAGCCCCAGCACAAGAAGTGTTGAGGCGAGCTACTGGAGACGATAACAAATATGGCAGAAGGACAATATGGGATACTGAGGCGTTTTAACATTGTCAACATGCGAGACACGCTACAACAGCGCTCCTAGCGGCTTGAACTGACAATTACCCGGGAAATTCAAATTTACAAGGCTCATTATGCGCAATTTAAGTGCAGTTGTCATCTCGTAGTATTAAAATGTGTTGTTTTGCCAAATGTAATATAATAGTTGCTTATTCACATTACTATGCCGTATTCAAAAATATACTTAAAGCATAAATACTGTCACTTGAAACAAGGACAGTCAGTTGTAACAGAATCATGTTACTGGGCACAAAGTTAGATGTTGCAAGTTACAAAGGACAAATGTTAATCAGTTATAAGTAAGAGAATTGGATGCTAAACGGTATTTAATTTGTCAGATACAAACCGACGTGTATTTATTGAATAAATTCTTCAGAATGGAGCTGTCACCAAACTTAAATTTATGCAAAAAAATCGGGAATGAACATAACCAAAAATTTTTTTGGACAGCAAAATCTCCACAACTTGTCTGTGTTTTATTAATGCAGGATTAATTTAAAATATCTCTACTACAGTGAGTAATTTAACATTGTGGCTTTCATTACCTCTATAGGCTGTAATATCCTGTAGATATTTCAGATGCAACCAAATAAGTTGCCGAAATATTAATGTACTGCTTTTGAAGCTATTATCATTAAATTAGTAACAAAATTAATTGGTCACAAATTTCTATTCCTAACATATATATTTTTTGTTCTGCTTTCTTCTTTCTTAGAAGGTATGTTTTGGTTGGAAATACATTCTCAAGAGAAGAACATTTTGGGGAAATAAATTTTTACGAGATAAAAATGTATACTGGATTATTGTTTACATGTCAATTTCCTGAATTTACCACCAAGATAAATAAATACATATCCAGCGTGTTGCATTGTATTTCAAAGTGCATATTCGTGTCTACAGAATCTCGTCAGTAGGCGGTGGCCCATCCATCGGTCCATCGAAAGTTAATGTTTGAGATATATTTGACTGTTGCCCTGCGATTGGTCGAAGATCATGTGACCGCCTGACAGGTTCGATGGATGGCTGCGAGTCCACCTTTACACATAAAAATCAGTTTTGTCGTGCAGTTATGTTACAACTACACTGCCTCAAGTGAAACACAGGCAGTTATGGTTAACCCACTGGCAGCCATGCTTCAAACATAAGTAACAAACATTTGAAACCTCAGTCACTTTTTCATAATCTGATTGAACCAGTTTTGAAATTTTGGGGACTGTAGCCAAAAATTGTACACAAAGGACTATTCTGTAGCGTGGTAATATCTAGTGTCTGTTCATCAACAAAACAAATTACATTTGTAGTACAGAGCAACTAGGGATTGGGGGGGAAGTTTGAATTGAAATGGCGTGTACTGTCAAACTTTTAACCGTATTGAAGGGGCACAGTCAAGTACAGAAGGGGCAAGAGTATTGCCTCCTCCTCCCGCTCATTTCCAGATGCTGGTTTCATATACGCTAATTGATCACTTCATAATTTAGCAGGTTTTTATAAATTATGGTAAAACTGCTCACATCACTCCTTTTAAAATGTTTTATTTGTACGTATTTATGTAAAAAGAAAGAGACACTTAAACATTCCACACATAGTGAGACTGTGTTCAAAGTTACCATTTAGTACAATAGTATTTTAACACGTAGTAGTGTTCAGTTCAGATGCTATTAAGTCACTTGTTCATAAGTGGTTGTGATTTGGTAATTTAGGATTTTAGTAAGTATCATTCCATAGTAAAATATCAAATACGTCATTATTTTACTTGACTAATTCAGGTCAAGTTACCGCTTAGAAAATTATGTCAGTGCCTATGGAGAGTACCCCCAATTAAATTTCATAGAACTATTAAGTTTGATCATTACTTTGACCACCACACATGGTGCGTTCTTATAGTACATACATGCATTGCAACACAACTTCCTACTTAAGACATCCATTTTCTTGGCTAGTGTATATAATCCATGGAGGAAACAGCAATATTGACTGCAAAATGCTTACAGCTTTCAACAACACAATGGTACGTCTTTACCAGTTATGAAAATGTACCATCACCTCTGATATGCCACTTAAGTGACATTTGAGAGATTATAGATGAGATATATAATGTAAATACTACACAAATTATAAATAAGGTCTACTGTATTAAGGAGAGTATTTGAGAACATAACTAGATGACAATCTTTAAACATTTTAATCAATCATTTCCCACCATTTACTAATGAAATTTATGCACTACAGCTAGGATGAAAATGCAATTGGTCAAAATATTTCATAGTACATACTAACATATGTACTCAAGCCATTCAGCTTATTTACTTCACCTCTCAAGTATTGCATGCATTAAGCATATTAAATTTTGTAATTCACTTTGAAAAACAAAGCTTATTTCCACATTTGTATAACATTGATCATCATGAACAACCAACCTGAATACATGCTTCTTACAATCAATTTTATAACAGATATTCATATGCTTCGTAGCAAGAAGACTGGAAAACATGTTGCAGAATTCAAAAGTAGCTGAACTGAAAATAACTTACCTTAGGGTATTGTAATGCAATTTGCAAGTACTTTCTCCAATACTGTGATCACCGCAAACAAAACTGTGTAAATAGGCTAACAGGTCAAAATAAATGTGTGCATATCCCTATATGTAACTTATCTGCATTGCAGAATGTCACAAAATAATTCATTGAAAAACACCTCATTTAAGTTAATACTATAGGTGTATGCACAAAGTGAGGAAGAGGAAGTGAAATGAAAAAAATCCTTTATTTAATAGTTGAGTAGAATAATGAGGTGGGGGGAATGTTGCTACTACTTTTGATTGGCTTTGACGGTAACCCTCACTCGACAGCTGGTTCACACACTTCAATATATACACTGACTTGCCAACTGTAGACAACCTGATGACATCTCCACTGCTGCAATTAAAGTGTCTGGTGTGTGGTCTCAGTACATGGTGTTTATCACACAGAGTACTTTGATACACTGGCTGCAGAAGAATTATTCTCGCCACCGAAAGCTGTACTCAACAACTCTCCACTCATTCAAATGAAAATTACTTGCAAACTCAGTATGTAGAGAAATTAAAATATTTGCACAGTAAAACAGTAATGATATGTAGACCTTTGGGTGTGTAAAGGTAAGCGACTACCTTTCTTTAATAAATTGTCAAAAATATTTGGTAGTTGGTGCACAAACAACCCGAATAACTTATACTAATTAATATTCAAATGCATAGTTTCTCAAATGTAAACAATAACATTCCAAAGTATGAAAATATACTGGAAAAGTACATAAACCATATGGATATGTACATAAACAAAATTAATATGCTGAAAACTGTGTAATTCGTAAGAACAGGGGTTTTTCAAAAAAAAAAAAAAAAATTTAAATCTGTAAATGGTATAAGTCCACTCTACTAATTATACAGAACACACATTTACTAGGGGCTTCAACATTTGACCAATAGAAACCCCTAAAACGATAGTGGGGACAGCTATGAAGACCAGGGAAATTGTGGGGTAAAATGAGTAAAAAAATGTGTAAATAATGTAATATTTATTTATGAAAATACATTAAATTGCAAATAAAAACTGAACGATACATGAACAAAATAGACAATATTACCATTACAAGCTACAAATACAAAGTAGGGAGGGCTATGAAGATCAGGGAAATTATGGGGTAAAAAATACTAAATATGTACATTTTCATTATAAACAAAAGTATATATAAAAATAAAAATGTTGTACCAATTATTACATGAATACCATGAAATCCTGTTGCTATAAAAAATCTTGATCCAACCCCTCAATTTCCCTCAAGTTCATAGCCCTCCCCACCATCGTATTTCTAAATTGTGTTAGTAACATTTTCAATTTAGGTACCTAAAGTTCAGTTCAATCCTTTTGAAACTAAACATGTTTTCATGAGACAATAATACAGTAATATTACAAATAGTACAGAAATATGTTAAATTGCAAAACACACACACATTATTTCTTAGTGCAAATAAACTACACATGGCAATCATTTATGGGGAAACTCCCAGCTTCGCTGATGCCTCACGCTTTGTGTCACCACCTAAAAAAATTGCAGGCGCACCTTGAATCATTGTTTTGGGTATTTATTCCTGTACTGGTGCTGGTACTGGGACTCTGGCTTGGTGCATAATGTTTGGCTAATATGTAATTGTGGTGTGAGTAATCACGGCACAAATATGAAAACACTATTTTGATGCAATTAATTAATTATATCCCTAGCTCAACTTGCTGAACTAAACACACACTTTAACCAGAGGACTTCAGCCAGTTTAATATACGAATATTGAATTTGTAAACATTGTTTACTTTTATTATTTGAAGGTGTCGCTCCTATAAAAACAAACTTGCACATTTAAGGTTAAGGGCTATCAAACTTCACAAGGCCCTTCAGTGTACAAGATTAGAAATAGCAGCTACGACACTCAAGTGACTTTGTTCTTGGTCTTGTGGAAGCAAATTTGGGTTGCGATAATCCTCTTTTCTGAAAAGGTTGGAACACACCATTCTCATGTAGGTATAAATTGCCAGTCCCTTTTTTCTTGATTACATCCAAGTCTACTCTTACATTTCTGCACACATTACTTGCACCTAGGAAACGGCAAAACAGTATTTAAGTACATTAAGGTTTGTGTGAATGGAATTTACAATAAAAACACGAATGGAAAATGTTATCCACTACAGCGCATGTACTTACCGACTTGAATCCTTTGGAAATCTTAAAAAGGACTTGCTGTAGTTCGCAATGTTGTAATTATTGCAGCCAAAAACTACGCAAATCTTTCCTACCTTAATAAACAACCACTCAAGCGAAAAAATTTGAATTAAAACGCATCCAAAATACTCTAATACACATTCTATAACTTGCTTACTTCGGTACGAACAGCACAAACTGCTAGGAGCGCTGCCATCTGTCTCACGTTTTTCATATTTAACGATAATTCCCAACCTCGGCTGCACACTGCCTTATATGCGGCTCACTCTGGAGTGCGCGGCGGGCCAGGGTGGGAGGCGTGACGTGCTCCTGTGATGTCTGTCTGGAGTAAGCGGAGAGGGAGAACTACCCTCTTGCGCTCGGGATATGGCCTCAGGCACTCTGCCATCTTCGGTGGTGTGGTAACACTGTCTGCTGTGTGCATTGGGGGGCTGATGTGTTGCACTGCCGCTTTAATTACCTTTATTTCACATGTATACAAGGTGCGTTTGAGTTGAAACTACTCTCTGCGCATTCATAAAATGGTGTGCTTGGTTCGCTCCTTCCTTGGGTTTAAATACTCTTAGTAGAGAGAGAAGGGCAGGTCGGGAACAGTTTGGGGAACCAAGTATCTTCCATGTCCCTTCCCGGGAACACATTCTGCTAGACATCTTTGGTAGTTGTTTCGTGTAGAATTGAAGCACATGGGATGAGCGGTAGTCGTTTATAGTATATATGTATAAGCGGCACGCATCAACTTGTATACCACAAATATATACCATTGTGATTAACTTTAAAGTATATTATATTTTTCAATAAATTGAACTTTAACGAAGTATCGTCTATAACTTGTAACATTTATTTAGTATGTAATACAAATTAAAATCAGTGAGAGTAGCAATGTGTTGGCAGTGGCTAGTAAGAAATAGTTCACAGTTAAAATATTTCTTTTTTACCTAGTCTTTTGGTATTCTCTCTGTAAATTAAACGTTGCCTATTGAAATATTAGCATTTTTAGGTAGCACTAATGGAAACATATTTCATTGGTACAGTTAAAAGTATCAGTCCAAATTACGCTGCGTAGGCCCTAGTGATGTGGTGTTTATTTTTCTGCAGAGGAAGAAACTTGAATAGGTGGAATGGAGCTTCTTGTTCGCTCTCCCCCTCTCTTCTCCCCCTCTCTTCTCGCTATCTCTTTCTCACTCTCTCTGGAAGTTTCACACTGCTAGTAGTAGCATGTTTTTAATTTATAACATATTTCAGTCATTTTTGAATTTGTAATTTGTTTTTAATTACAACTGAAATTAGATTTTAATGTTTGAATACCTATTCCGATATATTTAGATGTGATGACAGGACAGATACAAATCCAAAGTTGGCAGAACTGCTGTGACCTGGCTGGTTGTTTGTTCCCGTGATAAAAACATTAAAAGTACCACATGAAGTTTTTACATATTGTGTTTTTTAAGCCTACCTAGACATGTTAAGATGTGATAAATCTTATGTTTCCATGGCAGGAATAAATATACTGTAGTGTGTGTCGTGACAGCTGCGTGTGAAAGAGTATTGTTGCGTCTCAGTTATGATTTGTCAGTGTGTGTGTGTGTGTAATTGCAAATATTGGAGATGTAAAAAAAATTTTACATTGTAACCGTGAATTGTTTTTATGATGAAATTTATTAGTGTTTGAAAGTCATGTGTGCTTATTTATTACAACTTTGTAACTTTGGTGTAAATGTTTGAAACCCAATTGTGTAACGTGATCACGTTTCTGTGATTTGAATGCCCCAGGCACAAAATAAAAAAAAATAATTAATTAATTGAACCTAATGAAAACTAAGTACCTGTGTAAAGGAATATGACAGGAATAAGAGTTAATGGTAGGCCTGTTTGGATGCGTGTTCACCACTATGTACAAATAACAAGCAACATTAGTTGCATGCTTGAATTTACTGTCTTTTTTGTTGGACTGGTTACTCCTTCGTTTTAATATTTATTCTAACTGAGGCCATCCTTTTATTGAAATAAACCAACACATATCAGTAACAAGAGGTCAAATAAATTAAGTAACATAATATATAATAGCATATATATGTATATTTATAAATTAAATTTAATAAATAAAGTTTTTTCCCCCATAGTTGTAACAGGAAAAAACATAATGACCGCAAAATACTAACGTGTATTATGTGTAATGTGCTACATCATGTATAACACAAATATGTATGCCTAAACAATATGTAAAATAATAACCGTAAGAACTATTGTCAATACTTTGTTAAAAAGTCATAAAGTTGACCTAAAAATGGCTGTAGGCCTAAATTGTGAACATTCGTACTGACACAATCGCCTCTTCACAAAATCTAATAAATTAAATTTTTGAAGTTTGGCTGCTGATTGGCCTCCTAGGGGGATTTAGTAAGTTAGGGGTTACCTTTATACTTGCACGGGAGTAAAACACTTTTGCCAGGCTGGGTCGTGGAACTTCCCATGTTGGAAGGTGTAGAGAATACACCCTTTTAAGTGGGTGACCTTGGTAGCAGGAGGCGAATCAAACCCCAGGGTGATTTTAATCAGAAAGGTCTCCCGTCCCGGTAGTTTGATCAGGCTCACCATCGCTGCTGCCAAAAATCGTGTTGCCAGTGGTCACGGTAACAAATAGAGAAACAATAAATATCTCGACTCTATTCAGAGTCGTGAGTCTCTGACTGTTGGCACCCCCTATAAGGAGCCGGTCTAGTGGGTTTCCGAACAAGTACAAAGTTCGGGGCTACTGAGACTATCTTCCTACTGTTTTTCGTGGCAGGGGGGGGATTGTAATCACCTTGGCAGTTGCTGTGTGCATTTGACATGTAGAGCTCATAGTTGGGAGTGATCTATCTGAACCACACGTGGGAGTCACTTCTAATTCTAGAAGGATAGGAGTAGAATAGTCGTAATCAACCAATGCTGCGGCCAATATATTCCAACTATACTATCTCCGCCCTGAGCTAAAGCCTCTACTCCTGGGTGATCTAAGGTACCTATTTTTATGCACAGTCCAAATAGTGGTTCATTGCCTACCTCATTCATTGGTGGGGTGTTTTCAAAAGTAGTAGGTAAAATAGCAATCAACACATCTAATTCCCTTTGTAGAGCTCGTCGAGCTAATCTCCTTAGCTTACTCTGTTGTCCCTTGGTGATATGTGGCACTTTATATAGCACAGGGTACCCTCCCGGGTCACAAGGCGGTATTCAATGCTCCCTGTATCCAGGCTGAGACTCAAACAAAGAATAAAAAAAAGCATCTGGGCCAGTGTTTGTATCCCGCTGAAGTTTTGGACGCCTCGGGGTATTTATGTCCTGGTCTTGCTCACACTGAGGGTTCCGGCCTTGTTCAGTGTGGGAATGGTGTGTACGTCTCTGTCAGAGGGGGAATTTCTAGAGTGAACTGTGACTAAACACTGCAGTATCCTCTAAATCCAGCCTTGTTCAGGCAAAGTGTACTGATAGGTGTTTCCCAGTTGTCTTCTCACTGTGGGTCTGTAAACAAGCTTGGATACCTCGGCCTTGTTCAGGCTCGAGATAATCAGAACATCATTAGCTCCATCCAAATTGTGCAATGTGGAAGAGTATTTAATTTATACCGTGTTTAAATACAAACTTAAGTTAGGACCAAGGGTTAATAAGGTACACACAAATACTAAATTAAAATTGTGTTATTAGTACATTTTAAGAAAACAGTGGGATGCATAGCTCTTACATTTAATACAGCTAAGTAACTAATAAATAATTAGCAGGTGAAGGTGTCCTGCAAAAAAATTAATTTTAGATTGAATATTAGTGATTGACTTGGTATTGGGGGGGGGGGGTGAATTTATGTATTACAGTATGACCTGCTACTGTGGGTTGGAAAGGAATTGCTTTCTGGATAGGGAGTTGGGTAAGGATGAGTTAGCTTTGACTGTAGCAGTTGAGACGGCTGACGTCGACTTCGGAGGTATCTTCAGAGACAGTGTTCTTCTGGCGATTGTGTCAGTTTACTGCGGCATGAGTGGCCTAGTGGTCAGAATCCTGGGGAAGATTGGGTCGAGTCTGTGGATCAAGATCTAGACCACTTACCTCTGAACTGATCTCAGCTTTACTCAAGCTGGAGACACTACTATCTGATCCCTACTTAGTCTTGCTCAGACTATTAGTGCCCTCTGCCTTACTCAGACTGGAGGACCGGCGAACTGTGCTGTGCCTGGAACTTGCACATCTATGCCTGTGGGCCGCACCATCCTTTATCTCCCCTGTTGACATATCTATCGCCTCTCCACGGGACTGTTGCATCTTGTGGCGACCTTGTAGGTTGAGTGCCACCCTCCTGCAGCATCCCTTGGAACTCGTTTCTCTGTTAGCGGCATGTCAGTAACTCAGCGAACAGTACAAACTCTTGGATGGGAAGTGGGTGACTGGATGGACAGTACAATTTAAAATAATCCCCACGTGTCTGTAATTCTCACTAGGCTTGGGTGCGATCCTGTAGGCACAATATTAATTGTATAGCCGCGATCTGTCTTGCCCATATGAGTGCAACAACTCTTAAGACAGGGCAAAATCAGAGTGCACGTGTCCAATGTGCATGATGCGCCATGCGTCAGTAAGTAATGGTATTTGAAATGACGTAGAAGTCACATGGCAGTGTTTATTTTTACATGTAATGAAAGGATATATTGTAATCGGTAACCAAAAGTAGAACTTAAGCAGTGCTTCAGAGAAGTGTGAAGTAACTGAATAGCCTATATGAGAAATTATATTTTAATGAATTTTTAGTTTCATACAGAAAGTCAAAAAGTTAGGTGTTTGGAATTTCCCCATTTGACCCAATTTACTTCCCACATTTTAAGCACATGGCAGTGCTTCATGAACTTTGGTTTGTCTTGTGATGCCTTCAGGTAATTGTATAATTTGCCTTCAGGTGATGCCTTCAGGTATAATAGTAAATTATACTATTACAATGAGGCATATTTTTGTAACTAATTTACAATGCAACACTGTTTTTCCCTAGAAGCCACGGTGGCTGTGAGCGATTAGCAGGCTCGCCTCCCACCAAGGCAAACTGGGCTCAATCCCCATCCGGGTCACCTGATTTTTGTAAGTGGGGATCATGCCGGACGGTGCCGTTGGTCAGCAGATTTTCTCGGGTACCTCCTGTTTCCCCAGCCCTTCCATTCCGGTGCTGCTTCATACTCACATCACCCTCATAGGCTCTCAAGACCTTGCTGTTAACAGCTGCCCAAATATCTTCACTCATTTGAACTACACAAGTTGAATAACACCTTCAATGCAGAATAATAATTTTTCATAGAATTTTTATATTAAACATACTTTCTTTGATATATTCTAATTTCTCTTTCATCATTATATTTTAGTTCATGTAAAAAATTATAAATTCTCTTTATCATACCAGAACTTACATTTCACACTTCATTGCGTTTAACATTTTATATAAAAAACTATTCACTTTCAATGAACAAACCACGATTCTTAAATATGGTACATAATATTTCTCCACTCTTTTCTTAAACCCATTGCTTGCATAACTACCAATTTCCACTCCCTTAACTTAGCTCGCGGTCATTGCTTTATCAGCATGTCAATCATCCATTTGACATCCAACCATTGTTTTAAGAAGTTTTTTGACATTCAAAATACAATATTTCTGAACACACCATTCAGTACGATTCATAGACAGCAGTCTTCATATTTATAGTCTCATTGCTACCAACCATACATGTTATATTTCATGTTCTTCCTTTTTATTTGTGTTGTTTTTTACATTAAAATAGATTCATTATTGTCTTTCATAAATAGTGACTTCTAAAATTGTACGTAATTCGGGAGGACCTGGGGTAGATTCCCGGTCCTGCCATCCTGATTTTGGTTTTCCAAAATCATTCCAGGCAAATGTTGGGGTGGGTCCCAAACAAAGGCCATGGCAGATTCCTTCCAAATCCTTCCCCAATCCCTTCCCTATGCAACTTACACCGTCTCTAATGACCTTGCTGTGAACGAGACATTAAGCCCAACTACCTACCTATAGTTACTAACAATTCTCTCTCTTTCATTTAAATCACGTCTAATCATATTTCAGTACTAACGTCACACTAATAAGTATGTTGGCATTCGTTTTGGGCATGGGGTAGTATATTTGATCCAATTTTTTTTACTTGATTCTTGGCAAAAAGTTTACTTGGTAATTGTTTATTATAACAACTTTTTCCAGAAATTGGGAAAATATTATTATAGGGTTTTTTTAGGTTGTACATAAGTTGCCTAACTCATGTAGCATGCACTTAATTGACTTCCTACAAAATGCCAAAGTGGGGAGGGTCAGAAATGTCAAAGAAATAATGGCAAATAAATGTAAATAATAAAATCACAAAAATGCTGAAAGTTATGAAAATATATAGTCAACTACATTGGTAGCATTGCGGTTACATATAGGCCGTTCACAATAAAGTGAGCACTTTTGAAAGCCCTGTTAAAGTTCTACTTTTTTGCCCATTATGGTTCCTTCTGCCACTTGTAAACAGACATTGCCATGTGACTGCCATGTGCTTGTTAATAAACTCAATGTTTACATTTCAGGACTGCTAAATGTAACACACATTATATATATTTATATGTATGCGTGTGTATATGTGTATGTATATATATATATATATATATATATATATATATATATATATATATATATATATATGTGTGTAAAATATGTAACTTATATAATTGTTTGGGTCATGTGAAAGCTCCGATAGACAAAAACTTTACACAATAAACAATTGAAAAATGAATGCCCTAGCAATAAAGTCATGGAAACCGTGAAATAGCAAACATTAAACTTGGGTGGTGAACAAGTACCAACACGACATGTTAAAAAAGGACACACATTAGTTAAGCCGAAAAATAATTTGGAAGGGCAGCCAAATCCAGATTTTGAAATAGACTAGCATTACTGCACACCCAAGGTACAACACCACTTGTCACACAAATTACCAAACATTTAAAAATTGTACCGCAAACTTAACGTTTCCCATGACTCACCATTTTCTAAGTGCCCCATCGCTCGGTAGCGAGACTAGTAAAACGTCAGCTCGAAAACATAGTAGCTGTGTTTGGCCTCAACTGACCGAAGTGAAGTGCAACTAATCCACCAGGAAAAAACATACATCCTGCAGGCATAAGTTAGCGGCTTAACGTAGCAGATGTCTGAAGTGTATAAAGTAGACAGAGCGAGGCTATGCAAGGCCTTAATTTAAAAATGACAAATCAAAAAATAGTGATGCACGAAAGAGAGAGGGGAAGGCAGGGAGGCAGAACAGCAAGGAAAGACGAGGGGATCTGAGTGGAGCAAAGAGTACACCACTGCACAGGAGTAGATGGTGCTAATAAACTTAACGTGATAGTGCTAACATGACAGTATATAAAAATATATAATATATATAAAAGTAAAATATATAAAATGTGTATGTATATGTACATTTTAAGGATAGTTTTATATGCACCTTTATAAATGGAGATAAATATATTTCAACATAGGCCCATTACGTATATATAAAATTAAAATAATTTACAACAAATGCATTTGTGTATATGTACATTTTTTTTTTTAGACACTGTTACTCTGTTCATACCCTTCTCAGACCCTCAAAAAAAGAACTGAACATTTATATTGTGAATATAAGTGGTATCAGAAGGGTATACCAGACTTGTTACTGGCACCACCTTCATTTATACAAATTAATTCTAAAAATAATGTATGAAATGCCAATCCGGTAATGGGCAAATTTCCTGTGTTTCTGGTGGCCCAATTGGTTGTGACATTTATTTTTTGTCAAACCCACGCCGACCTCAAGAAACCAATTTTACAGGTAAAGTGCATGGACTTTCATCATTGTTGTGGTTCCTTCATTGCAATGACGGCAGCAAAACTGAAAACTTAAATGAGAAAAATATTTAAAAAAATATTACTATACTTACAAAAAATGGTTCATGTGTGCACACACAAAACTGAAAGAAATGTCGTATTATTAATGTAAAACCAATACATATCCACAAATGACAGCAAAATGATAATGTAAAGGACAAATTATAAAAGTATTACTTACAGGCAATTTACTTTTATCTAGTGTATGACCGATACACACAACAAAATTACATATTAATATACAACTTAATTTTTAAGATGTAAAACTATCATGACACTTATATTAACAAGATTACAAACATGTTACAGTGACATTTATGTTATCAAGTAACTCAATATACATGACCTTATCGTACCATGCAACACACATTTGAAAATTTAGAATAAATTTTGCAAAAACTATATATTATGTAAAAATATATTGCTTACATTTGTTTTATACTAGACACTAAAAATCAAATAACATATCTTTACAAACAACATTACAAATACATAAACACATGTGGACTCCAATAACAAATAGTACCCACCCATAACAGATATGTGTATACTAGAAACAAGCAGCTGCAAAATGCAAATACCTTTACCTGGTCATACAAACCTGACCGCCACTGACCATCCAGCACCTACTGTGCAGTAGAACAGCCTGGTACATCTGTCTGTGGCACTGCCAATACGCCATCGCCACTGCCAGGATCATCTTCGTCAGTGGTGTCCAAATACAGATCCAAGGATATGATAAATGGAGGTATGTCAGTGGCTTCGTACACTTCCTTCTCCCAATCCTCTGCAATCAGCTTCTCCACGTGGTCGATACACTTTGCCCATCCGAAGGAAAGTTTGTGCAAGGTACACTTAAAAGCTGTGTGTTTAACATGTGGTACCAGAAACATTCATGTTTTCATGCTTAAAAAAAACTCCAAGCAATAATGCAAAAAATTAATAAAAATAAACAACCAGACCATGCATATAGGCTACTAAGAAGCATTAAAGTTTTTCAGAATTTGTAGCATTTCAGTAAGAGACACGCAAGTAAGTCTAAGAGAGAATTGTTAAGATATATATGAGAATAATTAATATAGAATAAAAAATATAAATATTAGAAAAATAACTCGAAGTAAAGACAAGAAACGTGTTAAAAACACGAATCTATTGTATAAAGCCAGACCACAGCTTGAAGAATATCTGATATGTAGAAATTGCAAACTACTACTTAATACGTAAGTATACTGAAGCAATTTACACATAGATAAATGTAATATAAATACAAACAAAAGAACACACACATAAGGACACACAATTTACACTGTTAACTAGTCATTATATACCAACACCTTGAAGTACAGCTACAACTGGATGTTTCAAACTACTGCAGGGACATAAGGAAATCACATGGTAAGGACCACTACACAGAATCTACAGACACAGAAGAGGATGACACTGAACACACATAACGCACAGATATACCTCTCTGGGGTCACTAATTGGAGAGCTTCCATACCAATGCCATGACAATGGTATGGAGGAAGCCGCAGTACCTCATGCCTGTGCTGATGAGCCATGTCATCAATCATATACCTGAAATATTTTTATAATACGTGATACAATGTCAGAAAAGCTCTGTTAATGAATGTTATTATGTTAAGAAGTAACCGAATGGAAGCTTTACTATACATAATGTAATGTATGGCCATAGAAAAACATACTGCACTGGAGGCAAATTCACTTTTGGGACTCCCAGCAATTCACCTTTCACTGCATGCGCAACAAACAGAATGTTGTGCTGTTTGAACCACGCGCCGATGTCGTCTTTTCTCCAGCTTCTGCTGGGAAATTTTTCAAGCCAAAAGTATATAAAATAAACCATTCAGAAATTAATTTAAATTACAATAATTTTGTTGAGTATATCACTAGCTGAACAAATAGTTTGCCTTGTTCAAATGCAACCATGGTAAAAAGAATCCTACATTTGTGCCGAACCAAATACCTGGGTGCTGTGATACTATGCATTGTCCATGACGATAATGCTGGGCTCCGGCAGGCTCTCCAAGAGCTGCTTCATCCACTTCTGGAAATATTCCCCATTCATTTCGCCATGGTAGTCACCCTTGTTCTGCCCTGAAACAAACAGCAACCGGTATGAAGCCATTACGCCCTCCAGCTTAAACAACATTGAACCGCGTACCTTGGTTCACACAGTGCCTCTTTACTGTGTCGACTGTTTCGTCCTGCCAGCTCTTTCTTAACAGTTCTTATATATAATAAAGCTGTGATTTATTGTTGTTTGTATACATTCAACATTATGATATTTAAATATGTAAGTCCCAGCAAACCTTTTGCAAAACTCCTCGTTTCGTCAGTGAATATGGAGTTTGCGCCATTCACCTTTGCGTCCATGTACTTCCTCAAAAAAATAGCCCGTTGGATGACGATGTATTCCTTCTCGAGCGTGGCCTGTTGCCCGTTCACAGTCGTCCACTTGAAGCCCATGTTCTTCAGGAGGTGGTAGTGTTTGGTTCTTCCACCGTAGAACTCAATCCTGTTGTCTCTCACCTACTTCAGTAGCGTTGCCAAAATGATGCGATGTCCTTGCGAGGTCGTGGCCTGTCGCCCGTTCACAGTCGTCCACTTGAAGCCCATGTTCTTCAGGAGGTGGTAGTGTTTGGTTCTTCCACCGTAGAACTCAATCCTGTTGTCTCTCACCTACTTCAGTAGCGTTGCCAAAATGATGCGATGTCCTTGCGAGGTCGTGGCCTGTTGCCCGTTCACAGTCGTCCACTTGAAGCCCATGTTCTTCAGGAGGTGGTAGTGTTTGGTTCTTCCACCGTAGAACTCAATCCTGTTGTCTCTCACCTACTTCAGTAGCATTGCCAAAATGATGCGATGTCCTTGCGAGGTCGTGGCCTGTCGCCCGTTCACAGTCGTCCACTTGAAGCCCATGTTCTTCAGGAGGTGGTAGTGTTTGGTTCTTCCACCGTAGAACTCAATCCTGTTGTCTCTCACCTACTTCAGTAGCATTGCCAAAATGATGCGATGTCCTTGCGAGGTCAATTGTAAAATGATCATGATAATTATGTCACAAAGGTAGCACATGCCTTCATCGACAAATGTTTTCATATTACACTAAATTTTTTACGCCTGGCAATTTACAAATAACGAAGAAACTTCTCTTCTGCTCGGTAATGTTATTTTTAACTAGGCTGCTTAAAATACTAATATTATTTATATTACAATTTTCACGTGGAATATGAAAATATACATCGACACAGTGAGAAAAATTAGATAATTTGAATGCATTATTGTCGCAGGCAAAAACAGAAAATAACTGAATAATAATTAGTGGTCTTTTAATACTGATATATACAGTTTTGATAATGTCTGCTTGTTGTACTCTCACCCACAGTAGCTCCCAACATGTATTGATTACACACATTGCATAAAAGACAATAACATTATATTGGTGTTGTGTTTTTACCAATTTTATTTTCAGTAATCATACTTTTTAACGATGTGTGTGAAGTTGTTAAGTTTAATAAGCATATTTTCTTGGTTGAATTTGTAGCAGATTCTGCAAACACTGTGTGTGGTTCAGTGCTTGTGGTTGCAGTGCTAATGTACTGCAAACGGTTTGTAAGTGTTTCCAATATCATGTTTCCGCGGTCTGGAGTCGATAACAGAATTGGTTTACCATAGATGAAATGCTTTGTAAATGCAAAAGTTTCATTGTAAATGCCACAATCTGTTTGCAATAAAATTAACTGGTACACACTACACTATGGCACAACACAGTGCCGTTCTATGAAGTGTCAAAATGGTACACTTTTCAATGTGTTTGCATGAAAATGTTAAATGTTATTAGAATTACCAAAATAAATCTGTGTGTTTGGCATATGGGATCGTGGTTTTTCTCTGACCAACGCACGTTGAAATTATTAGAAATATGTTATTTCCGTAAAAATTGTATATTTCTTGCTAGGGTAGTACTAGCATAGGCTTCCTTTACCATTGCTTTTTTACTGCAATAAGAATTATTTATAAAATACCAAATGGAACTTATTGCCCCCAAACTTCTACATGTTCCTATAATGAATATTTTGTAGTGAAATTATAAAGTGAGTCACAGTGTGTGTATTTGCATTTTCAGAACGTAGCGTGTTAATAGAGGAACTAAATTTGTGTCTGCAGTGTAAATATTATAAATTAAATATACATCAACAACAACACATTATTGATCTGTGTTGCTCATACCTTCACGATACATCCTATAAATGGTACGGTTAATGGCTACAACGGTGAAGTCATCAACACTCTCAAAGGACTTTTCCTCTTGTGGCCTCTTCTTTCTCTTCTTATCCGGAGTGGCCACATCTTCAATATCTCTCTTGTAGTACCTGAAATGTTTTACACAGCAGTGACAGTAAAAATCGACTTTATTTGTATTTAACAATGTAGCATACTAGAGCACATATTGTGGGACTGGTACAGTTAAGGCCGGGCTACAATTGCTATAAGCATATCACTAACACAACACAGTGATATACATATGAGTTAAACTGCTTGTTTTCAGTTATACTGGCTACAACTGTGCATAGCTATAAGCACTTGGTTTAATTTTCCTTGTTACTATAGCTGTGCGTCAGTAAACAGCCAATCAGAAGCCCCGACACTTATACTATGTTATCAATTGAAAAACTTATTTACAAATCAAGAAAGTGCGTGTTTTGACTTCATTCCTTGGGAAGATATTTTCTTTTGTTTATTTCTGGATAATCACAACCACGGAAGTTTTGTAACGCTTCTATGTACAGACCTTAATTTCTTCAGTACAAATGTAGCAACATAAACAAACTAATGTTATTATCGTTACATCAATTGTAGCCAGGCCATTGTGATTTTGTGTTTTGGTTGTGCTTATCGTTATAACTGTGAATGTGTTTGGTATGTCAATTGTAGCCCGGCCCTTATTGAAAGTTAGCTCATACAGCTTCTTTAGAAATACTTAATTTAACACATACACTGCATAATGTAATCCAACCTTTACAAAACATGCACTCACAAGTAAACAGGAGCTCTGGGAGTCTGGGGTGTTGACTATGACGTGTAATTTACAGTTACGCTAAATTTCAAGAACGCATAGTATCTTCGTTGATATTTCTCAAAAGGTAGCAAGTTGTCTTGTCGAATATCCATTTCGAAATTTAAACATGGAATTATTCGATAACTGTTGACAATAAATTGTAAATATTTTTTAAACTTATTACGGCAAGCATTACCAAATAAAACAAGTACACTTGCATCAAGAAATAATGTCGGGAACAAGCACAGCTATAGGTCTATAGTTAACAAAACCAGCTTCAAGATTTTATAGTTTATAGGATGTTTGAACACCTTTGGTGTAGCATCAAACTGTGATGTTTATGTTATGTTAACAATAGTAAAATTTAACTTGGGATGTATAACTACATGAACACAAGTTTGAGGTTAGGCCTACCTTACAAAATAACACAGTGAAATAAAAAACGTGTATAATTAACGTATAGTTATTGACAGCAAAATTTGCACTTGTTGTCGCCGCAGATTTAAGAAACGTTACATGACTAGGCCTAAATAGATACGTACAGATGTATTTTAGGTTAGGCCGACATTACAAAACAACACAGTAATAAGTAATATACAAACGTGTAAAATTAACATATTATTACTGCCGGCAAAATTTGTATTTGTTTTCAAGGTAGATTTAAGAAAGGTTACATGACTAGGCCTAAATAGATACGTACAGACGTATTTGAGGTTAGGCCTATATTACAAAAAAAAACAGTAATATAGAAACGTGTGAAATTAACGTATAATTATTAACTGCAAAATTTTCACTTATTATCAAGATGGATTTAAAAGAAAGGTTAAACAGAGGAGTGTAGTACATATGTACACATTACTTTTTATATTATTTGTCAAATTTAGAATATATAACGTGTACTTCGCAAACTCACATGAATATATTGTGTGTCTGCTGTCGTTCATTTACTTTCATTATTGTTATTTAACTTTCCGTTTATAACATCATGTTTCCAACTGTCGATTCCTACTTGTTCTTTTTCAACAATTTACTTCAATAAGGTACTGTGGATAAGCTGGGAAAACACATCGTAAAACCTGTTTTGGGGAAACACATTTACACTTACCTCCGGACAGTTGCAGTTGAAATTTTCATCATTTCTGCAACTAGTTCGATGACCTTGCAGGGTTTCATCTCTCCTCGACGAATTAAAGAATATATACTTTCGGCGAGATTTATAATGTCTTCCTGGCGCTGACTATTCGTACGTAGTTTGTTGGAACTCATGACTTTACACAAAATCACTGCAACACAAGCACTATACGACCTGTAATAAAACAATGGTTGTAGATAAGCTGAAAAATAAACGAGAAATATTAAAACACAGCAACTTCCAGCTCCCAAATTTGTAATAAGCAAAGCCAAGCAACAAGCATGAAGGAACCACAACAACGGGCCGTTGGTTTTGACCATTGCGCAGATCGTGACACAATATAAGTATGAGTTACAGTAAATAAATCATCTTTACGCCAATAATTACTTTAAACTGAACAAAATAAAGTTCAAACAACTTAAGTAGCCATTAATTTAAACATTACACTTGCAATACAGTGTTATATCTTGGAACTACTTTTCACATTTCACTGCCAACATAACTGGGTGTGTTCATCCCCAGCCTGTGCGGTAACACACATGGTTATACATACGCAGTTGCGGACAGTGGTTTTTTTCGAAGGTTGACTTCTAGAGTGCTCACTTTAACATGAACTGCCTTTAGTAACATTTATATATTTTCAGTAATTGTGTTAAAATTTGATTGCTGGCATCATTTAAACGTATACGTAAGTATTTAAGTAATATCTACATTAATGTTTTGTCACAGGTGCTATACAAATACTCTAACTGCGGACTGTCCTAATTGGTACACTCCATGTTGCAGTTGGGAGGGGGAGGGTGTTGCGGAATGATGGTGACATGTTAGTTAAATGAACTTTTAGGTAACAAGAACGGACTTCTGGTCCCAAACTCAACGATGGACACGGAGCTACAGCACTTGCGCAACTCCCTGCCAGACAAGGTGCGAATCCAGCGGGTGGAGGAGCGGCTGTCTGCGCTCGGCAACGTCATTGCCTGCAACGACTACGTGGCGCTGGTGCACCCGGACCTCGACAGGGTGAGTTCACGTTATTAGCTGCACATTCCATTTTCAACAAGGCACAACTCTATAGTGTGTTCATGGTTAATTGAGCATTTTGGATGGCCCAGTGTAGGATCTACTGTTCTGTCTGTCTTGTATCCTTCCTTAACATGTCAAATTAACACTATTGTCGGTAATTTAACTTTATTCAAGGAATTAGAGTTATAAAAAAACCAGGAAATTGTTTGCAAAGTAAATATAATAGTAATAAGCAGATTCATATTTGTGTGTGTATGAAACAAGCACTGATTTTTATTCCCATAAATTTAAACATTACTTTCGTAATACGTAAACTTTTAGAACTATGTTATTATTATTTTACTGCTGGCAGTTGGAAGCCTGCATGCCAGCGTGTGCCATAGCATATACGTATGTACATAGTTCTGGCCACTGATTTTTTCCAAGGTTGATTTCAAAAATTCGTATTTTACCATGAATAGGCTTTATCGAGGAGCAGTATGATGTCAAAATGGATTGAATAAAACATCAGGTGAGCATATGTATGCAAAATTAAGGGCTGTTTTTCAGAATGTCGCAACAAATAAAGCAGAAAATCTCTTTAATCAATGTATGAAAATTTGTTACTTTAGTATTCAAACAAAAACATTGCCATGCGATTTCAGTAAGTCGTCAACTGTCAAATAGCTGGGCAAAATCAGTTCCTTGTTTTTCAAAAAGTATTTTACATCAATTTTTACTATGAGTGACCATATTTATACTTCTTTCATACTTATTTTAGTCTGGGCATAAATAAATCCATGTGAGTTAATCTTCTTCTCATTGGTTCATCTTTGCGCTGTATCTGAACTCGCATAAAAACCACAGTTCCCATTTTAATGAACTTATTATATAACCTATACTACATATTAAATAACAGCACTTATACCTCGTACAGACATCTCCTTTGCAAGGACAAATTTTTGGGAACTGTGAAAAGTAGAAAAGAAATTGATTAAAAAGTTTACAAACAAAAAATTTGCCACAAAAATCTGTTGAACACATTTGCAAGCTATGAATTTAACGCTTATTTTAACTAAATATATGTGGGTAGGTTGTTAATGGTAAATTATCTGTACTTGAGCATGCAATACAAGCAAACTTTTTCCACGCCACTTTTCATATTTTTTTCTTACCAATTTTCAACCTATATGTATTTCCAAAAAAGTGTATGTGTTATCAACAATGCTGCGTAGTGCACCAGCGGTGCAAGCTTGGGGGGGGGGGGGGATAGTTTCCAGACTCACCTAGTTGTAGCTGCTACTGTAGAGGTTGTGTTTAGACTTATGTTTGCCATTGCCCTGATGGCAACTTGCCACCTTCATTAGTACAAGTACCTGACAACATTCTATATACTGACCACCAGTGTCGATGGGTCATGCAGTCATTAGCCTTGATGAGGCATGTCTATGTGCGATGAAGTATTGGGGGCAGCCACCCCAACCAAGATAGTGATAAATTGTTGTAATACTTATATCATAACTTCATCATTTTTTTTAATGATTAGTGTTAATTTTTTTGAATATATTGAAGCTTTATGCACTATGGAGTGTGCAAAGGGATGTAGTTCGATCCCCGAACACTCAACCACCCAGCACTGGATTTGGATCCAACCTGTACCTGGACACTGTTGACGAAGGACCGAACCAGCTATGGTCAGTAGATAGAGGGTTCAAAACTCAGATGCAAACATGAAAGGATGTAACTAAATCAATTACTTATGTATGGAGTCGCCTTTAGGAAAACTGCACGCAAGACCCGGGTTAGCACAAGAAAGGGTTCGACCCACGTTGGGGGAGAGGCAATGAGAGGGGCTAACTTGTGGCGTATGGGGCTTTGGTGACTTGGGGATTCTAACCCCGATAAATACCTTGAATTTAAGTGTACTCTTGTACACTGAGCGTGTGCGACTAGTTTGGGTGGCCTTCAATCTCTTGAAAGCGAGTTTTGCATAGTACATGCCCAGAGGGAAAAATTAAACCAGCTATCGCAAGGTGCCAGCGTAGATTGTGGGTCGAGTAGGTTTACGTAATGGAACAAAGTTTTCAACAGTAGGAACACCACATTAATGGATTACCTAAGGAACCGCAGGCTTTGGAGCTCTCCTCTGCTCCGTAGGTGCTCCTGCAGCGGCCGGCTGTAGAACAGTGGCCAACGCCGGTTGCAGCTGGAAGATGCTCTTGACTGCTGAAAGTTATGTGTGTAGATGGTGGAGGAATAGCGGTGTATTTAGGGGAGAGTACTAACGGCTCTATGCCTAATAACTCTATACCACTATGCAAGGTTAATATATGCTCAAAGGAAATGGGTCCCGGTGTCCGGGTTGGTAATTCAAATAAAAAGCTCCGCCGTCTTGTGGTTCTGTATTACTCTGATCAAGTAGTTCTCTTTCTATCTGGTATAGTTCCTATTAAAGACTGTTCTTTGTACCTGATTTCAAGGCTTTCGGCATGAGGCCACACTAGTAATATGATCCCAGTGTACGTCTGGGCAAATGACTAGACCCAACGGGTCTCGTCGCTTAACCATATCTGACCATTCGCTAGCCCGAAGGGTTATACAGCAGATAATGGGAGCAGCCGAAGTACCAAGGTATATTGAGTTCCTACTGAAAGACTCCCCCGAAGATTAGCCTTTGCAATACCCTGAGCATTACCTTGTGCGAACTCTGAATATGCTCAGTGTTATTTGTAGTTGCCGTTTGACTGATATCATACACGTACACAATTTAAGAATCAATATTCAAATGTAAAGTCAATTTGAGAAATTACCTGTGGCTTACTTTGATTCAAGTACACAAGGGATGCAGGGGTTAATAATGCTAGTAAGTATAAGGCACTAGATTTCAATGGAAGTGTGGATTTAATATATTGGGGCATGACGTCTTTTCAACAATGGTGATTTTAACAATTTTCGCTCCATCCCTACGTCAGTTGTTGCGGAGTTAGAAGTTAACTTTGTCCTGTTAATATGTGGGATTTTACTGTCTGCCTCGCAGATTGTTTTATTCACCGGCCCACCGCAACAATGCTTAAAGACAGCGAGTTCTTTTCCTCCCCGCTAGATAGCTCTATTAGTAATTATCACTTTTCTTTTGTTTCGCAGCCACTTCCAGCCGGCCGGTGACATCACAGAGGCAGGCCATGCATTTGCTACCTCCCGCTCTGCAACTTCCGCTCGCCCTAGCGGCACGAGCCAATCAGTAGTGAGCCAGGCCAGAATTTAGTATAAAAAGGGAGACAGCCCGCGTCTCCAAATCAGTTTTCACTTCTAGCGCTCACTGCTCATAATCTGACCAGATTGTTCTCAACTCTTCCTAGCGCTCGCCACTCAGAAATCGACCTTTCTTCTTTAGTTCTAACACCTGTTGCTCAGAACACAACACACCGTTCTTCGCTTAAGTTTCGCTTGTGATAGAGTTAGACTACGATAGTTAGCCGCTTTTCACTACGTATCCCGTAAACCCCTTGTCATCCTACAGTTATGTACATCTCTGTAGTAGACCCATCCTTAGTCTTTTTCAAGGCTGAATCCTGTCGCGACCCTGCTTAGTCGCCCCACTACGTGTCTGAATATACCCAACGTCGTTCTATACACCAGTAACGTACAACAATGCAAGAGTTTGTTGCTTAGACTTTTAGCACATCCACCACATTCCCTTAGTTGTACGCCGGTTTCCTCTACTGGCCATCATAATTTGTGCTTTTAGTTTTCCTGCTGATATTCGCACTGTTGACCACGAGCTAGAGTGCATTCTCTACGTGTTCCATAATGGGAATAAAATGTGGGTCAGCTTTCAAATTGAGTACTTTTCCTGTATACGTAACACCCATCTGTAGCTATTCTCGTGTAACAGGATATCCCGGGGAATTTCACTCAAACGAGCCAAACACAATTTTACCACAGCTTTTGCCGCCATACCCCTCAACCCTCCGGGTTTGATGGAAAGGAGGAGCCACACAGGTACACTGTCCTGGAAACAGCTTGTCGGCCTGGTGCATCTCCTGAGCGGCCTCCGCTGGGAGAGACTTGCGTCTCCTAGGTTGGGAAGACTGGGACAGGGTCACACACCCATGTGTGTAACTGTCCTCATGTACCTCAGTTTCTGCTAGACTTGGGAATGTGTCCGCCTGTCCTCTGCCCGCAGGAGGTGCTACACGTAGAGCTGCACAAGGAACCTACAGGTGTGGTACAGTAGTAGTAGGGTAAAGTCCACTTCCTAATGCGCTACTCCCAGAGGAAAGGTCTTAAGGGACAGTGCAACACATACTCTCAGGATCAGGTAGAACGCACGAGTATCAGCTTCCCCTGGTCAGCTTAACTCCTCAGGTTCAGGCACAAGCACTATATCATCTGTAAGACCCTGTGGAAGTTCTGGTACCCAGAGATCTCTTCACTCCACCTGAGAAGACCGGACCGGCTGACGTAGTATCCTTGGTGGATCGCCGAGCAGCTGAACCAACCTGATCGGCCGCCAATGCCCATAGTAGCTTATCTTGTACCAGCTGTATTGCATCCATCCCACTCCGCCTAAGCCACAGATCTCAGCTTACCTGTACACCGCACCAGTATCTGTCACGCCTTGCTCAAGCACCGCACCCTCACACCGTCGCCCAGGTATATCCAAAATATTGTGTTGCCCACACCTGATTTTATGCCCTGTTACTTAGCCATATGGCCAGCGTTGTACAACGGGAAGGCATCCGTACCTAAACAAAACCGAACCCCAGCCCACAGAGAAGCCCCTGGCTTAGTGTCTAGCCAAAAGACATGGACGCCCTCTGCGAAGACAGTATAGTGAGTATTTATTCCCGGTATTTCATGCGTCAATTAAGAAATGACAGTAAAGCAAAAATAATAGTAATATGGCAATAGCAATGGTTTCTACCGTAAGTTGCTTTACCGTTAAATAGCATACAAATTAACTGTGGAAGTTAAAAGTATATATTCATTATTCAATGCAAATTAGGCGAAGGGTACCTGTTACATTTACATTAAGTCAGTTTGGTGAATTAATAAAATTTAAAGAAATTTAATTAAAAGATAAACTAGCCATGGAACCTAGCTGGACTATACGGGGTATGTCCAGAAGGACCTCGCAATATGTAGCTGGGTTACTCTGCTCAAGTGGTAGAGTGGCCTGGCTAGGTCCTTAAGGGGGCTACGTCGCCGTGACCTTGGGGTTTCCTGTACGGCGCAGTGTTAAGGAGAGGTGAGGTTGATAACTGGAGGCCGCTGCTGAAGACATCCTTCAGGGGAAGATGGCCTCTGGAAGAGCGTCGTCGTCGTCGTGGCAGGCGGTATGGATGTAGGACTGTTGGTCCTAAGTTAGGTGCCCCCGGTCGTCACAGTCTGGAGATGTTGCAAGACCATGTTACTGCAGCTGTATCCAACTCCGGCCTTCGCAGCCTCTTCAGTAGTGGATAGGTGACTGGCGAGCCACTCCGAGCAACTGCTCAGGCGTGGGCTGGCTTGTTTTTTTTAGTGATCTCTGTCAATCATAGGTGCTTTGAGGGGTTCGGAGGTCTTGGCCCTGTCTCCAAGGGGTGGAGTTTGTGACGTCATATGCATGGACCAGTGGGTGCCTTATCTTGTCTCTTTGCTCAGCAGAACTTCCAAGCTAAGGGCACTCGAGTAGGCCGTGACCTTCTGTGATTAGGCCGTGTCTCTGGCGGCGCCAAATTCAAATTAGTGCGCTCTTCTCCCGGCGAGCACGCTGAAGTAAATATCTTTGGTGTGGGAAGAGCGATGACATGATGCTTTTCTGCGTACATAGGGGAGCAGTACAAGCTAGGAGCACTGGGTTGAAGGTTGTTGAGTCTCTGTCAATGTTGTAGAGTTCCCCACGTCCTGCTTCAAGTACTGAGGGTAAACTTGCCTATGAAACCAACCATCTCAGATGGGGCAAAGTCATGATTCTGTAGTCTGCTCTTATCTAGTGCTGATTTCGTCATGCGTCAGTATGTATGGTTTCATTTTAACGTATCACAGTATTATATATGTATATGTACTGGCAAGCATCATATCCTGGAGTGTATAGTCACTATATGATGAGTGGATCACAAATTAATTAATTATTTAAAAATATTAATAAATGTTACAAGGATTGAGGGTGTAGGTGGTTGTGTAGTAAATTTTATAGCTTGAATTTAATGCAGTGGGGTATTTGTAGATTATCAGTTGATCAATCATTAGGCAGTATCCAAATTATATAAAATTGGTGAAAAGTTGTCTTTAATATGTGGTCATTTTACACTGTGCATTATGTTCTTTCAGTTTGTTGCATTATTTGTACTTTCACTTTGTGAGACAGGTACCACATATGTTTTTAAATCTCAGGAGACAGAAGAAATCCTTGCCGATGTCCTGAATGTGGAAGTGTTTAGACAGACCATTGCTGCCAACGTGTTGGTTGGCTCATACTGCATCTTGTCGAACCAGGGTGGTCTGGTCCATCCGCAGACCTCTATCCAAGACCAGGATGAACTGTCATCCCTATTGCAGGTTCCATTGGTGGTAAGTACATGTACTGGATCTCTGCTTGATGTTTATAACTAAGATGTTGCGGGTTTTTAGGCAACCTGCAGAATGTCCTGGTATGATGATCATTAAGAGCTGTCTTCACAATTTCTTCTTGCTGCCTTCACAGGCACCGCTGCGCCAGGTGTCCCGTTGTTTGACTTCAGCATGCTCTAAAAGATAACATTATTAACTTTTATTATTGTTTTTGTGGTATTCTGTAACACATCTCTTTATAGCTGTCTTTGTGATGTCACATAGATTTTGGTAATATTGCGGGTTGTGTTCAGAAGTCAACAACCTGTTTGTTTAATTATCAGTTTTTTCAGTTATTACATAATATCTTGTCATTTTTCATTAACGTCATTTTTCATTAACATAATCTATTTTCAATTGTAAATGTTTGTTTCTTAATACAGTAGAGCTTCACTGTAACAAACCTCAAGGGACCAAAAATATGGTTAGTTTGTTATAGTGAAGCTCACAAAAAAAATATCTCTTGAGGTAAAATTAGATGTGGCGAAATGTTACTGAAGTGAAGTTAGTTTTGAATCTTTATTGCCAACCTCGGACCAAGAAAGTAACTGTGACTCACGCCGCATACGAGAGGATAACAGGTCGTGCTCAGAGGAAGAACCTCACATGTGCAACACGGTTACATCAGGAATGCTCACAGGGGTGCTCGAAAGTAGCATGTTCAGAAGCTTAAAAATGAAAACTAAACAGAATAAGTTAATAAAACATACCACATGTAGGTCATAAGTGCTTTTACTGTCAAGATATGCAGAAAAGTCCGGGTTTGAGATTTAATTTTTTTGCTGCAAGCCTTTGAATTTCGCAATTTGAATAAACATCTCGAACAAAGTCCCAAGTTCATAGGCAAGTATTTGTAACTCAAACTACTTAAGGTAATACAAATAATAAACACGTTGCTGTCACGTGCCTATAGTATAAAGATATGCAGATAAGTCTGGGTTCCGAACCTCCATTTTTCTACTATGAGCCTTTGAATTTCGCACTTTGTTCGAGGTGTGTGTATAAATTTCGAAATTAGAAGGCTTGCAGTATAATAATAAAATCTCGGAACCCGGACTTTTTTGCATGTCTTGATACTAAAGGCACTTGTAAGCAATTTGTATATGGTATGTTTTACCTACAGTGCCAGGATTTTTAAATATTTGGCTATGAACTTGTCACTTTGAGGCGTCACATTTTTGGTTGGGTGATAAAAAATAGATTTTTCTCTATTACAGAACGTTGGCAATGTAGATTTCGCTATGCCGAATTCCGTGGTTATTTCTCCCCCCCCCCCCCCCCCCACTTAAATTTTCTACAGCTTTAATTATAGCACATAATCAAGATCGAACTTGTTAAAAACGTTAAAATTTATTTGCAGTTCAGTGAAAATACGTTTAAAGGTTCAGGTATTCTCATTTGCAATTCACGGTAAAATACGCAGATGCGAGAACAGACCAGATATATAGTGACAGTTAAAGTGCCTATATTATGGGGGATCAGGGCGGGGTGGGTTAGCTGCCCCTAACCCTGATCCATTCAAATGACTACCGCTTGGGAAGACAAGGGCCCTGGTCTGTACTTCCCCCGCGCTAGCTTGCAAAGGTCAGAGAACTTTCATAAGGATGCTGACCACTAGACCACTTCGCAAACACGTTTCGGAAGACGGCTCCAGAGGCCCACCACTTCACCAGCAGCTGCCAGCCACCTCGCAGATTCTGCCACTGTCTTTCTACATCATCATCCAGAGGCTCTCAAAGACTTTGCCCTACTTCTACCACCCACCTTCTGGTAAACCTGCAGGTCTCCCCGACATCTCTTCTGGACCTCTCATAACACACCGGACGGTGCTGTTACTCCAATTACCCTGCTGATAATTTAAATTGTGATTAGGTTCCTTAAGAACACACCCCGGATAGACTACTAGGCGCTGTCAAACATGCTAGTTATTCTTATCTTCTCGCATGGGTCGCCTTCACCTGGTTTAAAGGTAGGTTCAGCTTTCGTAGTTCACTTATTTATTTACTTAGGAGTGTGGCATCACTTGTTTTTCTTATTGCATATAGTAAAATACCTGTATTTTACCATTATTCGTGTGTTATTTTACATAACTTGTATAATGCTTTGACCTTGTATTTTAATTTGACTTATGTAATTGAGTTAAACTTCTTTCGCTTAAGGAACGTAAGGAATTAAATTTGCTTTGAGTAAAAGCTGGTAGTTGTGTGGAACCACTAGGGTGGAACACCCACATGTTAAGAGACAAACGGAGATCTGCCAACAGGTAGACCTTCGGCTGTGCTCATATCCACTAGGTACTTGGACCCTCTAAGAGAATTGACCAGGCCCATTACTTCTCCCAGCTTGCTTAGGCTGGAAGGGGACTAGTAGCACCCAGACTCAGTAATCTGCGCCACACTCAGGTCAGTCCCACCTTGCAAAGGGAACACAGGGTGCTGCCACTGTGTCCTGGAAGTACATGCTATGGCCGCATAAATGCTAGCTTCTTGACAGTTTGCACCAGATTTTAAAATGCCTTGAGCCCAACAGGGTAGCATCACTAAAAGTCATAGAATGGCCCTGCAGGCTGCAGTAAGTTACATTAGTAGAAACTAGGGATGTGCGAACACTGAAGTTTTGTTCGAGTCGAGCTCGAGCCGAGTCGAACTCGAGCGAGTTTCTACAATTATTAATAAAACTGTCAATATAAAACTAATAGCAGCCTACTTCACACAAATGGACATGAAACAATTATAACATTTTCTTATTAATTAAGATTATTTAACAACACAGTTTAATGAAATGCCTGAACCATATTATAAAGTGCCCATTAAATTATTCCCATATAAAATTTTAAAATTTAATATTTTACAGTAATAACATGTAAGCTCACTGTCTAATATTAAATCTCACTTCCCTTAACACACTATACACAACTAAGGTTACTTCCATTACGACCCCATTTATTACGACCACCTCTCTATTACGACCCAAACCCCGAGGAAACGTCGAAAATTTGAGGCACATCTAAAAATAGATACAGTAATCCCTCGCCAACCGCCATATCTTGAACCGCGGTTTCAGTTATGCGCAGATTTGTTTTGTAGACGTTTTCTCCAATGGGGGCACGTTTGATGGCCTAATTACTTTTTCCTTTCAGCCATTCTTTATCCTTTAAACATATTTTTTAATAAATATTGCTATGTTAGTAATAAACACAGTGTATGTATTCCACTGCACTCTGAAGTTAACGTCTAAGGCTAAAGTAAAGCATACTTATTGACTATTATTCCAAATGAAATAGCTTTCAAAAGAGTTCACTTTACCGTGGATGGCCTTTACCATCATAGACTTTGACATTGGTTGTCCCAAGCAGTGTGAAGCAATAAATTACTTAATGCCAGGACACTTGGTGTATTGTCCCTTGCCGGTGGGGGGGAGGGTTGCAGTCTGGTGCTGGGTCAGTCACATGCTGCCACCTCTGCCTTACCCTCACTGTCTTTTTTCGCTTCCATTATCCCTCCTCTTTTGCTGTAAAAACAGCGGCATGTTACACAGACTAGTTTCTTAATCAGTGTGTGTTTCATAACTTCAAATCTAATTCAATGCCCTTTTTTTTATTATTGAGTTTATATACGCCTACATAATATACTAATTTTTTTAGGTGGGCAATTGTTTTCTCTTGTGAAGTCAATTTTATATGTAAAGTGAATAAAGATAAGTATGTGGAAATAAAATGTGTTCTTATGTTACCGGTACCATATTATGGCGAGTGAGGCCGTGTGCGTGTATAGGCAACGTCAAAAGTTGTTGATGCAAAATTTGGGATAGTTAATTCAAGCAGACCGCATTAAATATTTATATTCCCGTAAACATTGCCACGCCTCATTGTGCCTGTGTAGAAGCCATCATGCTGCCTACATTTAGTATAAATTCAACACATAGACGTGAATTGCATCTATCAGCATGGTTTCCCAACGCCGGGCTGTTGTTAGGAAGTGAACCGGCCCTGTAATGACAGCAGTGGCAGCCGCCACCTGCCATCTTGTTGCGACCGACCAACAGCTGCCCAGCCTGAGGACCTAGGACCGAGGTTCAGCAGCAAACTGCCATGCCCGCACCCAGCCGCGCTGCAGTGGATCTAGGTACTTGCCCAGCTGGCAGCTACGTACATGGTCAAACTAAAGCGAGAGCACGCCGCACACACGTATTGCTCAACGCCAACTAAACTTTTTGATCGTTACGTGCCTCATAGCAATGTATAACCAACGAGACCTGCATAATAGATATTTAATAATAACTTTATATTTTTAAATACATAGTTTTAATTTTTTCACATACTTTCAATGGCCTTCTTTTTTACGACAAGGGGTGGTCCAATATGCCTTTCTTGGGTATCAAATTAATCAGGAGACATCCAGCTATTAAAATATACGTATTTAATTTAAAAAGTGTTTTTTTTTTATGCACCAGAGATGATTGAACATACTTTATGCCAAAAATGGCAAATTTGGGGGCATAGAGGTTAGGGATGCGTCAAAATCGGCCCAAATTTTTCCAAATTTTTTATTACAACCCTATTCTCGGGAACCATGAGGGGTCGTAATAGAGAGGTTCTATTGTGTTTACTTCTACTACTTTTGGAAATTATAATTTCAAACAAAGAATCATTTTTCTGTGCTCCTTTAATTCTATTAGCTGAAGACTTTATGTACACGACACAAAATAGAAACGTTTTATTGGCTACACGTCAAAGATGTTCCTACACAACACAAAATAAAATTGCGCCATTTCCTACGCATCTTCATGCTGAAGATGTTCATACACAACATGCACAATGACTTTGAGGTGTTTTACAATGCACATGTTCATTGCGTACACATTTTTAATCAAAATCAACACTGCTAGCGCTAGGTTCGATGTGGCGAGCCATTTTGGGTTGAGTGCTGCTTGCATGTCTCGTATCTTTGATTTCTGAAAAAAGCAATTGTTTATGTTATGTTTTCCATCAATACAAAGACTGTCCGAAAGTATTTGTAATTCAAAAAATATCAATCTTTTATTTACGTTGAAAACTAATGCAGTGAAAGACATTTGTGAAGAATTTTGTGCATTTACGGAAGTTTTTCTCATTTATTGCTAAATCATAATTTAACTTTTCATAGTGAATAGTGCAACTTTTCAGATTTTATATTGATTATTTCGCATTTGCAAAATTTCGGTATTCTATAAATAGGTAATCCCCACATTTCCTTTCACTTATGCGTAAAAGGTGGCACGAAGCTGTGTGGTGAATGTTATTGTCCATTTGGTATAAGTGGTCTCAAATTTGACCGACAATGTGACCAACATACACAGTATGTAAACAGTAAATGCTCTCACTCCTACAGTATTGTATCAGCTGATGAACTGCTGCGGGATCCATGTTGTTAGGTTGGTTATTTAGATGACAGTTTTGGAAGAAAATAGTACTCGGAACTAAAAGTTGTAATTTAAAATCTTAACTATACTTACAACATTTATGGTTTAAATTATGTTTCTAAAGCAATATTAAATTTTCTTGGCTATTAGTAACGGGACTTTAAAAAATGTTCAGCATTTATGACAGAGTATGTCGACCTTTACAAGCAGAAAAATATTTACAGCCAATAGCATTGTCCGAAATGGCTACGAGGCCATGATTTAGGTTAGTAAATCGACCACATGACCACTTTTAGGCCCTAAATATTTGGGGGTTTAGGGTTGAAATTTACTGAGGTGAAGTAGCACACTAAATCCCCAAATTGGTCCGTACAATAGTCTGCTGTTTATTTAAGTTTTTTTCCGGCATTCTGGCGGAAACAGCTTTATTTTATGGCCTTGAAACGCTGCACAAAACATGCACGTGAAAAATGGAGAATCAGGGATCTACATGAAGTCATTTTAAAATAAGAGTTCATATATATATTTTGGTTATTTGAAATGGAATATTAATTGCAGGGAGCAAATAGCGAGAAGAGTGATATTGGCTAGAAAGAAATATGATCAGTTATTTACAAAACGTGAAAAATGCTTGGGAGTAAGTTATTTATTGATAGTGTGAGAAACAAAATAACATCAAAATTACACAAGCCTGTGGTTTCCAACTTTGTCACATATAGTACTGTTACAAGCCATTCGAAACCAGCCACCCTAAATTCCTAAAACCTAATTCCCCAAATTTGTCATTTCGGACACAGCTAATGGCTAGCCATGTTTGTGTTTCCAGGCCGCTGAAGGCAGTTGTGCGTGCACTTTTTTTTTCATCGTGTTCATTATACGAATATCTTACTGGTTTTGTCTGAATATTTCATTGGTAGTTAATTATTTTTTATATGCTTTTTCCAAACATAATTGGTTGTAGTACCTTTGTAGTGCGTTTTGTTGAATGAAATGTAATATTAATCAGCACATCGTTAAAACCGCTTGTTCCACCATTTCCCTAACCGCCTTCCACAATCAAGTGACACACACATAATTTCCGTATATAAGTTTAAGTTTGTTTGTATCAGGAAATGTGCACAGTGTTGATTTTACTGAATGATTCTGCAAATAAATTATTTAATGCTGGTGACGAACAAACGTGATTTTAGTTAACTAAACTCGCAAGGATTGCCATAGAAAAACACTTGTTCAAGAGGTTACAAAAGTTAGTTTGCGTGTTTTGTAAATTTATTTGTAAACCGTTAATTTAATTATTGAAATGCACGTGGCTTGAAAAATGCAGCACTTTCCACAGTTTTGTAGTGAGTGAATAATATTTGTTTGTCTACATCGTAAGTTTGGTAGTAAAATTAACTTCAGTCAAAGTGTGTGCATGTATATATTGCTGCATCTGTACAAATATGAACCAGCGACGTATGTATCACATTTTGCATTTTCATTAGAGTTATAATTTTCAATGTTAAATAATTTAAAAGTTATTTCCATTCGAGCAAAATTTTCCACTGCTCCATGAAAACAGTATGCAACTCAAAATGCCACACACTCATGCTGGAATCACATAGACCCTACCAACACATCATGACATGACCAAAAACGCAACCACGACACATTTCAATGTGACTACTTAGCTTTACAGCAAGACCAACACCACACTCTCGGCATTTAACCTAACTATTTAGAAGGCCCTGATAGGCTATGTTAGTCTCAAAGGCAGTGAATAAGAAGGAAATTTGTAATACATCATGGCGACAAATTGATATTGCAAATGCATAAAAAAGGAAAATTATTATTTTTAAGAGTTAGATACAGTAGTTTTCAATTAATTTTTCTTTTAAGTTGCGTATTTATAATTTTAGGGAAAGCTTGCAATACAATTTCATTTTGCAGTGTTGTACATTCTGTGCATTGTGCCGCATGACACGACGAAGAACAGAAATCATTTCCAACCCAAAATTGCTTGTCGGACAACAGAATCGGTTGGGCTTGCTTGCGGCTATCTATCTTGTATTTCATTGGCTGTTGGCCATTGTGTCGTGCACTGGGGCTATGTAATTCTGGCATCGTAAGAACATAAAAATAATCTTGTCTCACGAAAGACGATAAACTAAAGCCCCCCCACTCTGCTCACTTTTTCCTTTTTCCCTCGAAATAAAATAAAGATGATACCGTAATTGGGACCACATTTCATTGCTATGAACATTTCTCTATGTTGTTATTGATTGAAATTCTAACACTCTGGTTCTGGAAGGTTTCAAAATGTAAAGCTTAGTGGCCATACAAATTTGTAAGTTGTATCACTTCATTTTTTTTAGAACATATATAAAATTTGTCAAGCTTTTTACACAGGGATAGTTGTTAGCAAATAAATTTAAAGGTTTTTCCTGTTTTTAAAGGCCGTTTTTGAAAGTAACATAATGGCATGCAGGATTCAACGTTGGAGTCTTTCATAAATGTTTTGAGCATTTTTGTTAGAAAATTAAAAGCGCTCATACGTTTTAACATGCATTGTTAAGAATATTGTAAGAGTAAAGGAAGAATAGTTCACATAAACCGGATTTACCTTGGGAAGACAACTTTTTGATCTCAAGTAAATTACAACATGCTTAATCAAACAAAATTCTTTCAATTTAAGCACGCAACGAAGGTACTCCAACATCATAAAGAAGTGCCTCATGCATCAGCAGGAACTGCGACATTCCAAAATTTATCGCTAAGAAAATGAACTTTATGATGTTTTCAATCTTGGGTATGTGGAGCATCTATTTAGTGTGTAAGTGACAGGTTTGTTTCATATATTGTTGCTGTAGGTTACATGTGCTTCTCTAGAGCGCTTTGTAACATCTCTGAACTGAAATAAAGTTTTTCATTAGGTACCCAAGAACAAGCCTAGGGCTGTATTCACAATTTTGAGGAGGGAGGTTTTGCGACTGAACTTCGGTGTAAATATCAACACAGAGTTAGTCAGAAATAATTTTTTATTCACAGCATGACAATCTGAACATGTACGTATTTGAGAAAAGTTATTAAAGTATTTTTTATGTAGACCTACAATACATAACATTTGAGTTACTAAATGAGAGTTATTAAAAATACTGAAATTAAGTAACATTTGCTTAAATATTATTTTGGCTACCTACATACTTTAACATCCTGAGAATTATAACCGCCATAAAAGTATCGGGCTGTTCAGAGTTTGTTATATCATACCACGGAGCTGAATTATGTACTTTTAATGCAGTAGTAGGCATAGCCTATAAGTAAGAATGTATACTGTATTCGAAAAGGAGTGGGAGGGGGGATGGTATTTGTGCATTCCTGGAAGGGGGGGGGGGGGAACTCGGTATTTGGTGTTCGTGGAAACCATGCTAAATTTTTGTGTTTACAAGAACTTACTTCAGGTAAGTGTGACAAGATTAGTTGTCATAGAGTGTATTCAAAAACAGTAAAATATATTTTATTCATTTGACAATCAAAATACAATGTCATTTTCGTGCATCCTGGTTACAAATTTTTTGCAAGGTAAAAAAAGGTTAAATTATAGACTTATTACACGGGCTGTTAGTCATTTACATAAAATATTTATAAACTAAAAAATGTGATTGTTGCCAACCTGCAACTGTTTGAACAGCCCTTCACAGCTTCTAAAAGTCATTTGGGAGGAGGCACATGGAGTTTGTTTACAGAAACAGGCAGTCATATGTTGTTTGTTTACAAATACTGGCAGTTACATGGTGTTTGTTTACAGTCACCTTCAATGACAATTCAGCTGTGGCGGAAGGATACATAGCCACCCAGATGCCATTGGCACTATTTTCCTAGAACTGTCAAATTTGAGACCACTTGTATGAAGTGGACAATGCTGAATGCACACAAAGCGATAATTCGGTATATGCACCAATAGAAATTTCCCAAATTTTGTCTACCATCTGGCCAGTAGAAGTTTATTTTATGATGCATGTAAAATGAGGCTTTCTTTCTTGTATTCTTCATGACGAAATTGCACTATGCACTTTTTTCCCCCCAAAACATCTTGAAGTTTTCGAACTTGGGAAAATGATACGATCTCGAGTATAGTAATTACAAAGCTCGAGATGGTACTCGGAATTTTGAGTACTCGCACATCCCTTGTAGAAACTACCCAAGATAATAGTGTGGCAGCGGTAGAAGTTTAGGAGAGGAGAAGAAAATTATTTGGATTGCTCGATACTCAAAACATACAGTATTAGAAATTAAAAATAAATAATAATTAAAAATAATTAAAAGAAAGTTTATATATATATATATATATATATATATATATATATATATATATATATATATATATATATATATATATATATATATATATATATGTCCCAATCAAACTTATTCAGGTAAACCAATAGCAAGAAGTCAAACGCTTGGACAACTGGGCTGTTCAGTGAGTCATCCAGATGCCCTTAACACTACCACTTGTATTCTGTAACTTGTCTCCTTAAACATTCAAAACCACTGTAACAAAAAAAAAACTTGGGCTCCAAATTTCCAAATCCTAAAATTCTGAGTGAGAAGGAAAAAAGAAGGGGGTTTGGTAAGGGGGACCCGCTTGACTAATGCTCGAGGAACTGGTATGGGATCTTTTCATGATTTTTGAAACTGTAAGGAAGTTACACAATGTGTACAGTTCACTATTATTGCTACTCAAATACTTTCAAATATAACTAAACCTCTTTGTCTAAAAGTGTGATGCAAGTTTCCTAACTTTAACCTTAAAATGTTAAAATGACCCGAATATGCGGGGTGAATTGCTATAAAAAAGGGCGAGTGTACGAAAGAACAACCCAGGAATTCAAAAAAATATTTTTATTTAAAATTAATTTAAAAAAAATTAATTTATGTAAACTTTATAATCTTTAACAATCAATAAAATTTAGTCATCAACAATTAACAAAAGTTAGTTAATAAAATTAAATAGCCCATTTTATTTCAATACTGCTGAATCAATGATGAATGTGAATAAGTATAAACAACAATTATTAAAAGTCAATACTATTTCATGAAATTTCCAGCTTTCATAAAAGCAAAATTAAGAAATGTAGGTATTGATCTTGTATTTGGTTAGGTTGAAATATGTATGATTTTCAAATGAAAATAAAACAATGAAATTTAACATAAACTATATAACAGCCAGTGATATCAAACGTTGTTATAAAATACAAATAAAATTTAGCCAATGAAATTTTACTTATAGAAGCAGTGGAATCAAATTCCAATAAACTTTGGTAATAACTCAATAACTAATAAAGTTACAATCTCATTAAAAGAACAAATAGAAATAGGTATGAGAGGTTCACAATTGGAAATAATTACAAATGGGAAAACTATCTCAAAACCTAGTCTTCAAAAATATCCTGAAGGGATGTGTGCTATTTAGGTTACATCTGCATAAGCAGCAATGTAAACATCAATAGAATTACAAACACACTTGTTAAAACAGTATAAGTATTAACTGACTTCAGCAATTATACCAGACTTACTTTACCAAAAAATGTAAGTGAATAATGTTCCGAGATCATTGATTGGCCAAAATGACCAGAAAAACTAAAATAATAAGCATACAGTAGAAAAATATTATGAGCTAAATGTTATGGAACTTCAAATTACAAACAAAACACATGACAATCGCTAGGGAATGGCTATCAAAACAAGCACCACCTAGTACCAACCTTTAGGACTGAACCGTAAATAAAACAAACTCTTAAAACAACAACAAACAAACAATATAAAGCCCTCACTTGCATTTAGGCACTTCTTAAATTGTTTACGAATAAAGTAAAATTAAAATACCTGTAACAAGTAAACGGCAATAGTCTCTCACCTCACCGCACTCTTCTCACAATGCTACTCGGCTGTCGGTCTGAAGGACAGCGGCTCAAACTCTCATCCCTAACTCTGACTTTAAACTATACCTAAAATTACTGCTATTTATAGGATTGATCTGGCATCCTTCCCGAAACTTTGGAAAGAATTTCCCATCAATCAAAACAAAACCAATACTTAGCTCATCATCAATGTTTCTTGCAGCCTTCCCCCTGCTGCCACTCGCTCTCCGCGCACGTCCGACTACCTCGCTGCCATCTTCCAGACTCGTGACCTCGTTTCTGGGACCCTTTTTACGTCACGCGTCATACCATCACTCCAACCAATCAGCTTCCAGAATCCCTCTCCATGGCAACAGCTGACCAGCAAGCAACCTTGCTACAACACTCCCCTTATCCCCGCAACAGTCTAGATTTGTGCTGCTGCTTTCAGCACGTCTACTCCTTACCCCTGGAAGTACCACCAAACTCCCAGCTGGCATGGCAGAAACAAGCCGTCGGCTGCTACGGTGCCGGGAAGTACCACCAAACTCCCAGCTGGCATGGCAGAAACAAGCCGTCGGCTGCTACGGTGCCGGAACTACGACCTACACACTTGAGAGCGAACATTCAATTGAAAAGTTCTCGAACTACCTAAGGTATATGTTGGCTAAAGTGATTTGGCAGAAAAAGTGAAAACCTAAAGGCAACCTCAAATTGACAGTTTGAGAAGGACCAGAAAATAAAAGTGCCAATTCTTAATCTAACATTCTGAATGAATCAATCGCAAGCTACAGTGAAGACATGGAAAAATCTCAAAACTAACCAGCCGAAAATTCCTATAATCCTAACTTCCCTTACAATAAAATAAAGAGAATTAAAAAGGTTCCCACTCCTAACAATTAACAAAAAATAGACTCATCTTAACAAAAAGAGACCTTCCTCAAAGAGAAAAAAAAAATCTGAACAAGAAAATATATTTAAACAAAAAAAAAATTTCCCCTTCAAATATTTTACTGTCTCACAATAGCGGTATATCCTACCATATTTAAGCAATGGTAGCACTAATAAACATCCAGCCATTGAGACCATCCGTTAGAAAGGGAAGGCTCTCCGGGTCGTGGACTGTCACAGGATATAATTACCAGAATCTCTGCAGCCAAGTTCTTCCCCTGACATGAGCGCTGCCCCTCCACGCATCGCAGAGGTAACGACAGAAACACTGCTCACATGCAGAGTGAACACGGCAGCAGGGAAGAGCATCCTGCTTCACATAAAAAACCAGGTGCCTAAAAGGCGTAGGGTAGCAACTGTAGCCCCAGATTTTGTACCATCTTGTCAACCTACCAGGCCAAGTCTATATAATGGCCGGGCACCTCAGAAACCTAACGTCTAGCTCCCCTAATGCTCCTCGTGAAACTGGCCTCACATTACGTGGCATCTCTAAAAGTGAACTGAACCAAGGTCTCGTATCAGGAAATATACCAGTTGAAGTTTACTGTAGGGTTCAAATGCCACTTATCTTTGGTCACTGCTAGAATAAAGAAATCCAAAGTGTAAGTATCTCCAATGTGGGGAACTCTCGGCCCAGCCAGGCAGTTTATTTTTGCACCTCGGTGCTTATCCTATCGTGAACATCCTATACTGTAGTGTGCACCAAAGAATAGAGGGTAATGCTTTAGTACTTAAGTGGAAGTAATGGCTTAGAAAATCATATGAATGCATGGGGAATTATCCTACTTGTCTGCAGGATTCCTTGCATGAGAAACTATGTTTTTCTTTAACTAGAAAGGCTGATGTCTTGGCTGAAGTCACATTGGAAGTGGCTTTTAAATTAATGTTTTGTGAATGAACATTTCATTTTCTAGCAACCAGTAAACACTTGTCATGTTGGGCATCACATCTATGTGGTTTTGCAACCCACGTTTACTAGGCTGATTTTGTTGCCATTCAGAATACTTCTACTTGAAGATGCCACTTTTTCAAATATGAACATTTCATTAATAAACATGTTACAGTAAAACAGTGTCATCTGTTGGCTGAATTATGTGATGTTGGTACAGTAGAACCTCTCTATTACGACCCCTCACGGTTCCCAAGAATAGGGTTGTAATAAAAAATTTGGAAAATTTTGGGCCGATTTTGACCCACCCTAAATGGCAAGTTTGGGGGGCCCCTCCCCCCAAACTTGCCATTTTTTTGCACTAAGTTCCTGTTAAATTGTCTGTAGCACAAAAAAAAAAACACTTTTTATATTAAATATAAATATGTATGTTTTAATAGCTTGAGGTCTCCTGATTAATTTGATACCCAAGAAAGGCATATTGGACCACCCCTTGTAAAAAAGAAGGTCTAATTACAGTATGACATGGCCATTGAAAGTGTGTGAAAAGATTAGACTATGTTTTGTTAAAATATAAAGTTATTATTGAAGATCTATTATGCGGGTCTCTGCAGCGTGGCCGGGCATGGCGGTTTGCTGTTAAAGCTCGGCCCTAGATCCTCAGGCTGGGTAGCTGTCGGTCAGTCGCTACAAGATTACTCTGGCAGGCAGTGGCTGCCCGCCCGCAGCCACTGCCGTCGTTACAGGCCGGTTCATTTTGTAACAGCAGCCCGGTGTTGGGAAAACATGCTGATAGATGAGATTCACATCAATATGTTGAATTTATACCAAATGTAGGCTGCGTGTTGGCCTCTGCACTGGCACGATGAGGTCCGGCAATGTTTACAGGAATATAAATATTTAGTGCGGTCTACTTGAAATATTAGCTATCCCAAATTTGTTGCCTATACACGCGCACGGCCTCAATCGCCATAATATGATACCGGTAATATAAGAACACATTTTATTTGCACATACCTATCTTTAGTCACTTTACACATAAAATTGACTTCACAACAAAAAAAAAACCAATTGCCCACTATAAAAAATTAGCATATTATGTAGGCATGGGTGCATATAAACTTAAAAATAATAACTAAAAAAAAGGGCATTGAATTAAATTTGATATTATGATACATACACTGATTAAGAAACTAGTCTGTGTAATGTGCCACTATTTTTACAGCAAAAGAGGAGGGATAATGAAAGCGAAAATAGATATGGAGGGTAAGGCAGAGGCTGCTGCATGTGACTAGGACAAAGATCCGTACTGACCCGAGCTGCAACTCCCCCCCCCCCCCCCCCCCTTTTTTTTTTTTCCTACAGACAATACAAGAGTGTCCCCTTCTGGCATTAGGTAATATATTGCTTCACGCTGCTTGGGACAACAAATGTCGAAGTCTATGATGGTAGCTTGAGAAATGCGCGACCACTAACATCAGTAAGGGCTAGTTTTCCATAGACTGAAAACCATGGATAATAGAAACTTGTACATCCGTTGGAGAAAATGTCTACAAAACAAATCCGCGCATAATTGAAACCGCTGTTCAAGATACCGCAGTTGGCAAGGGATTACTGTATTTTTAGATGTGCCTCAAATTTTCGACCCAAACTTTTTACGGTTCCTTGGGATTGGGTCGTAATAGAGAGGTGGTCTTAATAAATGGGGTCGTAGTAGAGGGGTTTTACTGTAAGAAAGCTTAAAAAAATTTTAGCATGAAAAATATTACTAGCCGAACTCAAGCTACAAGAAGGTACTCAGGCCAAGCTTGATTTTCTACGTCTTGCATATGCCGCAACTCCTCTGTATTGATAAGGGAAAATCACGAAGGAAGGTCTGGCATGGTTCTGTAACTTTAGTGATATATATATCCGTAATGTATCTGTTATTGATGCATTTACCTTGAATAAAACAAATGATAGGTTACCTGTTCCATGATTTGTTACTGTAGTGAGCTACTGCTGTTTTTGTACGTGTTTTGGCACAGAAGAAACACACTTGTGTATTTGTTTAGAGTGGACTATATGTGTGGTTTGCAGGCTGGAACAGTGAATCGAGGCTCAGAGGTGATCGCAGCGGGGATGGTGGTGAATGACTGGTGTGCGTTCTGTGGTATGGATACCACATCCACGGAACTGTCTGTGATTGAGAGCATCTTCAAGCTGAATGAAGCCCATCCGTCTGCCATTGCGACAAACATGAGGGCCTCTCTCATCGAAAGGTACATGTTACCGTACACAGCAGTGTTGCTTCATTTGTTATAAATGTTTTGACGTCTGAAAATATGGTTATAATTAGTGCTGAGCCAATACCAGTACAAACCAGTACTGTGAACTGAAAGACTTCTACTAGCATTAAAAGTATTTTGAAAAGCTGATGGAAATCTGTTAGTCAGTCTCACACCATCTACTATTTAATGCTTTAAGTAAACATACAAAACAGTAGGTAAATTAATTTCACATTAATTCTTTATACTCAGAGAATAAAAGTGACACTCAAAAAATACTTTAGTAATATATTTTTTATCTTAGGTCAGGGCAACTTGAACAATTTATGTATTAAACTTATTAAATCTAAAAGGTTGTGTACCACATTTCTGAGCATAATTCAACTGACACCTGCAAAGCGGGTAATTCAGTGACCCGCAATACACTCTGTAGATAGTTATATCTTACCCATTGATTACATGTAAGCAAACAATATTCGAGAGTTGGGATAAGTTCTTGATCCTTGCATGCAATTATGTAATAGAGTTTAATAATTAATGCCACGTAGTTGAGGTCTGCGAGTAGTTGAAAAATCTAGCTCGAACAGAATACCTGCTTGTAGGGCCTTAAAAAGTGTTTACTTTAACGTGAATAGCCTATATACAATGATGAATAGGTTATTTAAACACAACTGGCTTTAATGGCTGTAAACATGAATGAAAAGTTTTCAGATATGAAACCAGCCTGTGGTCCCTGTTATACCCCGCTGAAGGGCTGGGCATCTTGGGGTGTTCCTGGAATAATCCGGCCTTATTCAGGCTGGGGCTATCAAGAAAATTCAGCCACATTCATTCCTCTCAGCAAAAATAACTTGGAGACGCGTTCACACAATAACAGGTCGTTTTAATCTAGCAAAAGCCCACAATCCCAGGCAACAGCTGGTGCCTCCTGGATCCAGCCTTGTTCAGGCTAGGATCGAGGTCGTAGCAGGATTAACAGCCTGGTAATTTGAAGGTTTGATTCCCTGGTAGGTCAGATGGTCTCAATAGTCCTTGGCCCCTTGGTCTTGTGCAGGCTGAAGAAAATGGATGGATATTAAGCTCACCCACACTAGTTAGCGAGTGATATGGTTAATGCACTAGAACCGTTAATAAATAAATAAATTATACACTTAATTTGCTCTGGGAACTAGGTGAACGATGTTATGCACAAGTTTAAAAAGATTATGTATTTTAATAAATATGTTAGAAAACACTGAGATGCGTAGATCTTAATAAAACAATAATTAATATAATTAATTATCTGACAGGAGAAGGCTTCCTGCATGAATGTACGTGTTTGTGTGTGTGTAATAAAGTGAGCTAACATGCTTGAAGGGAGAACCAGTAGGCCTAGTAGTCTAGAAGGGACGTCGTCACAACCTGCTACCGCGAATAAGAGAGGAAATGATTTCCGGGTAGGGATACAGGCGAGGACATAGAGATACCTCTGGCTGGTGGCGCGGAGACGTCTGCTTACAGTGACTGACGTGTTGTTCTGTAAAGACGTAGGAGACCGTACTTCGACATGTGGAGTTTAGCAGCATCTACTCTCTTCTATAGCTTAAGTCGTTGCGGACTGTGAGAGATTGAGCAACACAGCTTACTACCGGAGACTTTACTGCCGGCGCAAGTGGCCTAGTGGTCAGAGTCCTGGATAGTTCCCTTAGTCTTGTTCAGACTGAAGACAGGATCTGTACCACTTACCCCTGGCATATTATGAAGCCTTACTCAGACTTGTGGTGCCCTAACTAGCCTTGCTCAGGCTGGCTGGTACCCTCGGCCTTATTCAGGCTGGAGGGCCAACAAACTCTGCCGTGTGTGGATCTTGCACCTCCTTATATACCCGAAATCTCTGCTTGTTGGCTGTCAAAGGGGTGTAGGGGTTGCTAGCCTCTCTTCACAGGGGTGTGTTTATGCTGACTTCAGTGCTGCAGCGCTGAACAAGACCAAGGGACCAAGGACTATTGAGACCATCTGACCTACCAGGGAATCAAACCTTCAAATTACCAGGCTGTTAATCCTGCTACGACCTCGATCCTAGCCTGAACAAGGCTGGATCCAGGAGGCACCAGCTGTTGTCTGGGATTGTGGGCTTTTGCTAGATTCTTTCTCTCTCGTGTCTATGATTATCACCTCTGCCCAAGGCTGTGGCGGCTGCGGTGTCCTTGTAGTGGGGGTGCTGCGATCTTGCATCATCCCTTGGAACTCTCATGACTGGCAGACTGGTGTCTATGGTTCCATCAATTCATAAAATCTTGAGAAGGAAATATGTTCGACTGCATGGCGGCTTTGGCAGACAGTACAATTTCTTCCTTCATGTCTGTAATCACTCACTAGGCTGGGAGTGATCCTGTAGGCAAGACGTTCATCGACCTGTCATAGTATGACTTCCCCACGAGCATAACAACTCTTGAGATGGGGTGAAGTCAAAATGTAGAGTGCGCATGTCAGATACGCAGAAATGTGCCATGCGTCAGTCTCCCTCCCTTCGGAACAACTGAATCCCATCTTTAGTTGTGTGAAGACATCTTTTGAGGTATGTAGGTTCTATCTGGGCCAGGTTCCTTGGTCCGTATGCTTGGTTGGAGCTCTGGTGCAACGCCTTTTCTGTGCGTGCTTTGCGGTTTATCTTCACTTGTCTCACTATCTCTTCGGCCATCTGGCACGCATGTTGTCTGTTATTTGGCTCTGGGGTAATGGCTTTCTTTCACTTCTTTGGTCTCTCCCGCTCGCTTCCCCTCTTCCTGGTTGAAGATGGCAGGCGCGTTGACCTGTATTAGCTGGTGGCTTCAGTTCTTCGCTTCCTAGCGGGGAGAAAAGAACCAGGTAGAGTGGCTGGAATAGGTTGCATCTTTGTGAAACCTTTTACGCTTATTCTGTGATTAAATTAAAAGTTTTCTTTAATAGAGTGTTAGCATATCAACTTACCAAGAAATTAGTTTGCTTTGATACAATGTTTTGACAAATAATATTAAATATTATTACTTTAAGCTAACAGACTGGCCTCGTAATCAAACTAGTGTGTGTGTGTGTGTAGTTGGTCTCACTTGCAAAGAAGGAACTACTAAGGGGGTAGTTTTCTGTGACCCCTAGCAGGTGTAAAGTTAACCTACATTACTGTTGCACTGTAAACTATACTGCACGTGTTAGCCTACTGCTAAAGCAAGTTGTCAGTTATTTAGATAAAATGCTCTTGTTTTTAAACTACATTTACACTCTTCAAATACGGTTTGCTAGCATCTCGTACAATAAGATATATTGTATGAGAGAAAACATAGGAACTTTCAAAGCACATAGTTATTCCTTCGTTTCAATAAGTGAAAATATGACATGAGTATTTAACTTACAAATTTAATTATTTTTGAGACCTTCTTTATACCCTAGGTTGTAACCTGATACTCATCTCTTACTATTCTATGGTTCCAATGTTTACTTCTTTAGAAATAAATCATTTCTCAAACACCTTTATTACAGTGTATTCTTGAAAATACGTTTTTCAGTGGACCAAGAGGGAAAAAAACGTGGCATGCAGGAAAACAATGGATGCAAACTTAGATTTCAGATCTGAGAAAAACGTATATAACTTCAAAATGCATGCTTGATTGAACTGGCAGCTTAAATACAGTAAAACTTTGTTAATTCAATGTCGATTAATTAGAAATAGTAAGTAATTCGAAGTGTTTACTCTCCACAAAATGGAAGAATAGGATTTTATATGCTTTTAAGTTTGGATAATTCGAAATTCACCATTTACGTAATTCGAAGTTGGATTTAAATCCAAAAGTGTACCTATGTAAAGTTCAGATTTGTTAATCAAAGCTATAATAATTATGCTAATAAACTTGCATTGCTTACACTGCCACATGTGCGTGCACGTAAACAAGCAATTTCTATGCTTTTAGCGATAACGAAACCTGAGCCACACGCCACAGAATGTTCCATGTTTGTTCATCCAATCTTCTGCTCGCGCCCGTATTGATCCAGTGTTGTGAAACCTGAACAACACGCCATAAGCTGATCCAATATTCTGGCTGTTCAATTTACATGCCGGTGCTAGCGCAAATAATTCATATTTTTTCAGGCGCAAAATCTGTAGAAAGCTAATAAATGCTGTAATCTTAAGGGGGTTTGGTGTCGTATATTACGGTTAATTATTCAACTGACATTTTTCACAGTTACGCATGTATACATTAAAACGTTTGGAAAATGTTTAGAACCAGTGGGGAAAATGTGATGTAGGCTGACGTGCCCTTGTTTATAATGGCAGTTGTTTTAGTAAATAAAAAGTAGGGTTAGGAATCGCTATTTATTTCTGCATATACAAAGCTCATTTAGGCCTCTTTAAATAAGTTTATTTATTTTCTCGTCCAGTGTTCTGACTTCCTTTGTTGGCCGAACTCTGTTCAATCCAGTGATGAATATTGCCACAATTTATTTACTGATGACAATTTTTGCTAACCATTATGTACTTGCTGAACAAATTTTAAACCTGTACAATAGCAAACAAACCTGCAACCAATTGCTTTCAATAATAATAACGCTCGTCAAAATATTGCCACATCTTTCCAAATTCTGTTTACGAGAATAACATCATAGAACATTCAAAACAGTTGGAGATTGTGTAATTCGTTCTCGTTGTTGCCACCCAAGGGTGATGTAAATGCATAAGAAGAAAAATATGAAATGCTTTCACATTTTCACCAATTTACGAGTGGAGTAAACATGGAAGAAGCAAAAGAAGTGTACGAAATAAAACATGAAAAACTGCTGCGGGATGTAAACAGTATTATCTACATCACCAGTTATTGATTATCCACATTGTTTTGCATTCATGTAGTGTTAAAACGATTTTTGTACACAATCTGTGGCGAAAGTACTGTCTATTTTAAACAGATGTTACAGGAAAACAAACAATCGGCGATCATTGAAAGCGATTATTAATTACCATTGTTTATATAGGAATTTTGGTGGGACCAAAATAAATTAACAAGGAATACGGTAAAATGTGCATAAAGGGAATGAATGTTCGAGAATCCACTGTATATTGGATTCAACAATAAGAAATTAACATCACAGTTACTCTCGAGCACTATAGCGACAGTTTGCTACAAAACAAGGATTATTATTTACTTAGCAAGTACTGGGAGTATATGTTGTCCCACATATAAAAACTGTTATTCTCACATGAGAATTCATCTCTAAATTATCTCCACACTTTAGGCAATACTTTAATCTCTGGGACAATATTTGTGTCCAATACCTCAGGATTACTATTTACATTTGACAAGTAATTTTGTAACTCTCACAAGTGACCCTCTGGTCAACAATTCATTTACATTATTCAAAACCTTACTTCTAACTTATCCGTATCTTTAAAACATTGCACTGTTTCAACTATTCAATAATTTTTATTATTGCAGTACAGTCCGCTCAAAGAATCAATCTAACATATTCCATAACCTAGATTATCCTATTATGACGTGTTGCCTCGCCCTGGGCCCATCCCCTATAAACATTTATTTATTAATTTACTAGAATATTTGTAATCCTGGCAAGGAAGTGAGTCCTACGTCAAATTACAAACTATAATTGAGGGGTCAGCCTCCCACAACCTCCCCAGATGAAAGTAAGATTCAACCGGCAAGCGATACTCAAAACCTACATGACATTTCCAGTTTTCAACCAAAATTTACGAAAGGTAAGTATTGAGCTTGGGTTGACAACAAAAAATTTTTTTTATAAAAACCAGGGACTTGGCGGCTGTCCAGGGCAGGCTTCGCAAAAGGATGTCTTCTGCTGCCCCTCCGGCAAAAGGCGGTCAATCCTCTTCTTGACCAGGAAGGTGTGTCATGAACTCGGTCGCAGCACCTGGTGTCGCGGTTATTTCTATGGCTCTGGCGGTCTCTGCGCTGGATGCCCAAGCGACCTGCTGAGTCTTCAGTCTGTCCATGTATAATGCGGCCAAAGGTACCAACTTAATTAGGGCATCTAAGAGTGCCTGATGCTCGCTGGCAGTTCTGACATGGTCCTTCCTCGAGGTAGGCGGTGTTTCGGAGGTGCTTGCGACTTCATCCAGCCTTGCAGTCCTTTCTCTGGTTTGGTCCTTTGGGGCTCCATTGGCGTGATGGCCCTTGGTCCCTCTTCCCTCTCGACTATTGGACTTGGACGGGGTACGGCGTATTACACAATCCAACGGACTGCGCCCGGATATCTTGCTGGCACTGGATGTCCATCTTCCTTGCTGGGTTCTATATTTTGCCTCAAATCGATGGGGGTGGATACATTGTCAGGCTCACTGAATCTGCCATCTGCTGTGGTATCCCTGCCCTGATCGGCATAGAGTAACTGCCCCCTCGGCTGACGTTAATTCTCACCTTGGGTTCCCTGGGTGAAATATGCTGCACTTGTGGTAGGCTCATCCACGTCGTCCGGTGCTTCTGAAGTGGTTGATGCGTTGGCGTTTCATTTCCGGTCTGGGGATATTTGAATCGGAAACCGCACGTGACGTCTGGCTTTTCGTACCTGGTTTCTGGACTTCTTCGGTGGGCTTGGGTCGGTTGGTCCATTATTACTCGCAACTGTAGCAGCTGTTCAGTTCCTTCCGGTCCACATGGTTTTTCAAATAAAATAATAATATTAAATAAAAATTATATAACAGCCAGTGATAGCCAACATTATTAACGAACTTTGAAACAAACTTACTTCTCCTCAAAGATATATCGTTTTTTAAATTAGAAAAAATTTAGCCATTACATTTTGGAACTATTATTGGTAAAACTGTCTGTGCAGGTTGTATATGTATTCATTTATTGTTTGGTATATGTTTAAACAATTAGGCGTGAATTTTTGAAAGTGGTTATACTTGTTGGTGTGGTTTATATGCTTGAACAAATATGGGCTCAGCTGTGAAGATTGTATGTATTGTTTGTTTTTATATTAATCTACATGTTCATCTATTAGAGATGGAATCATTAAGGTATTTCCAGATGTTTGCTTTTTGTTATGTCCTTGAATAAGTCTGGACAAGCATATGTGTGTGGATAAAGCATTTTTTGAATTTTGATTCAAGTTCTATGCATTATAGCACGTTTCAATTCAAGTTCGGTTTAATAAAATTATTCTAAGTTATGTTCTAGTTCGGTTCGGTGGCAAGATCTGGGTTCATCCCACCGCTATTTTTTTTTAATCACTAGAGTAACCTCTAACTCTCATAATTTTCTCTTGTACAAATATCTGATAATTGCTACTTCTGCAATGAAACGTGCTGCTTCTTTATTGGTCGAGTTACTTATTTTGATTACCCTTTGGAAAAAGTGTCAATTTTGCTGATTTTCCTTTCTGCTTGAGGAGGAAGAGGTAAACTTGATTTTATACTGAAGCAAGTGTCCATGTTTGGAAAACTTTGTTCCTTAACGCTTCCTCCAACTTTGTCCTCACATTTCCCATTTCAGTAGGTTTAATTCAGTTGAATATGAACCACTATCAATGTTTACGTAGTGATGTGTAGTGCAGCCACATCACTGATTAGTGTGAATATAACATGCATTAAATTACTTGTGAAAGTATTACTTCTATGTGAGTGTCTTCCTTGCAATCCTTGGCTTACAGGCAAGCATAAAACTAACTAAAGTTAGTTTATATTACTAACCATAATATCTTAATGATTGAAAATCTATCATCTGTAAAGTTAATGGATGCATCAAAAAGTTAACATTTTTTATGTTCAATTCCAATAGTTAATTTACTGCGGTTACCACATGCAGTAATAAGATAGTCTGACCATTCTGCAGATAAAGAGGAAAGTTTCAGTTGTTGTGCATACTATGTTGTTGTGGCTTTAGTGTCTGTTACGTCAGTTTAGTGTCATTTAAAATGTTTGTGTTTCAGCCTGTCGTGATGCGTGGTCCAAGAAGGAACGTAATGCAAGACTCATCATTTTACAAATCTGCATACACACTTGTTGCAGTGTAACACACTTGCTCTAATCTGCTATTGTCATTGTGACACATTATGCATGGTGCCTGGAGCATGACAATTGACGTGTATCTTTGCAAGCCTCTGAATTTAAACAAGTGCTCAACACGTGCATTCACTTTTTCAAATAAATATGTATGTAGAAATCAGTTCATATGTGCTGTACTGTATTTGCTAGTAGAAGAAAAATATATGTTTGTATCGTTAAATGTTTTTGTATTTCTAAACATACTAAAAGCTAATGTTTTTGACCCCATTTATTTTGATGCAGAAGAATATTTTTAAAGCAGGAACACTTGTTACTTTGAAGGCATCTGAAATACTGGGTACAAAAAGGCTGTTTACAGTTTCACACTTTAATAACAGGAATATTAATTGACATGAAAAACCTAACTGTGGTTAATGTAAGTCACCAACCCTGAAAATTTTGTTTGTATGTATGTTGGATGTTTAGTTCACTTCCATATGTGCACCTTTGGTGGCACGCACATCATCTAAACTGAATTTCAACTCTGTCCACACATGACGAAGCATGTCTTCGTCAACATTGGCTATGACATTGGTTATTCTGGTCTGCAGATCATCATCATCATCCACGTGTGTTTGGTATACTTGCTCTTTGACATACCCCTTCAGGGAAAAGTCTTAGGGCATGATGTTGGGAGACCTAGGGGCCAGGCTATTGGTCTGCCTCTTCCAATCTAACGTGTGGGGAATGTCTGGTCTATAACATCCCTCACACTCAAAGTCCAGTGTTGTGGTATCAGGTACAGCTGTAGCATATCTAGGTAATTACCAGCATTTACCGTTTCTTCGGCAAAACAGAAAGTCCTAACAAAGTGGTCCACCATCAAACAACACCAGACGTTCACCTTGGCACTGTCATGTTTCATTTCCATTACAGCATGCGGCTTGGTCGGGCCCCAGGTACGCACTGTATATTTGTTCACTTTACTGCACACGTGAAAAGTGCTTTTATTAAAAAATGCTACAGTGTCCAGAAAATGTTTGTCTCTCTCTCTAAGTGCAAGCATGTCCGTAGTAAACTGTAAACGTTTTGGCTTGTCATCTAGTGTCATGGCCTGCACCATTTGCAAGCGATGCGGATAGAGTCAAAGGCATTTTCGGAGAACCTTGTGTATGGTTCTGTGAGAAGATCCTGCGAAGAGACTTTGTGATGACCGCAAGTATGATACCCGAATGTGTTCTGTCTCTTCCACACTTGGGTGGCTCTTGGTGAGATCTTGAGAGCCGTTGAGGGTGAAATGAGGTGAGGATGCAGCAGTACCGGAATGGAATGGTGGGGGGGGGAACAGGAAGGTCCCTGAGAAAGCCTGCTGACCAGCAGCATCGTCCAGCACAGCTCCCACTTGGGAAAATCCGAGAGTGACCCGGCCGAGAATTGAACCCTTTTCGCATTAGTGGGAGGCGAGCAGGCTAACCGCTCAGCCACCATGGCCCCTGGAACAAACAGTGTGTGTCATTAAGTACAAGCGAAAAAACTGTCGGAGGTGGTGCCTTATATGAACTACAATTCAATTTCTTATGTCAATAACTATTCCCGTTATTAAAGTGCAAAGTTGTAAATAACCTTTGTGTATATCCTGTACTTTGGTGTTGTATTTGTGACGGTTTTGTAGATCGTAGACCATCAGAGGCATTATAGAGTAAACTCTTGATTCTACGACCCTTCACAGTTCTGGGAAGAGGGTACTTATCGTAAGATTGTTTTATGGTTCTCCAAAAAAGGGCAGTTATTTTAGGTCGCTATTCCATGGGTCTTAGAATCAATAGTCGACTGTAGTTCCCAGATTACTTATTTTATTATAAAAATCTTTGCAATTGTTTTGTAAAATAATTTCGTTTCTGCTACAATATTTGTAGTATTAAAACTAATTGTAGCAAAACACAAAACTGTTATACGAAATTAAAAATATTGTTCTTAAAATACGTGTCAGTTTTTTTATATATATATATATATATTATAATTCATTGAAATTAAAATTTCTTTGTTTGTAAAAAATTATGCATTTTGAAATTAAATTTGTGATTTTTTTTTTTAATCTGTTTTCTATGCTACATGCTGTTATGCATGACATTGTAATTATTTGTTTGATACTGTTTGAATGTTTTTTTTTTTTTTGCAGAACTATCGTCGCATGTTAGTTCTAGATTACCTGATTTTAATTTCAGGTTCTTTATTTTTTTTTTATGGATTATTTCATTTGTAACCACAAGAGACATGCATATTACTGATGCCCGGTTGCACCATTAACAGCCCTTAACCAAGATTCTAAGATCTTGATTGAAACATGATCTTCAGTTGGATCCGAGTTCCAGTGTAAGAGTGTTGCACCAATGTGAACGGCCGAGTTACGGTCGTAAATCTCCTGATCTCAGTTCAGAACTAGGATTGATATGATACACTTTTTGTGACTGGCTCTCATTTTGTGACGTCATGATTCAACTGATTTATTTTGAAGTTCGGAAGCAATTAATAATTTTTTTAGACATATCTTAAGACTAGGATTTTTTACAATATAATTTTGTTAAATGGACTGCAAAATGTACTTTTCAATTGTTTTGTTTGACGCTTGCTGGGCTCTCTATCAGTGAGCACGGTTACAGTGGTTTTGACTTGCATGAGACCAAACACGCAGTTACATGGATTTTACTGCTTCAGCTTTCGCTTGGGGCCAGCCACTCTCGCTGAGCAGGTCGGGGTTAGCAACTCGGAATAAAATTACACACTATTGGTACGGTAATTAGTTTTCGTGCAAATCCTCCCACAGTGGGAATAGCTACCGGTGTAGTCGATGGGCGTGAGGTGTTGGGGATACCTGGCTTACTCAATAAGACTTCAGCCTAAGATGATGCAACTGGTATCGGCTGGCTGGAACTGGTAGTGCAAGCAGAAGGCGGTGCGACATTGATACCATCCTGGCCAACACGGTACCGTTGATTCCATGCTGCTGACTCCAGACTCGAGAACCTGAGGTTGGCTACTCCGTACCTTACCGCAGTACCCTGTAATAGCCCTTGTACGACCGGGTGATATTCCCCTAGGAATACGTATGTGTGATGGGAAATAAATATACACTTATAAAGGAGGGGTAGGCCTCTGTAACAGACAGATTAAGGCTGCGCTGTCCCGGGCAGCTTGCTTACTAAGGGTAGGAGGGACTAGTACTCTCAGTTGTTTGGCGTTGATACAGATTGTCCTTTGTTCCTCCCTCCATTGGTCGTGCCTTACCTTAAAAGGCACAGAAGTGTGGTTACTGCTTAATGTTAGTTGCTGTGCATCGTGAACACGAGACAGTTCCCTAACCAAGTGTATTTCCAGCAGTGGCAGCCGGTACGAGCTTGGTGCTCCAGAAAGCCCCCCCCCCCCCCCCCCCATCCACCAGCAGGCAAGCTAGAAGCGTTGAGCCGTATGGGACACCTTCCTACCACTACTAGGTGTAGGTCGCAATCAGGCCCAAGGTATAACCCTCAAGAAAATACCCCCGTCAGCACCCAGGTGCTCCAGTAGGGATACAACTCAAGAGTACTGTCTTTCCCTGGTTGGATAAGTTGCTAGTGGTGGTGACGCTACCGTTCTATCTCCTGAGGTCTAGAACGGGTGGCCATTGAATGGTGTGTGTTTTTAGACTTGTGGATTCGTGATGGGGATCCACCACAGTCCTACTCTAGATCATACAATTATTCTCAAGCCCGGTCTCAGTTGAAAATGCACAAGTGGTTATATTTCTGGTGGTCACAGGAAATCTCTGTAGAACAGATACGGTGAAGGAACAAATCTGTATTAAGAACTCAATAAACACAGTGACGGGTGCTACCTCCTAACCAAGCAATTGTAAGTATGGAAGTAACCTATGCTGGACAGGTGTAGGAGACCTGTTTCTAAACTACCCAAGAAGTCTAGTGGCTTTAACGGCAATGAAAACAACTCAGTCGCAGCTAACTATATCCAGGGGTGTCTAGAAGAGACAATTAAGAAAACTGGATCCACTGCTCTAATAGCAGGGAGTGTGATTACCTCTACCAGCAAGTAAGAGACGGCTGCTATTCCAGGAGGATCCAGCAGTGGAGGGTGTTGTGTAGAAAGAAATTGAGGAGCTTCTGGTAGATGATGGTGACTGTCGACAATGAAGCCTCTGCTAACTGCCGGCTGCAGAAGAGCTTCTGGTGACGGCAATGGGAGCGGCCTCTGGGGCTACTGAAGACTGTTATGTAGTCGAAGGCCCCAGCACATGAAGTGAACGAGCGAGCTGATGAATTAGTATGAATAACTCGCTAACCTGGTCGTGCACCAACTTATATAGTCCGAAGGACAGGTGCAGCGCCGGGCCGCGGTGGGAGGTGACGTCGCCTCATGACAGCCCTCTCGTGCGAGGCCGGTATGGCGTTAGCTACCCTCTGCCCCGCCGCTTGCTTCGTGCATAGTCAGCAGTACTCAGTTTTGCCCCGAGGCGGCGTACGGCTTGTTGGCTCTCAGTGCAAGGGGGGGGGGGGGGTCATGTTCGCTGGCTTGCGCAACCTTATTTCTTACGTGTCTGGAATTGCCGTCCAGGGTCGTAGTGATCCAAGACGTTCGTATAATAGATTGGCGGGGTTTGACTCAGGTGAAGTATGAATACTTAGTCACATGAGTCGTAATTGTTGTAGAGTAGTACATGAAAGTGGCACACGTCAGTTCGCCCCCCCCTCCGTTATGTTGAAGTCTCATCGGTCGAATACGCTGGAGTAGGGAAAAGCAAAGAGGTTCCGTCTTATCTGGAAGCTCTGGGAGTAGAATCTTGAAGAAAAAAATTTTGCACAGCTAGGCGGGACCGTTAACGTTGGGCTGCTTGGCCGCTGTAATGGCTCTTGCTCTGTACGCTGGGGATGGCTGGAGACACATGACGCACGGCACCCCAGCTGTAGCGCACACGTGTGTGTGCACACACACACACACACACAGGGCTTACTTCATTTACGTCGTTGACAAATATCAGCATAGCACTGTGGTTAATGACAGTAATATTTACAACCACCACTTGTGGAAAGAAATTCCATACAAACGACACAAAAAATACGATTGGGAATAAAAATATGTACAAGCTGTGGTGATTTATTGAAAGAAAGTCTGGCGTGCTTTCTGGAATAGCCTGTGGGTCTCACAGCAAGCAAAACAGTTGTGTGTGACAGGGTAAGAGTTCGCCAACCTCAGGCCCTCCATCACCTGTGTTGGACGGCTAATGACCATACAAGTACACTTTACGAATTAAATTAACATGCAGACAATAGGCGCTCGTAGGTCACTTAAAAACTTACAAACATAGCACTGTACTAAAAAATCTAATTGATTTTAATATGACGCGAGCTCCCTTTTATCTTTATTTCTCCTTAGTTCGATTGACTTATGAAGGATCTAATTGGCCGTGGCGGAGCAGGTTCCTCCATCCGATACCGGTTATTCAGAGTGCTGATTACCCTCCTGAGCCCTAATTACAACTGCTCGGTGGTGTAGGATTTCTCTTCTCGTAGAATTTCTATGTGCCTGGCGGGTCGTGGTTTGCCTGGTTTGGGGGATGTCGCCTAGTGGAAGGATTATATCGGAGCGGTGGGGAATCAAACTCCAGAGTGAACCGGATTGGAAACGTCTCCTGCCCAGGGAGTGTAACTTTACTCATCAAGAAGGCTGCCAATAAATGGGATGCCAGCTGTGCCAGGTCTCTTAGGAGTTGTTACAGACAGTGGATGGTAGCGAAATTACAATGGAGGGGGATCATGATCTGGTCGGTCGTTTTAACTCGGCTCTACTTTCACAATGTGTTTGATCGCAATAATTTGGTTTCATTGGTTTCCAGTTGGGAATAAAGTTAAGTGGAGTGGAAACTATTCAGGTGTTAGGGGTTTTCTGGGGGGTAAAATAAACTTTATCACCTTCCCTGCCGCCATAGGGATCATGCATGAGTTACGTGATTGAGTGTCCTTTACTAGGATAGGGTTTGACATGGTTACGATGGGTGTGAGCTTAGCCAGCTGGTAATAACTCACATGCTCATAGTCAGGCCACGGCCAACAGATACCCAGGTATGAATATAGTCCTGATTCATGGTCATGCACAACTATCGGCGAGATGGGACGCGGAGTGTCCTCAGGTACTGGGGATGCGGTGTGACTTCGCAAGTGGATTCCACTAGTGAGGCAGTATTTGAGTTCAATCATTCTCGCTGCAAAGCTAGTGACTCTTTACATCTAATTTGGCTGGGTAATCTGCCTCCTTTCATAGTCATCTGAAGTAAAAAAAAAATATGATAGCGTTTTAAAAGATTTATGCCATTCAACACAAGGTTATACCGTATTTACTGCATTGTAAGCTGACGCTGAATGCAAGCCGACCTCTAACTTTTAGACCCTCGGGGGGGGAAAAAATTACATGATGCCGAACGCAAGTTGACTTTTGAACGTATCCCGCACATTCTTATCAGCTGAGAGCACGTGGTGAGGTTATTGTGCCATATTTTTCACGTCTGAATGGTTCGTGATAGGAAAGTCGAACATTTGTTTCATCGATACCAAAACGTCTTTGAGTGCAAGATTAGAAGTTTCTTCGGCATACTTAATTACTTTTCTTTTGAACTCGGCCATATAATGACTTCTCTTCATTTTAGAATTCCGCAGCCGCTTGGTTTACAAAACACGAGAAGCTAAAAAATATATAGCGGAGGCTTACTTCAAGATACTCTAAAAATCAGTGTCCTCTAACATGACAGTTCCTAAACATACTTCATAGCATTATAAAATTGTTTAAAAATGCTGCACTGAAGAAAAAAATGCAAAATGTATTTATGATTATTAAATACCACAACCACTTGATACTTTAAACTTAATGTGGTTTAGCATAACTTTTTAATGTGCCAAGCGACACAGTTGTGGGTGCACTGAATGAGGATGCATAATAAATTACACTGAAAGGATGTGTCAAGAGTTTTAGACAAAGTTGCTTTTTTTATCAATTGTCTTCTTTGTGGCTAACTTTTTGTTTTAGATTTTCAAGTAAAAACATATTTGTTCAGAAAATCTTATTTAAAATTCGTGGATGATAAAAAACCATTTTAAATGACTGTTTGGCTAATATTTCTGTGATGTCGAATAAAACTGCTGATGGGTAACAGGACTGGTACATTGTAGATACGGCGTTGTGCCATACAAAGACTAGTCAGGTATACTCCGCGAGTGCCGCTGCCCGCCATGACCTTGTTAGAGGTCACGCCCAGCCAGGCTATAGGGGGTGCGCGTGACACAAAAACCGCATGTTTTTATGTATTCGCACCACTTTATTATATTAGTATTAGGCCTGCAACGGTACTGGTAAATATACGCTGTCTTTTTTATCAGCTTGTTTTAAATATACTTGGTTGGAACTGTATGTAATTTTGCCTGTCCTGATTCTAAGCCGAGGGGTATTTTGGAAGATTCTGATTTTTAAAAAATGTCTGCTTACAATGCGGTAAATACGGTATATTAGGAATGTCTTTTCAGACACACCCGAGGCACTGATGAAAGAATTGGCAGGTGAGAGTTGGATTGTGTCTGTGGACAGGCGAGGGCATACTGGATGCTCTCGGGAGTTTCTGTATGTCCTTTTGGACTAAAGCCTTCTTCAAGCCCGTCTCCTGGAGAAAGTTAAATAATCACTTGAAAGCACTTTCAGCTAAAAATGAGAAGAATGATGGAGTCAACGAAATAAACTTTCACGTAATATTTATTTACGTCTAAGAAGGCACTGGGGAATCTCGGTTACTTGGGTACATTAACTCAGGCGAAGGCCAACCTGGATGAACTTTTAAAAAAAAAAACTACTCTTTGAAAGATCATAATTTACAGCAATTTTCTTCCGAAAGGGTGATTGTCCAGAGGGGACACTGCGATGACCTGTCACAGCGGAGTCAAGGAAATAGACCTGGGTAAATGGGTGCAGGGTAAGGATGTCAAAGTTACCTCTGGAGAGTCTTCTACACGTTGCAGTAGCTGCTGGATGAGCCGGTGTAGGTAGTTGAACTGGTAGAGCTTTTGCAAGCTGGGAGAGGTGGAGGTATTGCCCAGACCAAGGAGAGCTCGCTGACCAGTGTGGTCGGCGAGCTGACAAACTCTGAATAGAGGCGATTTTTAGCTTCCTTATATAGTTGAAAATCTTCACTTTAGTGCTCTCCCGGGAGTGCGGAGGATGCTAGCCTTTCTCCGCAGGGGCTGATTATTTCAGAGTCTTATAACTTTCTTCTCTGCTATCGGTGGGTCCGTGACTTGTTGGGTAAAACAATTTCTGTTTAGGAGGTGGTGACCGCATGTCGAAGTTTGGGCGGGCAGTACAAAATAAATAAAGCACATTAATTATCTTCTGTGTCTGTAATTGTCCACGCCCTGGATCAATCCTGTAGGTACTTGGATCGGTTATGTCGCTGATGACTTGCCCCGAGGCTCTCCACGCTCGCTTTTGGGGCAAAGTTGAACCGTAGTGTGCGCAGTCGCGCTGCGCAGCAGTGTGGCATGCATCAAATATACCTTGTACTTGGTCTCATTGTAGCGAATTCATGGGAGCTTAGTGGCTCTGAGTTCAGGTTCGACTCTTTACTGGTGTATAAGGTGTGTAAAAAGTTAATAAAAACAGATACACTTACATAAAAAAATGAGATCACATAGCATAATGACACACAAACCCTACAAGAACTGTTACGAATCTTCGTGGGTATTATCACAAGGACACTTGTTAAAACTTATAGGCATATTTATACGTGTATCTACATATAAAGTTATTTATAATAAAGAAACTAATCTAGCTATTTCTCTTTGTAGGGAGTCCATTCGATATGTAGCACTATTCCTAATACATATGTGCATGGTGAAGTGTGTCTTTGTGTATACATGGGAATTGTAGGGAGTGTCTTTAAATGATAATGCGTTTTTGTGTGGGTTGTTGGCCACTATCTTACGGAACTGTTTTGCTGGTGAGGTGTAAAATTTCTGTTTTTCATTGGTTGCGACTACAACTTAATGACTGTTGTTTAAACTAGTTCTGTTCTTTGTATCACTGTTGCGAGTGTGTGAATAATTTATATTACCTTTACCTTACGGGTTCCTATCCTTCCTCTGCTTAATTATAGCTGGGTAGGCTAACTATTGTCGTTTGGTTCTCATTTTATTGAGCACTGCATTTACGGTTGTTCGGCAAGCTTGGTCTTCGCCAGTCTTCTCGTACTGGCCAGGCGGCGACTCGGCTTTGGTGGCAAGGGGGCATCGGGCGTCTCTGTTCAGCACATAGTCCTGAGGCGTCTGCTTCTGTGGCAACCATTGGAGAGGGCACAAGAACAAGGGATGATGAGGCAGTGCAATGGAGCGGCACGGCAGGGCCATCGACCTTGACTGCATGGGTTCCTACCCGTAAGGCAGGCAGTTTCTCTGATCAGGCAGTGAGAGGGAGTGGCAAAGTACTGCCCTCGACCTCAGCTGCGAGTAGTCCTTCACGAAGAGCCAGGTGTTCGAAGGCATCAATGGATCAATGTCTGGGTCCTTCGTTGAAGCAGTGCAAGGGAGTGGCAGAATATTGCCCTCAACCCTGACTGCAAGTAGTTCTTCACGAAGGGTAAGTCTTTCGGAGGCATCAACTGTCTCGATGTTCG